>JBBBDQ010000845.1:3462500-3555000 GCA_037127315.1 Ascarosepion bandense
TCAATATGGCAGTGAATGCTGGGTAATATCATCAAAGATGAAAGGAAAAATTTGAAGTGTGGTTCTACAGAAGGATGCTGCGAATATCATGGACTGAGTATTGTGGAAGTTACTGCTGGCATTTTTGTCGAGATTTACAAACTAGACGTTTAGCTCAATTTCGCAATCCAAGCGATGAAATTTAAATAAGCTGATTTAAAAAAAATACTTTGACAAAAATCTTACTTCGTGGTTTTACGCTATCAAGTAAGACCAACTGTAATTTGTACCCATTTACCGGTTTGCACTTCTCTTCCAAATTTGATTTCGATCGCTCAATGTATGGCTGTTTTAGAGAGTGTGACAGATGAACGGAAATCACAAAACTTTATATATAGGTAGAAGAAATAATTTTAGGCTTCTGTAAGGAAACTCCAAGACCCCCTACAGAAGGTAGCTAAAGAGAGTGACAAAAAAGGGCTACAAATAAACTGCAAGAAAACTGAATGCATGGTCATCAGTAAAAAGAGCAACCCAAAATGCCAAATACAGGTGGGGGATACTAAAATCAAGCAGGTACAATAATTTAAATACTTGGGAAGTAGTCTAACAGAGGATGGAAAGCGTGACACAGAGATGCGAAGGCGAATTGGCATGGCAAAGAACGCGTTCCAGAAGCTGAGTAAAGTACTAACACACAGAAAAAATTTGCTAGAAATAAAGAAGAGAGTGCTGGATTGCTATGTGATGTCAGTTCTTCAATATAGCAGTGAATGCTGGACAATATCATCAAAGATGAACGAAAAACCTGAAGCAACTGAAATGTGGTTCTACAGAGGGATGCTGCGGATATCATGGATCGAGCAAAGATGAGGTTTTGGAAAGGATGGAAATGAAAAAATATTAATACTGAGCATCGGCAAGAGACAACTGAAGTTCCTGGGAGGAAGGAGATCTTGGAGAACATGATACTAATAGGCCAGATAGAGGGAACAAGAGACAGGGGGAAAGCAGCGGATAATACATTTGAAGGACCTGAGCAGGTTGATGACAGAACGGGGGATGTTTTTTGTAACAGGAAAAAACGTGCTAAGACCCACCAAGGATAAGGAGGCATAGAAAGCAGCAGTTTTTTTTGGACATGTAATGAGGTAGGAGTGCTGTGAGAACCTGACGCTCACGGGTCAGATAGCGGGGAAAAGAGACAAGTGAAACAACGCATACCATGCTTGATGGGCTTCAGCAAATAGATGGCAGGGTTTAGGAGGGAAAACAGAAGGTTTATAAAGAGCGACAATGGACAGGAAAAGTGGAAAGCTATGATCGCATAAATCCTGAAGGGATACAGCACATTGGAAATAAACAAAATCTCTATTTCAAATCCTTTTATTCAAATTCATTTTAAAGGAAAGTTGTGAGTTTTAATGCAAGGAGACTATGTTACGTAGAGAGTACACTTTTACACACTGGAGCTTCAATGATATTCATTTGCCTATATTTCTTTTTAAATTTATCCAACTATACATAATATTGGGGTTAATAATTATATTTACAACCTCTCCACTAGAGCGGATTCCCAAGGCGGATGCGATACAAGATGAAATTAAAATGGGGATTCCGACGGCTAAACCCAGCCAAATATATCCCGTAGACTCAGTTTAAGACCGGGTCGGGCCCTTGTTTCTTTGCCCAAGAATCTATTCTTCATGGAGACTCAGCTGTGTTCCTATTCGCACGGAGGCAAAGTGTTGATCAAGAGAGAATTTGAATTGGTATTATTAATAATAAATTTATCAAACACAAACACACACATAAATATGCTTGTTGATTCTCTTATATTTTGTCTGATTTGAAATTAGTTTTATCAGAAGTCATAAGGACAAAAGTAAAAACCAGTTATTCAGTTTTCGTAACACAAATTTTTTGTAAATAATCAATCCGGTAGAAATAAATATATATTACTGTTTGATTATAAACATAATATCTACTTAAATACAAGTATCGATCGAAAACAATATTCAAAAAAATAACTTCAAATTGTCGGTTGTTTATAATCAATTTCGTCAATCTTCGTTAATTTCCGTAAAGGCAGTTATGTAAATATACACAGAACAATCCTTTGAGATGAATAGATACACAGAACTTGTCTACAGTATTGAGCAATATCTATCTATCTATCTAGCTATCTAGCTATGTATGTGTGTGTATGTGTATCTGTGTGCATTTGTATGTATATGTCTATGTATGTGTGTAGCGTCGTTTATTGAAACATAAGATTGGATTGCTTTTAATTGTGAGTAAAAGAAAATATAAATTCATGAATTGTATACAAAGACACATTTAAATGTAACATTCTTTATATATATATATATATATATATATATATATATATATATATATATATTGCTTGTTTAATACTTAGTCTTTGGTCATAATAGGGTTAGACCAGTACATATGTGTATGAAAAAGTTTTTGATTCAATTATATTGTAAAACGTTTGAATATTTTTGATTTTTAAACGAGTTATTACGCTATCCTAGGTTTTTTAGGCGATTTTTAATAGCTGATTTTACCGTTTACTGTTTTTGTTTTTTTTTTTTTGTAACGGTGTTTTATTTGAACGCTCACGTTGCAGGGAATTTATGAACGCGCACTTTAAAAATTAAAACGAATTATACCGTTTTCATCTATGGTTGTATGAACCTAGAATGTATTTCTTAGTGTTGATGCATTTATTCATAATTTCCGTCCTTTCATTTAACAGTTCGTTTGTCTTTGGGAATAGCATAATTTCTAATTTTTCTTCTTGGTACAGTTTACATATTTTTCCATCCTTGTAAGGCTTGGCTGCTTTTACAATGTTCTACATTATGCCTGGGTCTTTTCCATATTTTGATTTTAATTTCCACACGTGGCTTGCCAATTTTGTATAGTTTTTAATTTTTTTTATTTTGAATGTAGACCTGTGATTAAACCACCTGGTCTTAAAGGTGTCTTTGGTTGAACCATTTCAGTCATGTACCTTTGCCTTGTATATTATTTCTTATGTGTTGCAGAGTCCTTGAAGTGGACATTTATTCTTGTCACTGTAGTTGCATTTAAGAAAAAAATACCTCTTAGGGTCATACAACCATGCATGAAAACGTCATAATTCGTTTTAATTTAAACATTGCGCATTCATAAATTCCCTGTCACGTGAACGTTTAAATAAAACAGCGTTACAAGAGCGTTCTTATAAAGAAAAACGGTACACGGTCAAATCAGATGACACCACTCATGTAGAAATTTGGGTAGCGTAATAACTCGTTTAAAAATGAAAAACATATGTATATTATCATCAGCAGAGAGATCTGTTTCGCTGTATCACAGCTCATCAGTACAGTTATACATCCGATTGCTTTTTACCCAGGATTGAAATCCGACCGAACTTGTGTCAGTCGGCGATTCTACCTCTGAGCTATGAGCGCTCGGTAGAAGGAGGCAGATTTTTTTAGCTTGTATATTATCATTATACACGCCCATTAGCGGAGAGTGTTCTAATTCCTTGCTGAATGAACGATGCGTACATGCTAGAGTAGCTACTGTTTTTTTTTTTCAAAATCTCCCATTTTCCAGAGTGCTCAATCAGGGTGTGAAAGCATAAATAATTGTCATAAATTTCAGTCACGTATGAAATGTACTCGTGTATTGAAACACAACCTAAAGCCGCTACCAAGTATTCTTCTAACATACACCCAGACACATGTCTGCTTGTGTCTCTGAGTTCGTGTATACACACGGTGCGATAGGTCAGCTGTGGTGTTAATTTCTCAACTGCACAGTATAAAATGTTCAGTTGCAGATCATCTGTGCGAAAAAGATCTCAATCACACATTTCACTTTACTACAAAATTTACAAACGATATCCTGTATTGCTTGGCATTCGTGTCAGAATATCCAATACGAACATTTCAGAATATTTGGTTATCAATCTGAGGGCAGTGCAGAGAATTCATTTAGACTACGCAATACCATTTGACAAATTACGCAACAAAGACTTGGTAGAGATTCTCGACAAACTCGACACTTCCGAAAAAAAAAACGTTAGGCTAATCAAGAAGATACATTGGTGGCAAACCGCTTGCGTGCAGATAGGAAGTGAATTCAGTAGAGATACAAAAATAGAAAGGGGAGTAAGAAAAGGATGTATTTTCTCACCTAATCTATTTCAGAGAAATAAAAACGCTTGCCAATATTCACCATTGCCGACCACAATCTAAACAATGTAAGATACGCAGATGCCACAGTGCTGATAGCAGACAAGGAAAGTAAAATGCAGGACCTCCTACAGAAGGTATAAAGAGATATCGAAAAGAAAGGACTAAGCATAAACTTCAAGAAAATTGAATGTATAGTCATCAGGAAAAAGAAGATCTCAAAATAGGAGTTACAGCAAAACCATTAAGACGGAGGATGGAAAGGGCAATGTCGAAATCCAAAGGAGCATAGACATGGCCAAGGACGCATTTCAAAAGCCAGCCAGAGCACTGAAAGACAGGAAAATTTAACTGAAAACAAGGGATTCCTATGTGATGTCTGTCCTTTTGTATGGCAGTGAATGTTATTGTTGTGGAGTAGTTTTCGCACTTGAAGGTTATAATCGTGCTATGCCGGTCATTAATCGACTTAACGCACGCAAAATGTTAAGAACTTGGTAATCTTCCACTGAAATTTAACTCGATAGTTTTCGGTTAACTGCCGACTAATATCAACTGTTTGTAGTTCTACTGAACTCCAATAGAACTCTAAAATACTCCTATGAACTTCCCAAGAACTTCTCAAGAACCTCTAAGAACTTCCTGTTAACTCTTAGTAATATAAGAGGGAAAGTCCATTATCTAAGTAATATGTGTGTTTCCCCATAACAGTTATACGGTATCATCAAAGATCATGGAGAGGCTTTAAGTAGCAGAAATGAGGTTTTAGAGAAGAATGCTGAGGTTACTATTGGCTGAGCACGTGACTAAAGACGATGTGTTGGAGAGTATGGAAACGAGATGAAAACCCATTTAATGAGAAAGGGGGGCCTGAAGAATTTAATACTCACAGAACAGATAGACGGAAAGAGAGACAGGGGAAAGTAGCGCGAGACCTTCTTAATAAGCTTGAGCAAATGGATGATAGAGCGAGGTTTGGGAGAGATACCAAGAGAAAGGATTTTGGGAGCGTCAAGAGACAGAACCAATTATAAGTCCATTAGCACCTACGTCTTGAAGGGGCACGGTTTATGAAGAAGTCAGAAATATCAGAATTCCCGAGCGTTCTTGTTTTCTTTAGAATATTTTAAAGGGACAAACGAAATATACAAAACCGTCTTGTTTCTCTAACGTATTAGCCAATTCAATCAGTCAGTTAATTAAGTTTGGGTATTAACATAATTTTGAATTAGCATATGATTAATGAGTAATTTTGTCAACGTGATTTAGTAGTCGATTTAATTAGACGCTATTTATATAATGCCTACCCCTAAGTGTTTCTATTCTAATTTCTTAGATTGTAAATATCTATTTCATAATAAGTTCCTATTTAAACCAATTTCTCTGCTTTTGTTTCAAATGTTATTGAATTTATCTGAATTAAGGACTTTGAATCTCTTTCCAAATTGGCAGATCATTCAAGCACCGGAAAGTTCAAACGCAAAAATAACTCTGATTCGTTTGATTTTATATTTGAAAATGAGACACATTCGCACCAAAAAGCAAATACAACTGATTCAATTGAGTGCCATACGTGATACACGCTTTAAGCGATCATGTCTCGAAAGAGACATCACTGACTGGGCAGAAGATTATCCCGCAGTAGGTTGCCATTGCTTTCTTCTGTAGACTGGTAGCCAACCAAGGCTAATGAACACAGTCTGTCTTATTATTTAACCCATAACTGGAGGGAAGAGACGGATTAATACCTTTCCCAAGGGTATTTCTGCGCAAATGAATGCAACGAGTTCAACTGGAATTCGAACTCGGTTTTCTGATTTGACAACAGATTCCTTAACTTATTTGGCATAAAACTGTAGAACTGTAAAAAATAATCGTGGGTTCAACATGAATCCCACACTATATGCATTGAAAACCTTCGACATTGGACGAAGAGTTCGGGTTTAAAAATAACTTTTGTAGTTTCCATGGTAAGTTTATGATTTCATAATACTCCGTAAATTAAATCACTAGTATATTGGAACTTAGATATATAAACAAGAATTTATAAAAATCTCTTATAAGAATCTCATATATTTACCAGAGTGAATGCTTTAAATCAGCTCTTTTTTGTAAATCCGGTTTTTTTTTTAATCCACATTTTTTCTCATTTAAATAATTTCTATTTTGATAATTTCTATTTTGATAATTTCTATTTTGATAATTTCTATTTTGATAATTTCTATTTTGATAATGCCATTTTACTCTATTCTGAATACCTTGTATTGTTGAAACTTGAAAAGAATCTAAACTTATTTTATAAATGGAACTTTGTCTGTGTGTGTGTGTGTGTCTCCGTTATCTATAAACTCTGAAACGGCTGAACCGATTTTCTTGAAAATTTACGCAGTTATACTATAAGCGTCTGCGGGTGCTTTTAGCTAGGTTTTTTGTCGAGGTACCCCCGATAAATATCGAAAATCGATAATCGAAAAAATCGGATTATAGAAGGAGTGGTCAGATTTTAATCAAATTTGATACACTCATAAACAAAGATATAAGAAACGATATTCAGAAGTTTCAAGGTTGCAGTTCTTACAATAGGGCAGAAAAATCGATAATATATATATAAAAGGCAAGATGTTTGTGTGTGTGTGTCTGTTTATCTACCTGTATGTCTGTATTTTTTCAGCCCTTTTATTTTAGTTTTTGCTTCGGGTTTGATTTTAAGTAAATATAATTGTAGTTCTTAGTCTCAGCCTTGATAGCATTTACTCAGAGGACTTATTTAGCCTTCAAAATTCAGTTTACGACGAAAAAAGCTTATTTGATATCGATACCAGTAAATGAAAATTTGACTTACATCCATTCATTTTTCTTTCAGTCTACGGTTTCGCTTTAACTGGAAATAGCTATTGCTTTTTAGTCTTTCGTGCCAACATGCAAAGAGTCTGAGCTCTAGGACCATGGATTAGTTTTAAAGTTTTCATTACACCCGAGCAACGCTGGGCTATACTGCTAGTGTATAAGGTGCGATTGGTAAATTGTCGCAATTATTTTATTATTTCAAATATTCTTTAGGCTGAGTCTGAGCTCCAGGACCATGGATTAGTTTTAAAGCTTTCATTACACCCGAGCAACGCCAGGCGATACTGCTAGTTAAGAAATAATTTAATTATTTTAGTCCTTATTTGAAATGCTACATAGGCTGTTGGCAAGATTCAGAACTTCATAGAGACAGACCGAGATGACATGCCTATTCAGCGCACCCAAATTACCTCGCATCATCTAATAAAGAACGTGATCCCGAGTAAATGATAATGGATGTTAACAGATTCTCTTTTATTACATGTGCTACCAAATACTGTCCTCTGTGTCCTATTTTGGTAATTTCATCATAGGCAGTGCAAATAACGACGCCAAATTTATATATGGGTAATTGAAAACATGCATTAATTTCGATAAATTGATTAAATGTACATTAAGACCTTTAATTATTGTACATTTACAAATGTTACCCTATTCATGATAGCCTCAACAATTCTTTTTCAATTCAAACAACGCGGATATGTTTCAATATTATCAAATCTTTTTATTGTTTTATTAATTGGTTAAGAAAGTGCTAGATTGCTATGTGATGTCAGTTCTTCAATACGGCAGTGAATGCTGGACAATATCATCAAAGATGAAGAAGAAACTTGAAGTAGCTGAAACGTGGTTCTATAGAATGATGCTGCGGATATCATGGACCGAGCATGTGAACAATTATGAGGTGTTGGAAAGAATGGCAACAAAAAGAATGTTAATAGTGAGCACCAGGAAGAGACAGCTGAATTTTCTGGGATGAGGAAGAAGGGCTGGAAGAACCTGATACTGACAAGCCAGATAGATGGAAAAAAGGTAGTGTATAACATATTTGAAGAGCCTGATCTGGTCGATGACGGAAGGAGGGTTGCGAGGTGTAACAGGAGAAAACATACTAAGAGCCACCAGGTATAGGGCGACGTCGAAAGCCATGATCGCCTACGTCCTGAAGGGACAGGGCAAATAAAAGAAGGTACATGCCAACTGTTTATAAGAAATTATAATGTGGATAAAAAGTGGGGGATCAAATCTATATTATAATCATTATATAAACCGTTCCCTCATTTGTGGCCATGCTAGTTTCTATACATTTATATTCTAGATTTATGGGCTTCAGCTAGTGCATGGCAGACGGGGTCTGGGTGGTGTAACAGGAGAAAGCGTGCTAAGAGCCAACAGGGATAGGGAGATGTGGAAAGCCATGATCGCCTTCGTCCTAAAAGGACAGGGCACATAGAAGAAGAAGATATATGCCAACTGTTTATAAGAAATTATAATGTGGATCTAAAGTTGGGGATCAAAACTATAATATAATCAATATATGAACTGATCCCCTATTTTGTGGCCATGCTAGATTCTATACATTTATATTCTAGATTTATGGGCTTGAGCTCGTGGATGGCAGAGAGGTGTTTGGGTGGTGTAACAGGAGAAAACATACTAAGACCCACCATGGATAGGAAGACGTGGAAAACCATGATCACCTTCGTTCTGAAATGACAGGACACATAGTAGAAGAGATACATGCAAACCTTTTATAAGAAATTATAATGTGGATATATATATATATATTCTTGATTATTCTGAAGAGTTTTCAGTATTATATTATATTTCTGTATTGTTGTTAATTTATTGTATATTTGTATGACTTCATTACAAACGAAGAAATTCACAAATCAACAATTGCCAAAAAATTAGAATTCACTACAAATGGTATTGAAAAGAATTTAATCAAGTAATGACAGGTTATAATCTGATAATTACATTTCTACTAAGCAAAATTTTGCATGCCGACGTTGTTCGATAGACAAAAGATAATCTTCTTTTGTTTTGGAAGGAGATAAATGAATTTCTTAAAACATATCCCCTTCTTGTGAACTTGAATGCTACTAGTTGACATCAGTGATTGTCGGTAAAGGAACGCGGTGATATACGGTTTCCGAATGATTTTGTTTATTTTCTAAAATTCTCCGCGTACAATCTACCCAAAAATGAGGGAAACACTTGAAGCAAAAGAAACATGGTTCTGCGGAAGGATGTTGAAGATACACTGGACCAAACATGGGAACAACAAAATGGTTTTTGGAAAGAATGGATACAATGAGGGAAAATTTACTTAACATCAGCAAGTGGCAGCTGAAAATTCTGAGACACTTAATAGAAAAAGGAGGGTTTGGAGAATCTAATACACACAGGGAGGATAGAGGGAAAGGGTGACAGAGGAAAAAACTCGAGATATACTTGATGGGCTTAACGAGATGGATGGTAGAACAGGATTTGGGAGAAATATTAAGACAAAAGGCATTAACTGCTAAAAGATATAAAATAAGTCTAGGAGGATTATCATCTACATCCTGAAATGACACGACAAATAAAAAAAGGATTATATTATAAAAAACTGTCTCCTTGTTTCTTGTATTTTTACAAAGAATGTTACTACCCAACAATAGAGCCAACCGTTAATATTACATATACGTATATCATGTCAAACAAAATTCAACTTATTTTCTCAGCTTAATTAAATAGTGTGTTATAAATAAGACTAAATCAACTGCCTTAGGCTGTTTTTTTTTTGTTTTTGTTTTTTTTTTTTGTTATTATTGATTGGTTGGATATAGATTATAGCCGAGTTAAGTTACGTACGCAGCTGTTTACACTTTCAGCTGACAGGTGAAGATGCAAAACTCATATTTTCAGAAAGTGGGATAGATGATCCATCTATATTGTGCACAGTAACGGAGAGAATATTAAAAACATTTCTTGATCAAAACTTCACAGATAGTGTTCAGGTAGAATTAACTTTCGTTTTAAATCATGTTAAAATCGATCACACATTTACATCGCTGTGTTCAAATAAGGAAATAACAAATCATTTAGTGAAACTATTAGATACTCCCCCCACCACCAAAAAAAAATATCCATTAAGTTTCTGGCAAATTACGGCAAATGTGACATAAAATTATAAAGAATTATTGGAATAGCAAAAGTCGCCTTCCAAATGTTAAATGAAGAAACATTTTTTTTATATAATCATTTTACCCCAAACACGGCAGGATAACCATGGTTCACTGGTGGCTTATAGTTAGAGAAAAAAGAAGGTACATGCGATGTCGGAGGAAGGATAAGAGATTGATGGCTATCCAAAAAAATAGAAGATAGCAATTGATGTTGCGTTCAAACTTTTAGAGGTATTAGCTATCAAGAAGCAAATGGAAGAAAGTTCCACAAACATGAAGAACACAAAATGTAAGCCATCTTAAAAGAAAAACATTTCTAAGAGCTGCCAAGTATAGTAATTTCCTTAAAGCCATAGACATATAAATCGTAAAAAAATACGGTATAGATGAGAAGAATATTCTTACAAGAGAAGATGTGTTGCCTAATTTATGAATCAGCATTTAAAAATCCTAGTTTTTGGCTTACAGAGAACGCTTACCGTCGGCTACTGTTCGAAGTACGTGAATGTCTAAGACCGAAAACAAGCTACTAGATACCGCCGCTGCAATGTGGTATACTCAAAAGTCATTCCTCTCCCATTACAAGTTATCGATTGCCTTGGGACACTTTTAGTTTTGAATCAATATTAGAAAAAGACATTCACTTGAGGAAATGGAGGTCGGCAGCGGGACGAAAACCTTTTGATACGCGACGCTGAAATAAGCGTTAAAAGTAAAAAATGTTGTCTATAAGAGAAAGCCTTCATGGCCGACGGTTAATGGAAGAACTGCCAAAACGTTAAAGACAACAAAATGGGAAAAATTTACTTCGATCATTGAAAAGACTCATAGAATTCAAAAATAACTAAATAAATATATAAATAAAAATGAGAAAATGTAAATATTCTGAAGATGAGAAAAAGAAATTCCCAAAATGTATAAAATAAAGAGTTAATGATAAAGTTTGCATGAATATGAATACCTACAAGATAAAATTCTATTTTATCAAGAGAAGGTATTCGAAGGGTTTAAATTTAACTAGCTGCTTTCAAAAGAATTTTTCTTTTATTTTGATATATATTACAACTTAAAAATTGAAGTCCTTTACGAGAAAGTAAAAAAAAAACACGTTTTTTATTTGTTTTGACAGCGGAGAAATCACAATGAAGCATATTGCGAATTTGTTTATTTCAACAAAGGTAGAAAATGTAATTTAAATGCAAGAAACATTTTTGGAGGTTATCGAGAATTTACCTTTAATTACAACACGTTTTAAGAGTTCTTTCCCATGTTTAATATTGGACAATACTGCTAGGTATGAAGATGAGGGCAATTATATCAGAATATTATTTGTGAATTCAATGTATGACACACAAATCAAGTTCAGAATGAGAACCTTATTGGCACTGGAATGGTTACGTTAGTTCATTTTTGTTTACCTTTCACATCAGTCTGTCAGTCAGTCAGTCAGTTAAGTGCCATACGTGAAACACGCTTGGGCAATCATGTCTCGAAAGAGGACTGACTTGGCAGAAGATTATCCCGCAGTAAGTTGCCATTGCTTTCTGCGGTAGACTGGTTGCCAGCGAAGTCTATAGAACCCAATCTGTCCTAAATGAAGGAAAGAGACGGATTAATACATTTCCCAATGATATTTGTGCGTAGGTGAATGCAATGATTTCAAATGGAATTCGAAATCGGCTCTCCGATTCGCTGTTCCGAGTCGATATCCACTGCAACACAACGCACATCCCGGCGTTAGACGAAAATTAATGATTCCATTAACGCTAGTAACGTATAGGATTCACTTCTTAAAATCTATGAAAACGTCTAAATACTGTAACGAGTAATGAATAGTCGTTATTTTGAAATAGCTTAGCAGACAAGGGATCTTTCGAAAAACAACAAACTCCTGAATTCAAAGAAGTTTATTCTAACAATAAAGTTAGACCGTAAACCAACATCTATATAATTCTACTCTAGGTGTAATTGAATTAAACCAGCGCTACTTAAATTAACTTTGAAGATCATAATGAATGACAATTTTAGTCAAGATTAATTTTAAATATTCATTTGCAAAGAAGATGGATCCAGTATTATATTTATTTTCGCGAAAATATTTTTACTGATCACATTTTGAATCGGATTTATATAGATGTTTGCAATCTTAATTTAAGTAAGGATTCTTATCTGGCTTGGAAGGTCCTGTATTATTTCATAGTAGAAGGAAGATAATTTGAGTGGAAACGTAATTATGAGATTCCTTCATCGATGGCAATAGTTAAAGTGATTTGTGGGGGTGTAAGAAAGAGAAACAAGAGTAATGCGTTCAATTAATTTAGAAGGATCTTTCGTATTTGATATTATAATATAGGCTGATTAATAGGCGTTTTGATGCAGTGTAATCGGCTCAGAACGAGCTGAGTTTGAATTCCAGTTGAATCTATTGCATTCACCAATTCATTCACTAACGTACAAATACTGTTGGGAAAGATATTAATCCGTCTTTTTCCTCCATTTATGGGTTAAATAACGACACAAGTTTAGTTTTATCTACTTTTTTTTTTAATCATTTCACTCCGAGCAAGGCGGAAACGCCACTGATGTGCAGGGGGCTACATAAATGTAAAAAGATTAATTAGAAAAGAGTGAGGAGTACAAACTAGTTAGAGAGGAACAATAGAAAGTTGAGAAAGTTGGTGCGATGACAGATACATAGGTGGAGAGAAAGGGAAGGTTATACAGGGGTGGGGAGAGAGCTAGAGTCTAGTGGTTAGTAGATTAGTATTGACTTTGCATTTAAATTTTTGGAGGTGGTAGCCGTCAGGAAACTAAGAATACGGGAGCAAGTTCCACAGGCGGGAAGTGCGAGAGAAGAAGCTGCAGGAGTAGAATTGTCGTCTGCATTTGACTAACATGACTGTGAATGGGTGGAACCCAGTTGCCAGTCTGGTTGCACAAGTAAAACAAAGTTGCTTTCTCTTCTACAAATATTTTTATGGCTTCTGCTCAGATTAACTTAGCTCACTGGTACCAAACATACATGAATTTGCTCGAGCCACAAGATTAGCAAATAGGTCCCACCCTCTTACTGTGAAAACAATAAACTGTAATCGCAGGTTCTATTCCATCAGCTTCTTCTCTCGCACTTCCCGACTGTGGAATTCCCCTCCGTTAACTTGCTTTCCAGACAGCCACAATCTTCAAGAAATCAAATGTAAAGTCAATAATCATCTACTATCTCACTAACTTGCTTCCTCTCTCTCTCTCTCTCTCTCTCTCTCTCTCATGCTTCTTTCTTCGTCTACTCTCAGCAATATCCTCATCCTTCTCCTACTCTCTTCCTGACACCCCTTGTAACCTGTCACTCTTTCTCATAACTTACCTCCTATGTAACCCCCCGCTCAGTAGTGGTAGTAAAATGCCTTGCTTAGGGCGACACGATTATAAAAAACGTCACTCATATCTATTTCCAGACACGATGAGTCAAACATGTATCACGTGTAGTACTTAACTAACTGACTGATTGATTTCTTTTTGCGGCTTATCAACCTTTCGGGGGTTATTTAAAGAAAGGAAATATTTTTAAATTTAAGAATTTTTGCTAGATAATAATGAATTACTGATACTTACCTATTAATTAACAGATATTTAGGAGAGGAAAAGGAGTGGATTATTTATTTTCTTTGAAAAATTAGGACGTAAGTAAATATAATCAAACAGACTCCGAGTTCCGAGTTGAAATAAACAAATTCGCAATATGTTTCAATTGCACCATCTGCACATCCTCGCTTACAGCAACTGGAAGACCAAAACGGTCACCCATTTGATACTGTCAAGGCTCAGCGTTGTTTACCTTCTGTGACGTTAGAGAATCGATATTTCAACGCGATTTGCGTGTAAACTTAAATATATATAAAAATACGATTAGTAAATTATCGCCAGTTGATATGTTTTAATTTCGTGCATATCCGTTGTTTGTTTTTGGTTTTGTTCACTGCACAATATAGTAGGGTCAGTTGGACACCGTATGTGAAAAAATGAGCACCATTATAGAATTCACACCAGTAAAAATTTTGAAATGCATGCTGTTCTGCTTGGCATTCGCACCGGAATCTCTAATAGAAAAATTTCACAGCTTTTTTCTGACCATCTGTGGGAGAGTAGGAGCTTCAAAAGTTTTGGGTGAATCTACTGGTGACTACGCTCATAAAATTATTTTGAATTTTCTAATTAGAAAGAAGCTCCAAATTTTCTGTGAAGGGCCCTGATTTAACACGTAGGTCGACATCGTCAAATGTCCTGAGGAAGTAGTGCTGTCTTAGGATACTAATTCTGGCAACAAGACTCTGCAATATTCTACACAGGCAGGAGAACCCAGTCATGGTTGTCAAACATTTTCTGTGATTGCATTACAACATGCATCTTACCACTTTAAATCGACTTATGTGTGGCGTAGTTGAGAGAGAGATTAAAAAAAACTCTATTTAACACCAAGGATAGACTGATTGCGAGATTATGCCAGTATTCACAAACTTTAAAAAAGTGACCGTCGAAAAAAGATGAGCAATGATTTCCAAGTCGTCTGGAGGTCGTTGCTGAAGCTAATTTCGATTTCATTGATTAGATTTGCTCGTTAGCATTTCAATATATTTTTGTGCAATTCAGATTTTAAATTGTAATCTCAGTGGTATATTAATTTTTACGTAATTTACATAACAATTTATCCTTCGTACACTGTATATATAATGTTTGCGTGGGTATGTGTGTGTGAGAGAGAGAGAGTGAGAAAGCATGCGTGTGTGTAGAATTGAATTAATATAAGTAAAAAGAAGCTGATTGGTGTTTTTTCAGCACAGCAATTCATGAGTTAGTTCTTTCTTACAACCAAGAGACCATTATGCATACACACACACACACATATATATATATATATACATATGTATATATATATATATATATATATATATATGTGTGTGTGTGTGTGTGTGTGTGTGTGTGTGTGTGTGTATTATTATCACTTCTCATTCAGAACCTGAATCACAACATAAAAAATAAAATAAAATCTCTTATTTCAGAGAACCCCAAAACAGCAACATTCTACACTATCCCAAAACTACATAAACTCCACAAAATCATTTCAGAAAAACACCCTAACACCTCTTCATCCAACCCACATCATACTAAACAATCAAATAATGAAGAGATCTATAAAATTCCAAAAGCCCTTAAAATCACACCACCTGGCAGACCCATAATGTCAGGCATTGGTACCCTCACAGAACTTATATCTGGGTACATAGACAATATAATAAAACCTTTATTGCCTGACATACCGTTATATTAGAGACACTACTGAGTTTCTCAACAAATTACAAAACATTAACTTAGTCCACGATGATAATATCCTAGTAACGATGGATGTTACGTCTCTCTACACGAACATTCTACATGTTGAAGGAGTATCAGCTTTGCATGAGTTCTTTAAAAGCAAACTACCTAAGAACCAAATCACAGATATATACCAATTAATGAATTTTATTTTAACACATAATAATTTTAAATTCAACAACAAACACTATTTACAGATTAGTGATACAGCAATGGGCACAAAAATGGCACCTAGTTATGCCAATATCTTCATGCACATTCTAGAAAGAAAGATACTATACAATTCAGAATATAAACCATCACATTAATTTAGATACATTGATGACATTTTCTTATTATGCACTCATGGATTACAACAATTTCCACAATACAATTAAATTTACCATGGAGTACTCAAACACATCCGTCCCTTTCTTAGATGTCATGATAAAATTAAACAAACAAACACTTTCCACCAGTCTATACAACAAACCCACAAACCAACATAAATTCCTACACTTTAACAGCTGTCATCCCCTCAAATTAAAAAAAATCTATCGTATACAGCTCATTTCTAAGAATCAAACGCATATGCTCAGACCATCCAGATTTTCTAAACAACATTAACAACCTAACAAAGCAATTTCTAAAATGTAAATACCAAATAAAAATAATAAAAAAGCACTAAATAAAACCATCCACATAAATCGTTACACACTTCTCACATACAAGAAAAGAAAAAACAACCGAATTCCCATGGTTTTTAACCACAATCAACATTCCAACACACTTATCAAAAATTTAAAAAATAATTACAAGAACCTTCAATCAAACAAAAAAATCAAACACATTTTCGATAAACCCATAAATGCAATGAAACAAACACCCAACCTATCAACTATCCTCACTTCTACTAAATATCTAAAAAGTACAAACGTATCAGGGAATTTAAAATGTCAGAAACCCAGGTGTTTAATTTGTAAACATATAGTAAACGACACAATATTCTCTCTACCCAACACCAAAATCAAATTGCACCCACCACGCTCCACCTGTGACAACAAAAACATTATATATTTCGTTTTCTGTTCAATATGTCCCAGTAGTGGATATATTGGTGAATCTGGTAATAGCTTTAGATTTCGTTTCAATAATCACAAACTTAGCATACGCCAGAATAATCAATATTCCCCAATAGCAGTCCATTTCAATCAACCGGGTCACACTTTAGAAAATTGCAATTGTTTACTAATAGACTCCGATTTTAGTTCTACGCACACACACAGAAAGAAAGAAAAATACTGGATTTTAAAATTAAATACACACAAGCTAGGGTTAAATAGGGACTTAGGTGTTTTGAATCTTTAAAAATATTTCAATAGCTAAACCTTTTTAGATATATTCAAAAATTTTTTATCTAAAACAAATTTATAAGTATTATTAAAGATAGGTTTACGTTTACAAATATTTTTTAAAAGTCTGTCGCTTTCTGCGTCACTTGATATAAACAACCTCTCCACAGACGCGTCACTTGATGCAAACAAACGCGTCACGTGATGTAAACAAACTCACTCCACAGACGCTCTCGCGAAATACGTTTCTAATTCAAATTTTAAAATCATTTGTTTCAAATGAAGGACCCTAGGTGGTCTGAAATATAAAATATAATAATAGAAATAAACAAATACTGTCAGAAAAATACATTTTTAAACTCACAATTTTTTAATAGTTTTTCTTATATATATATATATATATATATATATATATATATATATATCCAGTTCGTAAACGGCGAGGAGAATCCAAAAAGGTCAACTAAATATAAAATATTAAGTGTTATTTTTTATTTTTTTTTTTTAATCATTTCACCCCGAGCAAGGCAGAAACGCCACTGATGTGCAGAGGGTTACATAAATGTAAAAAGATTAATTAGAAAAGAGTGAGGAGTACAAGCTAGTTAGAAAGGAACAATAGAAAGCTGAGAAAGCAGGTGCAATGACAGATACATGGGCGGAGAGAACGTGAAGATTATACAGGGGAGGGGAGAGAGCTAGAGTCCAGTGGTTAGTAGGTGAGTATTAACTTTGCTTTTAAATTTCTGGAGGTGGTAGCCGTAAGGAAAGCAAGAATACGGGAGTGAGTTCCACAGGCGAGAAGTGCGAGAGAGGAAGCTGCAGGAGTAGAATTGTCGTCTGCGTTTGGCTAACCTGACTGTGAATGGGTGGGACCCAGTTGCCAGTCTGGTTGCACGGGTAAACACCTGTTGAGGAGGCATCAGTGACTTAAGCTCATCCGAGCAGAAGCCATGAAAGTATTTATAGAAGAGACAGAGGGAGGCCACATTTCGACGATGGGAAAGTGGCTGCAGACGAGTCGCCAGATCAGTGCCTATCACATTACAGACTCTCCTTTGGAGCTTGTCAAGAACACTGAGGAGAACGGCAGGGGCTCCTGACCATAAATGGCAGCAGTACTCCAAGCACGGACGGATGGTTATACATAGAGCTCAATGGATGTTATCAAGAGCAATATGATATTTATAAAGAAAGACTCAACAAGTCATTAAAATGACGTGTCGAGTTTTCCTTTATATATATATATATATATATATATATATATATATATATATATATATATATGTTTTATTCCTGTCACGCTTATGGAGAAAGAGACAATAGCGAGGCAGCGTTGGCTCGCTTCATTCCCTTTGCTATCAAATATTAAACGTTACGACCAGTCATGAAAGCTCTTGCTGCGTTTTTGGTCTTTAATAGTGAGCTATTATTTTATTTTTGCAATAATTATTGATTATTTTGCAATAATTATTTTTCAATAATTTAAAGTATTGACGTATATATATATATATATATATATATATATATATATATATATATTCCCTTTTGTCACAGTCAAAAGATAACCTCTGAAGAAACTGCGAATAATAACAAATATTTTGTCAGCATGTATACACTCATAATTATTACTTTGATTGCTTTTCATTTTATAATTATGGTGTAAGTATGTTTCTGTATTATTTTGTGTTCATGTGTGCGTTGTCACAGCTGCAGCAATGTATCCGTCTGTGTGGATATGCGATTTATAATATATATATATATATATATATATATATATGTGATAGAAGAGAATAAATAAAAAAGAAATAGGGAATGTGTTTTCATCTTAAATGTTTCACATTTGTAACCTTTTTCAGAGGTCTGGCTGAACAGAATAAATTAAAATTTTAAATGTATATATAGATATTAAAAAATCTATTTGTTTCTCAAATTTTTATAAATGCTTAATTTATTTGACATATTAGAATCCATTGTAAATAGGACTGCTACTTATGATATACCTGATGTCCCAAATATATATATATATACATTTATTTTACAGGATCGGCTATATTTATGTCTTAAAGCGTAATTTAATAATTTTATAATTAAGATTAAAAGATAAGCTCAAAAGAAATAATAAAATTTTGACGTTTTAGTAATTTATTGTTTCAAGTTCTGCAAATGTCCTGAAATTGTTTTCGAGCAACGCTGATATCTGATCTGCACGTATTAATTAAGTCGAAGAAGCAGAAATAAAGAGAAAGTGTTGCTAAGAAAATAAGAAAGTTGGAGTTGTTTAAAAGACGAAGAATATGAGAATGAAGAGGGAAAAATGGTTTCGCAATCGAAGAACTGTAGGAAGAATGAGAAGCAGACGACCAGAAAAATAGTTGAAAGTTGATTGAAAATATGATGAAAAAAGGGGTTGGTTGATGGAGTTTGAATCGTAAATATCTAAATAAAGATTTAAATATTCAATAGCTAAATTCACTTCTATGAAGGTTTTATCTCTGTGTCGTGCCCAGATGTTTTTTCGCCTAAATCCACTCAGCTAGAATAATCTACATGGATATACTATTTCCAATGACTCAATTCAAGACTTGTATATATTTATTTTTAACTAATAGTATTCTTGGATTTACTAACCTAGGTTCAAGTTTGGATATTAACTTCAATATAACCTACTTTTCTATCTTTATATCTTTTTTTGTTATTCATTATTTTGTGTGATTCCTCAACATTAATGAAAAAGAATGGTAAGAAAAAGAGTGCACTAAACAGTTCGCAGAAAAGGAATCTAATGAACAGTTAACCCTCTAGCGCCATTCGTATCATATTTGATACAGTATTTCCCTATAAGGAAACATTTGGTATTTCCCTATAAGGAAATATTTGGTATTCATTGACTGAGCTGTCAGTACTGCTTTCATTTGAAATTTATAAAATATTTCTCTTAAAAAATTTTTCAGGAAAATATTTCTTTCAAGGCTTGTTTTCATACTGTATCAAATATGATACGAATGGCCCTAGAGGGTTAACTTAAAGAAAATAATATAGGAATATTAAAAGATGCTAAACATGACCCGGTTGATCTGTAGATATCACTTCGAAATGAGAAGTTGGAGAACTGAGTTCAAATTCCAGTTGAAAACGTTGTATTTTTTTACATCACAAATTCCGTTGTGAAAGGTATTAAACCGTCTCTTCTCTCACCAGCTATGTGTTAAAACACAGAAGCGATTGGGGTCTGTATCAGTGGTTGTCTACTGGTCGACTGCAGAGGGTAATGAGAAACTACTGCGGAAAATAATCTGCCCAGTCAGTCAATGTCTCTTTCGAGTCATGATCGCCCAAGTGTGTATCAGGTATGGTACTTGACTGACTGAATAAAAGATATATAAACTTCGAATGAACAACAGAGAATAAAGAATGGAAAATAAAATGTATTTCAAATGTATGCAGCTTTTCAAAAGATTTAGAGGCGTACTATTTTTAAAATACACAGACTGTTCTACGATTTAAAGGAAAATGTATTCAAAACATAATACAAATAATTAAAAAAGAAACAAGTTAAATGACAATGAAAAAGATGGAAGAAGCATAAAAAGAATGAAAAAAAAACACAGGAAGAATAAGTCGATGGATATTATCCAAAACATTTACTCAAAGATGATTTCATTGACCAGATAAAAGTTTTGGTATCGCTACATCTAAATCTTTTTTAAGTGTTTTGGGGTTTTGTGTTGTGATCGGGCCCCTAACTACCAGTTGGAAACATCAACCAGAAAATTGGTAACCTGGTACCTTCACAATGAATAGAAGTTGCCACCGACGACACACGTCGCAGGAAAATTACGGTAGCACCAATACCGAGTTCTGAGGATAGAAAGAGAGTACCGGAAACCGCTTCCTAAACAGGGTTCAGGAATAAGCCACTACGCTTATTCAATAGAAGTGGAAGAAGTGTGAACCGGGTGATAGTAGTATCTATCTTCTCCAATTAAACAAAACAATAGGATAAAGAATTACTAAGTTTTAACTTAGTTAAACTCCAAGCAGCCATAGAAATTTCTGACAAGTTAAGGAAAACAAAAACCAAACATACAATTAAGCATAGCAGACATGAAAAGAAAAAGTAAAATTAATCCTTCTTAGAGAATTGCAAACAGAAATGCAAACAAAATGACTTACATGTAAAGAAGTAATGAGCTAACAACCCACGCATGGTAACGGGTGGTAACAACATTTTCTTCTCTTAAATGCGTTTCACCATATTTTTTTGTTTTCACCCCAAGCAAGGTTGTACCACCAGTGCTGCGCAGGGGTTTACATAAGTGAGGAGTGAAAGTTTCAGCAAAAGGAGAGCGAAGAGAAAGACGAAACAGCTACAGTGAGTGTCGGAAAAATAGCAAGAGGATGGGAACAGCAGTTTGAAGACAGTTGCGAGGGTAAAGTGAGAAAGGGAAAGAACAAGATACACGAGTTGATGGGGAAAGGACGAGAGAAGAACTAGAGTCAAGTGGACAAGAGATGGGAATTGACATTGCATTTAATTTTTTGGAAATTGTAGCCATCCGGAACCCAAGTATACGGAAGGGGGCTCAACAGGTGGAAATTGCGAGAAAGGAAGCTGATGGTGTAGAAGTTTAGTTGATATAACTGTAAAATGGTGGAACGTTGTTGCCAGTCTGGTTGCTCTAGTAAATTCTCGCCCGGGGTATCAATGACCTAAGCAGAAGCCATGAAAATATTTGTAGAATAGCCACTGTGAGAAAGTTGCTGGAGTGGAGCTGTCAGGTTTAGACCGATCACGTTACAGATTTCTCTTTGGACCCTGTCTAGAACCCTGAAATTAATAGCTGAGGCGCCGACCATATATGACAACAGTACTAAATTCACGGTCGGATGATTGATTTGTGTATGTGCAGGATAGATTCAGGTGGGAAAACTCTCCCATCCCGACACAATGACCCAACATTCCTAGCAGTGGATTTAGCTATTGATTCAATGTAACGGTTCCACTTGAAGTCGGAAGAGAGGGTGAGACCGAGGAGGTGCAGTGTATTGCTTTCAGATAAACTCGCTTGATCCATGCTGATGGAAGTGGGGTAGGAAGGAACTTCCTCTAGTGGTTGACAGATAGCAGCTTCGGTTTAGAAGCATTCAATTTTACAAACCATTTCTTACCCAAGTCTACCACAGCGTTATCGTCCTTCTCGAGACCAGCAGCGAAGTTATCTATGACCGCTTCACCAGATTTCTTACCCAGGTGCGAGTAAATGGTAGCGTTATCAGCGTAGATGCCTATTTAGGATTTGATTACGATTATGAAGCTCTGAAAAAGCGTCGGACATAGGATAGTGACCTGAGGGACACCAGCGTTTGTGTTGCAGAATATGGGGGCATGCCCTTTCAAGTGACCTTCATTATGTGGTTTGATAGGAAAGATTGGACCAAATCAAGAGGGAAGCGATGCCATAATCCTGTAGCTTGCGTAGAAGGCCAGCGTGTCAACCCATATAAAATGCTTTGGAGATATCCAGAGTAACAGCTTGAGCTTTGCCGGACTTATCGAGGTCATTGTATATGTGCTTGATGATGTTTATAAGCATATCGGCAGTAGATTTGGCAAATGGGAAGCTGCACTGTCTGTCTGAAAATAGTTTATGGGCTGTAAGATGTTGAAATATTTCGGCATTGATAATATCCTTGAACACTCTTCCAAAAATTGTCTTATAGAGGCTGATAAGGCGATAATTGGATGGATTTGCTTGAGGTATTTAAATACAGGAAACACAGAAGTGAAATTCCAGCAGGTATTAAAGCAGGAAGCAGTGAGACGGTAATTATAAAGTTTAGTGAGGACAGAGTGGTGTTCAGGGGCAGATTTCTTAAGGACAATGACCGGGATTCTGTCGTCTCTGCTCGCCTTATGGTTCAATTTTTGAAATTATCTTAGTTACCAGAGAAAGGATTATGAGCACATCACTCAGTTGAGCCTCAGTTTGAGAAGTCTGGATACGCCAGACGAGTCAAATTTGGAGTTGGATGAGAATTTGCTTCAGAGAAATAATGCAAATTACAACAATTATAAAACGAATGATTCGGAAAATTTTGATCTAATTGTGCATGAAATATCCGGCAATCTTAACTCTCCTCATGAAGTTGAATTGAGTTTCTGTTTGTATATTATTTGAAAAATACTTTTTAAGCACTTCTCATTTTTAAACAATTGCCACAAAACACGTGTAGACTTTAAAAAAATGAAAAAATAAAATAAGTGATTTAAGAAAAAGGAAGCACAAAACGTTTGACAACCTGGAAAAAACCGAACACAAAAATATTTACATATTTTGTTGACTAAATGAATTTAACATAAAAATAAAAAGTATTTTTTTTGTTTTACTGAAATTAGAAATATAAAAACTATTACGCTCTCAGTTCAGAAATTTTCGAAGAATATTTAAAAATGTAGACATTTAATTTTAGAGGAAAAATTTAAATTAATGCAACACGAATTACAGACAGTTGATTTCCTTCATGAAATATGTAGCAAAAAAAAGCTTTATTTTATTTTTATTTTATTTTCTGAAGTATGAAATATTAAATTAAAAAAAAAACTTAAATAATTAAATTAACCATTGGCACTCTTTATTTTACATATTTTGTTTTTGTTTGAAAAAACACTTTTTTTAAAATATTTTTTTGTTTCAAAATTACGAGAAAAAATATTCACATTATTTTGTTGACCAAATGAACTTTTAAAACGTAGGAATAAAAATTAAATATAAAGGCTCATATTTTTTCTAATAAAAAATATTTTATTCGCGTTTGACACGTGTGATTTGATTTCTGTGACATAATTTAGCAACAATCTTAGATCTTAGATGTTTTACGGAGCAAATGTACACAATGGCCTCGATTGGCGTAATGGAAAATTGCTGAACTTAAACTCAAAAAATATTTGTTGACCTGGCTTTGCTGAAGATATGTGTCCCTAGAAAGTTTGAATGTCGTTGCTTAAACATGTAGGCGTACTTAGGGAACAGTCACACGGTGACTTACAGATTGCCTTTTATGTTTATAGATTATTACTAAAGAATGCAGATGAATAGTGAAATAGATTATCAGTATATATTCTTTACTCTAATGGATTCTCTAATCCTAATCATGCATTACAATTGTTATATTAATAATCTTACATTTATACAAGGTTTATAAATAAACAAAAAAGCAAAGATATTGATGCCGATGATATTTCGGAAGAAATTGTTCTTTTTCTATGTGCCTTATCCTTTCAAAACGTAGACGAACAAGGCTTTCCACATCTCCCTATCATTGGTGGCCTTCAGCACGTTTTCTCCTGTTACACCAGGCAAGTCCCCTTCTGCCATCGGCCAGTAAGTTACACACTGTTTTCCCTGTCTCTCCTTCCCTCTATCCGGTCTGTTAGTATCAGGATCTCCAAGCCCTTCATTCTCATTGCATGTCCCAGGAACTTAAGCTGTCTCTTCTTGATGCTCGGTATTAATTTCCTTTTCGTATCCATCCTTTCTAAAACCTCATACGAAGAAATACCTATGATAAATATTCTTATACAGAAAAAATCAATGCCTGCTTCGAACGTATTTATTAGTGTTTTGGTAAACTAATAATCTAAACTTAGTTTAAATGCAGCTTTGTCTCTGTGTGTGTGTGCGTGTGTGTGTGTGTGTGTGTTACCTATAAACTCCGAAACGGCTAAACTGATCTTCTTGAAAATTTACACAGTTGTACTATAAGCATCTGCTAGTGTTCTTAGCTAGGTTTTGTGTCGAAAATCGATAAGCAAAAAAAAATCGGGTTATAGAAGGAGTGATCCGATTTTAATTCAATTTGATACACTCATAGACAAAGACATAAGAACGATATTCAGATGTTTCAAGTTTGCAGTTCTTAAAATAGTGCAGAAATTCGATAATATATATGTTTAAAAGGCAAGATGTTTGTGTGTGTGTCTGTTTATCTGTCTGTATGTCATTTATACAAATCCACAATTTTTATACGATTCTCACCAAACTTCACACAAATATTCTTTAGGCTGCGTCTATGCTCCAGGACCATGGATCAGTTTTAAATCTTTCACTATATCCGAGCAACGCTGGGCTATACTGCTAGTCATAAATGGAGAGTTTTTTGTTCCCACTGATAAGACTCGTGCATTCAAATAAATTGAACGGAAGTTAAGTGATTCTCTATCAAGTCGTAGATATTTTATCATTTTGTTTAATGTCCCTGGAAGCGCTAAATATCTGCCTTTAAAAACAATACGACATAATTCAAAAAACAAATTATCTGCAAACTAAAGTTTCCAATATGTCCCTTCTCAAAAGAATACAGTGAACAAAGAAAAAGATATCCCGTTGCCTAATCTTCACAGGCAGCCGCATTGAGGGATCCCATATGTCAGACTTAGTTAGACTTCAATTGATGCAAATCCCCCCTTTCTCTCATTTTCTCTTTCTCTATTTAAATCTATCTATCTATCTATCTATCTATCTATCTATCTATCTATCTATCTATCTATCTATCTATCTATCTATTTTGAGATTTTATTTGTATTCATATTCTTTGTTCCTTTCCATCTATCTATCTATCTATCTATCTATCTATCTATCTATCTATCTATCTATCTATCTATCTATCTGTTGTGTCTTGGCTCGTACCATGTGACATCCGGATGTATGAAAAACAATGTGCGTTTAGCACGAGGATTTGTCATTATCAGGGATTTCGTGAAGTAACACCTACTACAGTATATACCTCTTGATTGTTATACCATTCTGGTAATAAAGTAGTTCATCTACATTTCACGGTGTATCTTTTCCTTCCAAGATACCACACTATGTATCTGCGTTTTTTACCTCAATCCATATGTATATATATATATATATATATATATATGTGTGTGTGTGTGTGTGTGTGTGTGTGTGTGTGTGTGTGTGTTTGTGTGTGTGTGTGTGTGCAACAAGAAAAAAATTCGCAATGATCAATAGGTTTAAAATATGTGTACTCAGAATTTACTCTCCTCAATATTTACACAAAGAGGGCAAATATACTAGAAACACTTTAAAAAACCTTCAATACTGTAACTATTTTTTATTCAATACGAAACAAAAAGCTCACAAAATACTTCAAATTAGAAAAGCTTTCTTTCCTGACAGAGCAAACTAATATAAAATTATATTATTCTACCCACAGAATTTATTACAACTAGAATCGAAGAGAATCTATCTAAACTCAACCTAAGATTTATTACGACCACATATAAAACATAGAAGTCTTAATCCATATAAAATAAAACAACAAACCACAACATGAAGATCTGCAGATATTGCTAGAAAGAATATATTGGAGAAACATCAGGATGTTTAAACAAAAAACTACATAAACATAGCAGAGACACTTTATTATGCAACACACAAAACGAATAGTTGTTCACCATAAAGAAACTGACTACAATATTGACATAAAAATACAGATCTAATTACAACAGAAAATAATTCGCTAAGTAAAGTAGTTTAATCACTAAGATTGAAATGTCTAGAAAGTAGTTTAATTCCGCCACAGTAAATTTACATCATTTCACCAGTCTTTTTTTTCTTTTTTCTTTTTAATCGTATCACCCCGAGCAAGGCGGTAATGCCACTGATGTGCAGGGGTCTACATAAGTGTAAAAAGATTAATTAGAAGAGAGTGAAGAGGAAGACGAACCAGTTAGAAATGAGCAATAGAAGGGTGAGAATGCAGGTGTGATGACAGTTTCAAAGGTGGAGAGTAAGGAAAGGATATACGGGGTGGGGAAAGAACTAGAGTCAAGTGTTTAAAAGATGCGTATTGACATGGCACTTAAATTCCTGGGGGTTGTAGCCGTCAGGAAAGCAAGAATATGTGAGCGTGTTCCACAGGCGGGAAGTGCGAGAGAAGAAGATGCAGGAGTAGAATTGTCGTCTGCATTTGGCTAACCTAACTGTGAATGGGTGGGACCCAATTGCCAATCTGGTTGCACGAGTAAACACCTGTTGAGGAGGCACCAGTGACTTAAGTTCGTTCGAGTAGCAGCCATGAAAGTATTTATAGAACAGACAAAGAGAGGCTACATTTCGTGGGTGGGGAAGTGGCTGTAGTCGAGCCGCCAATGACCTATCACTTTACTGATTCTCCTTTGGAGATTTTCTGCTTTCCCACTATGGGTTATTTAAAAACAAACATGAGGTAAAGAAAAAAGACAATGGACTTTTACTAGATTGCAAAGAAATATGTAGCTATTGTGAACATGAAAGGGCGAATAGCGGCGGCTCTGGAAAAAGAGTTCGTTTGTGTCTGGCGTGCAAAGCAGTAATCTGTTCCAAAGAAAGAAAATAATAATAATACTCACCGCTGTCTTAATAATCCACCTTCAGCTCAGTCTAAAGGAAAAAAGAGAGGAGGCCCTCGAGTGAAATTTTTATAGACTGAGGAAATGGATTATGGGTAGAGAAATGGATTATAAAACTGACCGACCAAGTTCACTGGGAAAAGTCAGTGGCGTCAATTTCTTGGCGAGAAGCTGACGCAGAGAGACGCAGTGAAAAGGTGGAAGGAGGAAAGTGGAGTAGGAAGAGGAAGAGGCGTAGCAAGAAGCCAGCTGGGAGAGCGTTGAATTGAAATCCAACGGTCTGCGGTTCGATCCCTGGTTCTGCACTCACTAGAATAAAGTGTGCAACAAGCTATTTCGGCGTAATGGGGGACAGGTTCGACCTGAAATTGATTCCAGAGTTCAGTGGCTCGACCCCAGTACTTGACTGGGTGGAAAAAGTGGAACTGCATTGTCTCTTGTCTGGTGTCAAAAACATTGAACATGTGATTCCTCTGCGTTTGTCCGGTGGGGCTTTCGCTGTGTATCAACAGCTCAGTGCTGAGGAAAAACAGAATTATGAGAGGATCAAGGCAGCCCTATACAAAGCGTTTGCTATCGACCCCGCCACTGCCTGGGAGCAATTTGAGGCAAGACAATTACATCCTGGCGAAACTGTGGACGTATATTTGGCCGAGCTGACGAAGTTGACGGTGTTGTTCGGTGGGCTGCCCGAGCGGGCCTTGGCATATAAATTTCTGGCGGGGCTCCCAACCGGAGCAAAACAGCTCCTGCGGGCGAGCTCAAACATAACCTCGTTGCCCCTTAATGACCTGGTGGACCGAGCCAGAACCGTGATGAAGGATAATTCCGAGCTGAGAGATCAGATAATCGCCGCTGCACAATCCACACCGAGTGATGATAAACCGTCTCAGGGCCTTAGCCCGCGTGGTGGGGTCGTGTGTTATAGGTGCGATGGCCAGGGCCACATTGCAAGGAACTGCAGACGGCGACCGACAGCTGTTCGCTGCTACCGGTGTAATGAAACCGGACATATGGCCCGGGATTGTGCGGGAAACGGGGCCGGGGACAAGGTGCCGGCGTCGACCTTTCCCCAAAGCAGAAATTAGAGGCGCTTCCGATCATTCAGGTCTATGTCAACGAGACATTGTGCTCAGCACTCCTCGACTCCGGGTGCTCCCGCACCATAGTGTTCGTAGACCTCTGCCACACTTGGAAGGAGAAGGGTGTCAGGGTAACCACCATCAGTGGAGAATCGCGGACATGTTGTGGGGTGGGTGCGATAAACATCCGTACAAGAACAGGAAACTCGGCCAACGTCGAGGCGCTAGTAGCGCTCAAAAAACCACTGAACTTTGACCTGCTTCTAGGCTATGATGCCATCAGAGCCCTAGGTGGTGTTCACATAACGCAGACGGGGGAAGTGCAGTTTCAAGAGAGGACCCCAGTGTGCGCAGCGCTGAGGATCGACCAGCCAGACTTTAGTGTCGAATTTGACCAGCACCAGAAGGCTTGGACCGCCTCATGGAAGTGGTCGGGAAATCAGGAGCCAGCAAAATTGCGGAACGAAGTAGCCGAGTACCATGTGCCCGACCAAATAAGGCCTGCATACGAAGAGGAGCTTCGTGAATGGATCAAGGATGGCTGGTTAATTCCTTACCCCTATGAGAAACTTGGACCTCCCAAAGGTTTGATCCCGCTGATGGCGGTTACTCAGCACAACAAAGCAAAAGTGAGGCCAGTGATGGACTACCGCGAACTAAATGCGCATGTTGATGCATTTACGGCAGATGCTGATGTTTGCGCCAGCAAGCTACGAGAATGGCGCCAGCAGGGTTCCAATGTGTCCCTGCTGGATCTAAGAAAAGCGTATCTGCAGGTCCGGGTCAGCGAAACGATGTGGCCGTTTCAGACGGTGGTGTTTGCCGGCAGAAGGTACTGCCTTACCAGACTGGGCTTCGGGCTGAACGTGGCACCCCAAATAATGAAGACCATAGTCAACGCTGTGTTGTCACAGCAAGAAACAATGAAAGAGGGGACATCGACGTACCTTGATGACATATACGTGAACGAAGACGTTGTATCATCATCACGCGTAAGGACCAAACTGGCCGAGTTTGGCCTGAATTGCAAGGACCCGGAACATTTGGAGGATGGCGCCCGTGTCTTGGGCCTGAAAGTTCGAAAGGAGCGGGGGACCTTGAAGTGGGGGCGCGGAACTGCAATTCCTGAAGTACCCGAAGTCTTCACAAGACGAGTGGTCTTCTCCCTGTGTGGAAAACTTGTGGGGCACCTACCAGTGTGTGGATGGACTCGTGTAGCAACAGGCACCATAAAAAGGAGGGCAAGCGCAGTCACCAAAGACTGGGATGATGAAACGACGGACGATCTGTTGGTTCGCATGGTGAAGGAGACCATCGCAAGGGTAAAGCAGGATGACCCCGCAAAGGGAGACTGGTGTGTGCAGGGAGACGAATTGAGCGTGTGGGTGGATGCGAGCTCTGTGGCGATTGGTGTGCTGCTTGAGGAGAACGGAGCTGCGATTGAGGACGCCTGCTGGCTGCGACCGACGAATGACGCTGCTCACATCAACCTGGCAGAGCTCGATGCGGTGACGAAAGGCATTAACCTGGCACTCCAGTGGAAAGTCAAGAAATTACACATACACACAGATTCGCTGTGCGTGTACCACTGGATATCAAACACACTGACAGGTAAGGCCAGGGTGCGCACCAAGGCGGCCAGCGAGATGCTGATCAGACGGTGGTTGGAGACCATAAGAAAGCTAGTAACAGAGTACAATCTGTCTGTGGATGTGGTACTTGTCACCTCAAACTGCAACCTCGCTGATAGGCTCACTCGGGTGCCTCAGAGATGGATTGATGCCGTGAAGAAAGAAGCTGGGCCAGTACCGTGCTGCCTCTGTGGAGGCGGCAGACAAAATCAGAGAAATACACCACATCAGTGGGCACCCCGGAGTGAGACGGACATGCTATTTTGTACAATTGACCAATCCGTCAGTGTCAAAAAGTGCAGTGAGAGCGGTGGTCAAGGAGTGCCAAACATGCCAGTCAATCGACCCCGCCCCAGCGAGATGGCGGAGGGGTCGGCTGGGAACAGACATGACTTGGAGCCGACTGGGTATGGACATAACCCATTATGGCAGCCAGCACTTCCTCACACTGATAGATTGCGGACCGACGAGGTTTGCGATCTGGCGCCCATTGGCACGCCAGGACTCCTCCAGTGTCATCCGTGAATTGGAATCCATATTTTACGAAAGGGGGCCGCCTGAAGAGATCCTCACGGACAACGATACTGCCTTCTGCAGCGTGGAATTTAGGCGTTTTGTAGACGAGTGGGGGATCAGGCTCAGACACCGATGTGCATATGTGCCGAGTGGCAACGGCATAGCAGAGCGGTGCCACCGAAGCGTGAAGAGGACCGCGGCCAGGAAGGCGTGCACTATTGCAGAAGCGGTCTATAGATATAATGCAACACCGAGGGATGCTGTGACTGCTGTGAGCGCACCCGCCAATGCGATCCATCGCTACCGAGTGCGCATCAAGGGCATTGACGCGCGTCTGCCTGATCGGCGGGGAACAAGAGGGCCGTATGAATTAGGGGACACCGTCTGGGTGAAGCCTCCCAATAACCGGTGCACCACCAGTTTTCGAAGGGGACGAATCACCGGCATCGTCAGTGAGCAGGCCGTGCTGGTTGATGGTACCCCACGCCATGTGAGGGACATTCGGCCCGCCCTGAATACGAATTCGTTGACAAGTAGCGGCAGTGGTGAATCATCCAATGACGAACTGTGGATTCGACCTACGCCCCGCGAGTCTGATGGTCCGACTGCGAACCCCGACGCTGTTGCCGATAATTCCGATGCCACTTCTGAGAGCTCAGATGAAGAAATCCAGACAATCCCCCTTCGTAGGAGTGCCCGCAACAAGCGGCCACGTCCGCCTTGCCACATGTGTGGTCTTGAGACCAGGGGGGAGTGTGAACATGAAAGGGCGAATAGCGGCGGCTCTGGAAAAAGAGTTCGTTTGTGTCTGGCGTGCAAAGCAGTAATCTGTTCCAAAGAAAGAAAATAATAATAATACTCACCGCTGTCTTAATAATCCACCTTCAGCTCAGTCTAAAGGAAAAAAGAGAGGAGGCCCTCGAGTGAAATTTTTATAGACTGAGGAAATGGATTATGGGTAGAGAAATGGATTATAAAACTGACCGACCAAGTTCACTGGGAAAAGTCAGTGGCGTCAATTTCTTGGCGAGAAGCTGACGCAGAGAGACGCAGTGAAAAGGTGGAAGGAGGAAAGTGGAGTAGGAAGAGGAAGAGGCGTAGCAAGAAGCCAGCTGGGAGAGCGTTGAATTGAAATCCAACGGTCTGCGGTTCGATCCCTGGTTCTGCACTCACTAGAATAAAGTGTGCAACAGCTATTAAAAGAATTATTTTAAAATTTTTAAAACTATTAGCAAATCTCGTTAAGTCGCCTGCGTAATATTAACGTCAAAAACCCGGTCCGATCAAATCACAACGGATGAAACATGTGACAAATAAACATTTTTCTATTTTGTATTACAATATATATATATATATATATATATATATTTGGTACCTGCCAGTTTTTAGAGTAGAAGGTCATCTCTTCAATGTTGGGATAAACGTCTATAGGCCAGCAGATGACTGTACAAAGTCCTGTGTAACTTTTTACATTTGTGAGACAAGAAAGAATTTTTAAAGCTTTGGAAAGTGTCATTCTCTTCGTCTCTAGCATGTAATGCATTAGTCACACCAACAAATGTTATCATAAAACTGGCATAAGTACCTTGAGGGTCTGCCAGGAAGGAGATTCACATAGTCTACATTAGATAGGTGATTTTCATGTGATCAAAGATAACTAAAAAACTCATTTATCCGAGATGAAACAACTTTCCCACAGACGGGATACATACACTCAGACTGTCGTACAAGTCAGATACTGAACCTGATGAAGGATTAAGTTAGTAGTATTTTTACTAGAAAATCTATTTAGAAAGGGGATAAAAAGAATATGTATATTATTTTCACCATAAGTTTACTTCATTAAATTCAGAATTAAATATTAGTTTCATTTTTCTTGTAATTCTAAAATATAACAAATTCCTCAAGAAGACTATTTTATCATATACTAGATAATTTATTATGTTCAACAGGAGACATAACATTTCTTACTGCGAAATACTAGTGCAGCTATGTAATTGAAACCATAAAGAAATTTTCGACCGCGTCGGTTATTACATATCAATCGAAAAGTTAAAACTTTAATTTAAAAAGAAACCCAACACTTTAGTCATTGATAACTGGTATCAATATTTCTCAAGCACTGCTGCTATTTTTGTTTATTATTTTTTGACAATTTTCACTGTGAGGAGACAACAAGACTGATAATTTTAATGGCCTTTTTAAATCACGGCGAAAAAAATGTGCTTGGTTTTTAAACTGCGCTGATGAATCCCGATAATATTTCAGTTTTGAGCTACTTTTTCTTTTCTTTTATTCGATTTTTTTTAGAAAGAAAATTATTGGACATTAAGAGGGATAATTTAAATGATGGATGATTTATTTGTGTGCAAGTTTCAGAATAATTTTGATAATTTCTTTTGACGTGATATTGTCTCGTGTTAATGATAACAACGTCTGCTTCATTACGTTCTAAATCGATCTGAATTTGCAGCCGATAATTCCATTCTCAGCTTTTTTGAAGACTTGTTCTGACAGAACGAGATCTAGATCATCAAAACTTTCTTCCACATTCTTCCATTTTGTGCAAGCTGTGTTCGAGTATTTCATATCTGGTCGGACTAATATCTTCATCTTTGCTATTATTATCACTACCCTTGGACTGATTAATTTGAATCAAGAAAAACCGTTAATATCTTCAATAGGTTAGCGTGTCAGAGATTTTTGGAGGCAATGTCATTTTTCCGAGTTTAAAAAAGTAATTGGACTACAAGCAAGCATTAAGTTAATAGATGTCTTTATCTCTTAAATAGATTTAAAAGATACAATGTACATACGTATATCCCAAAACTGGAAATGCAAGGGAGCTGAAGTAGACCGAATTATGCCACAACAACAAAGAATATGGAGTTAGCGTCAACAAGAAAGAAAAATGGATATTCGAACAAATACTAAAATAAAAATAATACATGATCATAAAATTTGAGATATTTTCATTTGAATGTGCAACTAACATTACGAAAAAATATAAAAATATCAAGAAGATCAGAGTGCGGAATTCGAATTCCAGTTGAACTCGTTGCATTCTCTTACTCACAAATAGACTTAGGAAAGATATTAACCCATCTACTACCTCTCCATCTAAAGGTTAAGTAGCAGGACATATTGGGTTTATAGAACCCAGTCTACCGCAGAAAAAAGCCTACCTCTTGCAAAATAATTTGCTGTCCGGTCAATCATGGATAGAAGGAGACATGATCGCCAAAGCGTGTATCAAATATTACAATTAACTGATTGAAATAATTATTTGAAATATCTGTATATTATTTCTGATAAGACAAGATAAGATCTGATAAAACCTAGCTTTACGATATGATATGCAAATGTAAAATAATCTATGCATTATTTCTAACAAGACAGTGTAAGATAAGATCTGTCGAGACTTAACAGTTACGACAAGACATACAAATCTTAAAAGTAATTATATATTATTTATGAAAGGACGAGATAAGAACTGACGAAACCTAACATTACGACAAATATAAATGTTAAAAAAAAGCATCTATATAGTATACAAACAAATACGTTTCTAATTCACAGAGCAAAATTTATGATATGAACCATTAAATTTATGATATGAACCATTAAATTTATGATATGAACCATTAAATTTATGATATGAACCATTAAACTATTTGTGAGAGGAATGGTTCAGTATGCGTATGTGTATGGGTGTGCGAGAGAGAGAGAGAGGGGGTGGGAGAGAGAATGCTCTGTTTTTAATAAGCCCAAATGTTTGTTTCAGTACACTTAAAAATAACGTTTTTCGAAATATTTACCATTCAACAGCCTGTTTCTCGCTATGCGATTTTTCAAAATGGGTGTGTGTTTATAAATTTCAGTACATTCACAAAATATCTTTAAAAAAATTAAAAAGTAAACATTTTAGGTGCGTCCATTAAAGAAACGTCTATTGTGATATTTTCATAGCATGAAAGAGGCTCCTAATTAGTCGGTAAATTAGAATGTTATTGTTAAGTACGAATATATATATATATATTACGGAAAACTCCGAAGATTAACGAAATGGTTTTAACAACTGACATATTGGAATTATTTGTTGGAACATTATTTTTACTCGATACTCGTATTTGAGTAGATATTATGTTTTTAATCAAACAGCATATTTATATATTCAGGCCGGTAGAAATAAATATATAAATATACTGCTTGATTAACAATAGAATATACACTTAAATCGACTAAAATAATGTATCGACTAAAATAATGTTCAAACAAATAATTTCATATATCTAAACTTATTTACAAATGGAACTTTGTCTGTGTGTGTGTATGTGTGTGTCCGTTACCTATAGACTCCGAAACGGCTGAACCTATTTTCTTGAAAATTTACACAGTTGTACTAGAAGCGTCTGCGAATGTTCTTATATTTGAGATTATTTTATAAGGACATGCAACAACTTTTGCCAGGTCACCAAAGACAAGTGAGGATCCGCATTATCTGATGGAAAACAACACCTTTATTGTTCGATAATTTTGGGCGTTCTTCTTGAATTGCTGCCATATTCATCCAATTTGGAGCAGTAATTTTCAGAATACATTGACTGGTTACTTGTCAAAAGCTATTAGAACAGGATTTATTTTCAGTCCTAACAAATGCACAGCATAACTATCATAAGATAAAGACGTATATTGTAGTGGCCAATGCTGGCTCATGTCGCTTTGCTCAGGAGCTTTTTCAATGAACATTGTTGTAAATGCTCTATTTCTCATCACCCGTCAGCATTTGCGGGGAAAAATATGCATTTTCATTACGTTTATACAGCAAATTATCATACAAATGCGATCCAAATATTGTAGCTATTTGAGTATCTAAACTTCACAAAGTGCTCATGAATGATAGATTTTTTACAAATTTAGAGTTTTTTCAATTACTATGTTGCGTAATGTGATATATTCTCAATCAAAAATAAGTCTTCAATCACCAACTCTAAACTTAGTGAACCATTTCCGTACAGATTTCTCAGTTAAAACACCTTAACTGTAAAAAATCTTTTTTGTTGCTTGCAACGTATTTTGCCTTTACCGTAATAAAAAAATCATCAAGAGTTTAAAAGGAACCTTATAATCATCCACTGTCATCGAGATGCATAATCGACACAAATTAAGTCATTTTAAACTTTCTTTCTCAATAGATATTTTGAAGTGTTTTTTAATCGAATGGAAGCAAATTATTTTTGCGACAGATTTAACGTATTCTAGCGTGTTGGAATATGAACGACTAAAAATCAGCAAAACCATTAAGCAAAATCCAAAACAAATGTATATCTTGTACATAAAAAATTATGTAACATTTTCCTATGGATAAAAATATAAATAATAAAAATATTCGTTTATTTGATTACTTCAATGTCTAAGTTTTTATAAGAAAATCGATGAGCACTAATATCAAATATATATATATATAATAATAGAAATAAATTAATACTGTAAAAAAATACATTTTTAAACTTAAAACTTTTTGTTATATATATATATATATATATATATATATATATATATATATTCCTGCCTGCTGGAAGTCCTCCGTAGTTCCAATATATAAAAATACTGGTGAACACTCTGACCTCTCTAATTATCGCCTTTTACCGATTTTTTGCAAAGTGTACGAAGCCATCATCAACGCAGAGGTCTTTTAACATCTCACAACCCACAGACCCTTCTCTTTCAAACAGTATGTTTTCTACTTCACCAGGTCTACTGATGATATGCTCACAGCCATCACTGAATATATACATCAGGCTCTCGACAAGGACGGCGTAGCCCGAACAGTTGCCAATATCTCCAATGTGTTTGACAGAGTCTGGCATGCTGGCCTTCTACGTAAGCTGCGATGTTATGGTATAACTGGACAATTGTTTGACCTTATCCAGTCATTCCTTTCAAATCGCACAATGAAGGAAGTAATGAACGGCTATGTCTCCCAATACTATCATAAGAACGCGGGTGTTCCACAAGGCTTTATTCTAGGTCCTCTGATTTTCCTTATCTAAATTAGCGATCTCCCAGATGCAATAAGATCCCACATAGGCATATACGCTAGAGACACTACAGTTTGCTCTCACATCGATCAAAACTCTGCTGAGGCTAACAAAGCAAACCTCACTGCCGAGCTTGAAAAAGACCTCCGATCCGTGGCGGATTGGAGTAAGAAATGACTTGCGAATTTTAATGCTTCCAAACAAAGCTGCTCGGATACAGTCACTTTTCCACCGGCGCAATGTGGCTTCCCTGTGTCTCTTCTACAAATGCTTTCACGGCTTCTACTCCGATGAACTTAGCTCACTGGTTCCCCCTATATATAAATTTACTCGAGCCACAAGATTAGCAACTAGGTCCTACTCTTTTACTGTGAAACCAATAATTGTAAACGCAAATTCTACTCCACCAGCTTCTTTTCTCGCACTTCCCACCTGTGAAATTCCCTTCCATTTACTTGCTTTTTCGACAGTTATAATCTGCAAGAATTTAAATGTAAATTCAATAGTCATCTCCTTTCTCTCTAACCTTCATCCTCTCTCTCATGCTCCACTCCATTCTCATCAGTATTTTCATCCTTCTCTTACCCATTTCCTGACACCCCTTATAACCAGTCACTCTTTCTCATAACTTTCTTCCTATGTAACCCCCCAGCAAACCAGTGGCCATAAAATGTGTCGCTTTACGATTATGAATTTATTTATATCTTGGTTTTTACACTTTGCTTAAGAGAATTTTTGGGGAACTAATTTTACTTACTTTCCAATTTCATTTGACATATGATTGTGTTCTCAGCCAGTGTCTCATTGATCATTTCTATCTCATTAGTAAAAATAGAAAATATACGAACCAAAATCATATTACACATATGAAGCAATACCCACATACGATAATTGAAAAATAAATATTAAAAAATATTGGAAGATGTGAAGAAGTCATATTAAAAAACAAACAGCATCCGATCCTTTAAGATAAACACGTGGGAACGTGTCTAGTATATCCCACCCTCTTGATTATTGTGTGTGGGATGCTGTTGAAAAAGAAACCAACAAAATACTTTATAAAACAAAAGGTGAATTTCAGGAAATGATTATGTCAGCATTCATCAACACTAGGAGAATGTCCAGAGGAGTTGTATGTGATTCTGAAATCGTCTTAAGACCATAATTGATACCAATAGCGATTTTATTGAATGAATTTTCTCTATAGTATTTCAAGAAATGTTTGTGCAACTTTACTAAATATATTTTAAAATAAGATATTAGTGGTATTTTCATTTATATATCTAATATTTCAACACAATAAATATATGAGAAAAAACATACATCATTAACGAGCGGGAACATTACAAGAAGACATTAGATAATGACTGAAATAGCTTTAAAATTTTTGAAGATCAAATTGTTTAGAAAGCATTAAGCCGTAAGACAGTGTAACAAGATACTGCTAGAATAGAACTTATGATTATATCTCGCCATTTAAACTTTAAATTGTTGAGAGATTGTACTCATCTAGTAACTTTTTTAAATTCATTAATCTAGGTATCACAGAGAAATGTTCATTTGAAAAAATATCATGAAATATTCATAGAACAGGCAAAGGAAATCTACATTGCAATGTTAAGGATGTGACTAAATCTGATATGCCAGATCAGGACCAATAACATTGCAGACATTTTGGATTTCATCAATCTCTAAGTATATAGCACTAACCCAAGATCATACGTAGCAACCAAATTAGATGTGTGGGCAAATGGTAGACTTATAATCTAAGAGAGAGAAAATCTATCTTTAAAAAATATTAACATTTCACTATTATTATTATTATTATTATTATTATTATTATTATTATTATTATTATATGCAGTAGTAGTAATAGCAGTATTTCTTCTTATGTTTGGTGTGATATGGTATTATTGACATTTATCAAAGAGCATTTTTTTAAAAATGTAATTAGGAACGAAGATCATATACATTGGACATAAATGTTTTGTATATTTTGTGGTTTAAGCTACCAAATATTGCTTCGATAAAACTCTCGGGACTATTTCCAGTTCATCTGAACGATCCAACTTCAACTGACATTTTACATAGATAAAGCCTTACTTGGAGTATATTTTTTTTTGTATATTTTAGGGTTTAGGACACCAGGCATTCCTTCAAAGAAGCTATTGGGATTATTTCCAATTCTTCAATGGTATACAACTTCAGTTTGAATTAATTTATATAGACAAGGCATTACATGCGAGTACAATTTTTGTATATTTTATGTTTTAGGTTAACAGACATTCCTTAAATATATATATTGGGACCATTTCCAATTTATCACCAAATTTTTTATAGTTTAGTGTACCAGACATACGTTTAATGAATCTATCGGGACCATTTTGATTTCATCAGATGGATCCAACTTTAAGTGGAATTATTTTACATAGATAAAACCTAAATTGTGAGTACTATTTTTTTAATTTTCATGGTTTACTTTAGCAAACATTCCCTGAATGAATCTATCGGGACTCTCTCGATTTAATCAGAGAGATGCAACTTCAAATGGAATTATTGATGTCTTTGTTATGCTACATTTTTGAGATTTCTATTTCAACGTCATTGAATTTTGATTATTTTTTTAATTTTCAAAATTACTGTACAGTCTAAAGGGTCTACTATGCCAATAAAAAGACACATATTTTATGGTCTCGTATCACCATGTTTGGGTTATTCACTTTTTCTGTCTGCGTGTCTCGTAATGTCCCATATAAATTAATATAGTTTCTATGCTCTAACCGCTTCTGAATGGGGTTTATGAAGATTTCTTGCTGTTTCCTCTTTACAAAAGTTGTACTTTTCTATACGGATTTTTAACAAATTTGTCATACGGGATTTTATATTCAGTGGGTTCAAATACTGTACAACCTGATACAATTGGTCAATTATTTCTCAATATTTATCACGAAATTTGTATTTAGTTTTAACAGAATTTTTCAGTCTGTGTTCTTGGTAATTTTGACTAGTAACCATTGATCATATGAAGCAAGAATAAAACTTTCCGTTTTAGGCCTGCACGATATTACCGCTGATGGCTATGGTGATTCTCTACATCAGCTTTTTAGGTATGCTCAGAATATTGATTCGGTAGAGGTTTATTTCACCATGATTATTGTATCTGGTTCATTGGATTTTGTTTTCTTTTGCCTTCTTATGTTTTTTTGTTGACATTTTTACCGCTGCAGTATGTGCATCATATTTGATTTGCATTTATTCACCCACTTGAAATTCCATTTTGATCTAGATGTATTCCTTTATTTCTAAATACCGTTTCATACATTTTTACTGTCCTTAGACACTGATTATCATCTTGTATCTTGTAGCTCATGGGTATCTTTGCAGGTCAATTGTTATAGTTTTGGAGACAGTTTTAGTTAAAGTAATCATCTGCCTTCTCATGATTTCAACAAATACACGCGATTAACATGAGGCATGAGATGGCACATGCAATGGCATTTGAGAAACTTTTTGGTTTGTGGTTGATTCGTTTAATGTCAGTTATGGTCTCGTTAAAGATGTTGAAAATGTGCTTCACCATGGTTACAATCAAGGGGTTCTAAATTCAACTCGATATTCAACACCAGACTCACACATTTGTAGTATTATATTCTTACTTTCTTATTCATCTGTATCTACTGTATTCCATCTTTTTCACTGACCCCTTGGCATTTATAGCCTTCTTGTTCCTGTTCTCTAATCTTTAACAATATCTAGATTTATTGAATGTATTTTTATAATTCTTTTTTTCTTGGATGTGACTATACCACATTGATCTAATCCGAGATCTATATTTAATTTGTAACTAAAACTAAAGAGACCTTTCAACGTATTGTAGACATTGGTAAAGAGTTTGATATCATCTACTAGCAGTATAGCCCGGCGTTGCTCGGGTGTAATGAAAGCTTTAAAACTAATCCATAGTCCTGGAGCTCAGACTCTTTGGACGTTGGCACGGAAGACTAAAAAGCAATAGTTATTTCCAGTTAAAGCGAAACCGTAGACTGAAAGAAAAATAAATGTATGTAAGTCAAATTGTGATTTCCTTGTATTGATACCAAATGTTCTGCACTATTGCAAAAACTGCAACCTTGAAACTTCTGAATATCGTTTCTTATGTCTTTGTCTATGAGTGTATCAAATTTTATTAAAATAGGACCACTCCTTCTATAAGCCGATATTTTCGATTTTCGATAATTATCGGGGGTACCTCGACAGAAAACCTAGCTAAGAACACTCGCAGTACAAATATGTAAATTACCAAGAAAATCGGTTCAGTCGTTTCGGAGTCTATAGTTAACGGATACACACACACATTTACACACACACAGACAATGTTCCATTTATAAATAAATTTAGATTAGATGTAGAGTATGAAATTAAATATTTCTTGTTTACATTTTATTCCTAGCTATTATTTAGTTCATGCGAAAGAAGGAGTAAAATAGTAAAAAAAAGAAGGGATTACAGGGAGTACCAATGAAAGATCCCTTGTCAGATATTCAGAAGGTTGGAGGTGTCAGTGCCTTTGGTGTGACTTAGGTTTGATGTATTTTTCCACATTCCCATACTGTGTTTAAGAACATTTTTAAGAGAATTTTATACATTTCCAAATCCTTAAGTAACCAATTGTTTGGCATAGTATCAAAGACTTTAGGGTAACCTATCTATTCTGTGAGGAGGTTTGCCTCTTTTCCTGCAATTCTCCAGAATTATTTTGCTTATCAATAGTTAATTTTTGTAGCTATATGAACCGCTCCCACATCCCTTCACTTCCAATGGAGAAATGTGTCCTTCATCAAAGATTAAAATAACTACTTTCCATCAAACAGACATAAGTAATTTAGATGTGGTGCGCAGACATATTATTGGCCTATAATTTCTTCATAATTGATGAACTGTTTCAACGTTTTTATCTGGTGGGAGATATTGCAATACTGTCAGTTAACCACTTGTTTATTTCATTAGAATTATTAATTAAAATGGATAAAGATTGTGCAAGGGTTTTATTGATTAATAACAAGCGACAGACTCAAAATTTGGGGATTTCCTTAGACTTCGCTTATTATTACTCTTGGTTATATATTTTCTAATTCTCTTCAACATTTTTTCTTGCTTAATCCATTCTGCACTGGGATTATATTCTTTTGGGCTGCTCCAAACACTCTCCCAAAATCTTTGCTCTTCTTCAATAGATGTTAGTATTTTTTGTACTTCTATAGCTGCTTATCTAAGTTTTTTTAAAACTACCTTGAGGTCTGTGTTCTCATTCTGAACCGATATTCACTGCACCACGACGCTCATTATAGTCGTTTTTTTTATCTCTCCTAAACCTTTAATTTTACAAGCTCGTTATGCACCGTTTTTTGCGTGTGTCATATGCCTTCAATATGCCCTGTCAATATGAGTTGTGGGATCTCCTCTTTTTACCGGATAATAGATTCGTCTAAAGTATACATATACTCTGGCATAGAAAGCAAGACGTCAGATCGTCCGATAACGTTTAGACATCGGCAGACATCGAGAGATCCGCAAGATAATGCCAGATCCGAGAGATACCGAAAAATACCGAGAGATACACCGTCACAAGTTCATAGTAGCTCTGACTTCCTCTCAGCAGAATATTATTATACAACCCATGTTAGCTTCAGACGTGGACATACTAATTCTACTACGGCTTCACTTCAGAGACATTGTATATATCCGTCTTACTAACTCGTATTCCTGGATTACTAACCTGCGTTCAAGTTTGCATACTTTACGTTCAATATAATAATTTTTCTATCTCAAATTCTGTTTGTTGTTCCTTTATTTTGTGCAGTTCCTGTTCCCGGGATCCACAACAGTATCTAATTTTCAAAGTCTGCTCTCCTTATTACGTTCTGTAAAAATTTTAACTCTCTTTTTCTTATGATAATTATACTTTTTTTTCTATTTTCCCTAAACTTTGTCATTGCTCACATATTCTGAATCTGAGATTCTCAGCATCTTTCTGTAGAGCACTATTTCCCATGGCCTCATCTATGAGGATAATTTCCAGCATTTACTGGCATTTAACAGTATAAATATTCTATCAGTATTCTTTTATTTTTTCTAACAAAAACATTTTCTAACAAAAACATTTTTCCTTTTTAATACTTTACTTAGCTTTTGAAAGCATCTTGGTTGTTTAATTGCGTCATTCCATTTTAGTGACATATTTTCCTCTCTCTATTAACACATATCTAATATAATTAAATTGTTACGCTTCTTTGCTTTGGTTATATTCAATTTCTTTGTTTCCATATTTCTGTGATGAGGCATTGCAATTATATACAATATTCAAAGAGACGTGCTTACTTCTTTGTCATATTCATCATTTCAACAGTTGTACGCTCTAACCTTCTTTAGATGAACGGAATTTTCACTATTTACATTATTCGGACTATTGTCCTCGTTTTTGTTGCCATTTTGTACGAAGTTTTGGCGGTGGTATGCCACGGCCTTATTCACATGCTAGGAATTTCGAATTGAACCCTTTATTACAATCACTGGAGTATATCATCCTCATTCCTTGCGTAGAGCCTCCTATTTTAGTCATGAGTTATCTCCCTCTAATCATTTAAGTTATCTGTTCACCACTTCTGTAGCCTGGTATTGAACTCACAACACTTTGGGTCAAGTCACAGGATCTAACCAGCGTCTATTTCTACTGGGCCATGTGTGTTTATTGGAACATATAGACGTTGGCTAGTTCCTGTGACTCGAACAAAAGTGTTGTGAGTTCAATACCAGATTACAGCACGGTGAACAAGTAACTTACAGGGTTAGAGCCAGATAGCTCATGACTACTAAAAAGGCTCTACGCAAGGAATGAGAATGATATACCATAGTGAATGTAATAAAGGGTTCGGTTCGAAAATTTTGCACCTTAAGAAGGCTGGTGCATAAAACGGTCGAAACCTTGTAGAAATGGCAACAAAGATGTGGACAATATTTTGAATAATGTAAATTATGTAAATACTACCTTATCTCAGAAATAAAAACAAACACTGAATGGAATTTTCATCTGAACTCTTTATTTCGATCTCTGGGGTTGGTTATTCTCGTTCCAAGAGTCATGCCTCGCCATTTAACTAAACTATCTAAGTGTTTTGTTCATCATTGCTCTAGCCAGATACTGAATCTCAACAACAATTTTCTCCACGGGCCATGTCTCCTTTAAGACGTCTTCTTCTTCTTCTTCTTCTTCTTCTTCTTCTTCTATCTGCCGTGTCCCTTCAAACATAGGTGATCATGGCCTTTCACATCTCCCTATCCCTAGCGGCTCTTAGCTCGCTTTCTCCTGTTACCTCCCCAAAACCCCGCTCTCCCATTCACTTGTTTAGGTCCGTCACTTATGTTACGCTTTGCCTGTCCCTCTGTCTGTTTGACCTATGATTATCATATTCTCCAAACCCAACTTTCTCATTATATGTACCAAGTGTTTCAGCTCATGTAGTTCTCATTTTCTTTTCTAAAAAGTTAAAACTATTTCTGCTTAAATTTTACACTTGTGTTGGAAAAGATGGAAGAAACAAAATGAGATTATATGGACACTTCTTTACTATCTGTCTGAGAAAAATCTACTTTAATCAGAGTAATAATCCCAGGTTTATTTCTAAGGACAAAAAATCGATATAAAAGACGAGGAAATTCACTTAAAACATAATCTCTCCAACGGTTTTAAATATTTATTTACTTATTATCCGATTCTGAAAGTCGGTGTTGGGAGAACTAAAAAACAAAACAAAATACAAATAAAAAAAACAGCTTCAAATAGCTTAAGTAATTAGAGACACTTTCTACTAATACAAGTCATGATCGATCGTTAAAAGACAAATCTTACGTTTTGGCTTAGTGAACAGTGACGTTCTACAGGAAAGTTAAGAGCATATTTGAATTGGAATCGACTAATTCCATTATAGTTGAAATTTTCAATAAATGCATTTTTGCATCGTTCGGTGCCGATGTACGGAGCGCCATACTTGCTTATTTGAAAATCTGTGTGACGTACATTAATAAGATAAATTATCATTACTACAGCAGAAAATAAATCTATGATATTTAAATCTAACATAACGACAAGACAATGGTTATATAGGAGAGCTTCAATGATCATGCTAGTTTGGTTAAAAAGCAATACGTTATTTTGAAAGGAATTGTATAATTACTTTTTAGATATTCCGTAATTTTTCAATATTTCTAGTACATAGTTCAATTAAAATGACCTAATGAGTGAGTAATAGCGTCTCCCAGAATATTCTATTTACATTATTTGAACTATTCTCCTCATCTTTACTGTAATGTTTACGATGTTTTGGCCGTTGAACGCTCCAATCTTCTTCAGTTACTAGGAATTTTGAACTAAACCCTTATTACTATCACTGGGGTATATCATTCTTATTCCATGTTTAATGACGCTTCTGGTAGCCATGCAGTTATCTACGTTTACTTAACTCTTCTTAGTCTAAATAATGTAAATAATTTAAATACTACCTCATCTGAAAAGTATAGACAAATCCCAGAATACATTATCCATTTTTTTTTGTTTTTCTTACTTTGCTTGGTTGTATCAGCTGACGTTCGTGTCCTCTTCATCTTCTTATTCTTTTACTTCCTTCTTCCTCTTCTTCTTCTTCTTCTTCTTCTTCTTCTTCTTATTATTATTATTATTATTATTATTATTATTATTATTACGACTAATGATACTAGTAATAATATATTGTTCCTAAATTTGAAAACAAAATTTAAACCAAAAGAACTCGGACATTCGATAATTTAAATATGTACTGGAAGTCATTAAACTGGACGGAAAAAGTGAAAACATGAATTTTAAAAGCACTTACCAACTTATTTTCGTTGATATTTAACCAAAATTTTATAAAGGAAAGATTGCTTCCTACGTATACACATAGGCACTTGCACGTCACACAAATGATATATATATATAAAGTCACCTTTATCACAGCTCATCACTAGGGCTAGACATCCGATTTCTATTAACCCAGGATTGAAACCCAAACGAAATGGTGACAGTCGGCGATTCTACCTCCGAGCAATGGGCGCTCGGTAGAAGGGGACAGACTTTTAGCGTATGATGTATCATAGGCCAGTAACAAGAGTGTTCTAATTCATTACTAAATGAGCAATGCGTAGATGCTACATAGCTACTGATTTTCAAAGTCTAACATTCCTATTATCCTAGGTTCAACAAACAATCTAGTTCTTTAATTACAGCAATCCTTATGTATGATATAATTAGGACCCCAGAATTGTTGAAATGCAAGAAACTCAGAGCTATGCGTAAAAAACGTAGGATAATGTGTATATTTATTAATATATATTTATGCTCTGTTATAAAGAATTAAGAACTTTTTCATTTATACCTGATCAATATATATATATATATATATATATATATATATATATATATATATATATAATAGAACCTAATGAGCCAGACGAACCTACCTAGATGTCTTCTAAACGGATCGTCAGGGAGAGCTTTGACAGACTTTCATGTTTTAAGCTCTTTATCTTTTTGTTTTTAAAACCATTTTTTCCTTCGTTTGAAACTTTTCAAGAAAGTTATTCGAGACGTGTATAACTATATATATAATCACATTTATATACATGCATATATATATATATATATATATATATATATATATATGAATGCAAAAATAAATATAAGAAAAGTTGGAGATTATGCTATTCCCAAACAAAAATGAACAATTGAATTAAAGAATGGAAATCATGACTAAGTTTAACCAAAACTAAAAAATATCTATTAGGTTCATACAACCCTGGCTGAAAATGTTGTAATTACTTTTCACGTGAGCGTTCAAAAAAAACACAGTTAAACGGTAAACGGTAAAATCAGTTATTTCAGTTCGTCTGAAAACACCATTCATGGTAGAAACCTAGTTCGCGTAATAACTCGTTTACAACTGGAATATATATATATATATATATATATATATATATATATATATATATATATGGCCGTGTCTGACTACGGGGCACAACGGCCACGGGTCAGGGCCATCCGTACAATCATATTGAAAATCCGGGCAAGGAAAAATGTCTTCGTCAGAAATGAAACTAAACAATTCACGAAGAAAGAAAGAAAGAAAGAAAGAAAGAAAGAAAGAAAGACGAAGAAAACATCCGAATGAACACAGTAAAAATCTGTTTGTTTATTTATTAATTTTGGGAGGAAAATTAGTTATACTCAGAAAGTCCGAACCCGATTTCTTGCTTTCGTTCACGTTCTGTGCCTAATTTCCATTAGAATAGCCGAAAAAATCGGCAAAAAACAGAGTTTCTGGAAACGGATGACACTGATGACGTCATCATATTGTCAACTAATAAATCCGGGCAATTTTCTCTGTGCCCGGTGTTTTTTTAGCATCAGCTACGGCCCTGTATATATATATATATATATATATATATATATATATATATATATATATAGCATGATGATTATCCCCTTATGCTGTCTTAATATGTATAGAAAAAACTACTAAAAAGTTGTAATTTTAAAAATGTATTTTTGACAGTATTTATTTATTTCTATTATTATATATATATATATATATATATATATATATATATATATATATATGTGTGTGTGTGTTTGTGTGTGTGTGTGTGTGTGTGTGTGTGTGTGATATATCAGACCGGCCTCGGCCTTTCATCAGAAACAAATGATTTTAAAATTTAAACTAGAAGAGTTTTTCGTGAGGAGCGTCTGTCACGAGGTGCTTACATCACGTGACGTAGAAAGCGATAGAGCTTTTGGATATTTTAAACGTAAACCTAACTGTAATAATACATTTAAATGTTGTTTTAAAGAAAAAATTTTAAGTGTATCAAAAAAAATGTTTACTTATTGAAATATTTATAAATATTAAAAAAAACCTAAGTTCCTATTTAACCCAGGCCTATATGCATTTAATTTTAAAATCCAGTATTTTTCTTTCTTTCTGCGTGAGTATGTGGAACTAAAATCGGAATCTATCAGTAAACATTTGCAGTTTTGTAAAGTGTGTCCTGGTTGATTGAAGTTTTCAGCTATATATACATGCACTACCGTCCATAATTATAAGGCCATTCCAGCTTTTTAAAAGGAATGATGTATTTCATACTATTTTTAGTATTTATCTAGTATTTATTGCCAAGTGGATAATTCTAAATGAAAATAGAATGGTACTTTTATTATTATTACTTTGCAGAATTTTTCAAGGCAAATAGCGACCATTTACCCATCGCACCCTGTAGATTGAAACTATGTATTTTATACTGTTTTTAGTATTTATTGCCAAGTGAACAATTCTAAATGAAAATAGAATGGTACTTTTATTATATATTGCTTTTACAAGGCAGGAAGCAAAGATGAACGTGTCCGAATCGCCCTAAATTTTCTTTATTCTTTTATTGATGAAACTGCAATATAATTAATTATTAAATATTTATAAATTCATTTGATGCATATGTTATTGTGCAGTATTAGTAAAAGACCATTCTATTTTCATTTACAATTATTCACTTGGCAATAAATACGAAAATAATTGTATGAAATACATTATTTTTTAAAACACTTTGGACACATAATATTTATGGCAACTAGTGTATATCTAATATATACTTGCTGCCGAAACACACTTTACATATATATAGATATAACTGTTGTATCTTTTGGGTCTGACGAGTAGCTTTATTTCGTGCTGCGAAATACGTATTGCCCATGAAATTGTAGAATATCTAAAATATTTTCTAGATTATATTACTCTGTTAAATTAAATAAATATATTCATCACTGAGTTCTTTTGAGTTCGTCTCTATCGGAATTTTGCTGACTTAAATACCAAATATTCTACGTCATATATATATATATATATATATATATATATATATATATATATATATATATATATTAATTATAGTTATAATATCGACAAAACAAATTTCTGTCAAGATTATCAATAATTAAGCTACAACTAAGAACGTCTTGAAACCTACCGGGAACTAACCCAGAGGGTAAGAAGGGGGAAGAAAAAAAGAAACAAACCTGAACAAAAAGTCAAGCATTCGTGAGAAAGAAAAAACCCAAGAGGATAACCTTAACAACAAAGTTAAGCGATACTGTGGTAGGATGTTGGCTCACCCTTAGGTTTTCGTTCTCGTTCTCGTTCCAATATATATATATATATATATATATATATATATATGTGTGTGTGTGTGTGTGTGTGTGTGTGTGTGTGTATGTGTGTGTCTGTGTGTGTGTGTGTCTGTGTCTGTGTCTCTTTGTGTGTGTGTGTGTGTGTGTGTGTGTGTGTGTGTGTGTGTAGGTATTATAAATTATACTTTAGAACATGTACAAACAAAAATCTACTGAAAGATTGTACATTTTGTTTCGACACTGAAAGAACAAATACTCATCAAATACGTGATAAAACATTGTTCTTTCAATGTCGACACAAAACGTTCAATTTTGTAGTAGATTGCAATTTTTTACTGTGTTCTAAATATAATTTATAATAGATATCCATTCCTTTATTTTTATATTGAGCACTGTTTTAAATTAATGTTTTGAACGTTGCAAATATTTCCTTCATTCTTTATTCATTTGAATATCTCCCTCTCTCTCTCTCTCTCTATATATATATATATATATATATATATATATATGAAGTGCATTTCGGCAACAATTATTCTTTAAGCGTATTTGGTTGACTAACAAAAATAAAGAATCAAAATTCTGTAAACTATTGCGAAAAAGAGAAACATCCAGCATAAAATAAGGTATTGTTCTTCGTAATAGATTTTATATTAATGTTTTTGCATAAGGAAATAATCAAATAGGCGTAAAGGTCTCAGTTTCTCTGTTTAATTGGCGTCACTTTGAGGGATTTGAAATTGGTTCCAGCCAACACGGGGATTTCGCAATTATATAATAACCATTTAAATGAACATATAAATGTGGTTCTACAGAAGGATGGTGTGGATAGCATGGATCGAGCATGTGAGCAATGGTGAGGTTTTAGATAGGATATAAACGAAAAATAAATTAAATCTGAGCGCCAGGAAGAGACAGCTGAAATTTTTGGTACATGTCATGAGAAAAGAATGTTTGGAGAATCTGTTCCTCACGGGTCAGAGAGAGGATAAAGGAGACAAGGGATAGAAACGGATCACATATTTGAAGAATCTGAGCAGGTAGGTGGCAGAGCGGGTTTTTGCTGAGGTAACATAAAAAGCGTGCTAAGAGCCACCAAGGAAAGGGAGACGTGGAGGGCCAAGATCTCCTACGTACTGTAAAGGAAACGTGACATAGAAGAAGAAGTAGCTCTACATAGGTAGGTAAGTGACTGAAGCTGAGTTAAGCCGAGCCGCCTGTCAATTATTATTGCTGATACATATTTGATTCTTATCAAGATACACAAGGTAAACATCAGGTGCACTAGACAGCAATATTTGAATCATAGATGTATAGATATGTAAGGAAATTTCTGGAGAGGAAAATAGTCTCGCGCGTTACAATGAACACATTTTCTTATCAGCTGACCTAGCATTGGATTCAATATAGTGTTTCCCCTTCAGGTCAGTTGGGAACGTTAACGCGAGAATGCAAAACGGGTTACTTTCCTGGGTGTTAGCATCAGCTATTCTAACTGAAAACAATGCAGAGATGGTTTCTTAGATGATTAATGAAGAGAAATATATGATTTTAACATTTATATTCTAATATATATATATATATATATATATATATATATATATATATAGTGTATCGAGGCAGTAAATAATTTTCTAAGCATATACTGTTAAATATAAGAGACAATGAATGCCTATTATGTTTAATCATGAGCCGTTCTAAACGTCGTATTTTGGCTTTAATTTCAGTTGAAAATAAAGACAAAAATTCTCCAACATTTTGATAATTTTTTATGAGTTTGATTCTAAGCTTTCAGCTCACAGAGAGGTTATTAATACGGTAACACAATACTATCCACCATCACCGACGATTTTATAACACATTAAATTGAATTTGAATACATGGTTCTGTTGTGATTTCGAGGTATCACGTGGTGTGACGTCATAGAACCATTGCAAATTTGCGAACTGCGTTTGTTATTTTTCTAACTATTGCCGTGCCTAGCGGAGTTTTATGTCAACACAAAATAAAATCGTCGGTGATGGTGGATGCTATTGTGTTACCGTCTTAATAACCTCTCTGAAGATGGCTCATATGAGCCAAAAGCTTAGAACCAAATTAATAAAAAATTATCCAAATTTTGGAGAATTTTTATCCTTATTTTCAACTGAAATTAAAGTCAAAATACGACGTGTAGAACGGCTCATGATTAAACATAATAGACATTCATTGTCTCTTATATTTAACAGTATATGTTTTGAATATACATATATATATATATATATATATGAATTTTTGTAAATGGTTTCAAAAGAAATTTTATTACCTCTTAAAATAACATTTTCTTTTCATTATTCACATATTAACTGTCTGATTCATGCAGTGTGATTTTCAAAATGGGCGTTTCGTTCTTTTCCATGCTCTCTACAACGTTAAATCTTTTTTCGCAATTTTTAAAAGGAATGCCTCAGCGTGCCGTCATTTCGAAATGGTCTTATGAATTTGTTCACGTTCTTAAGTTCTTTTATTTTCTGCTTCTACTCTATACGTCGTTTGCAATTTCATGATCTGGTTTTATTTATCTTTTTAATTTCCTCCCATTATACAAAACATATCGTTAAGAAAGACAGATATAACGAGACTGGGTTGAAAAGTTCATAGTCTGCCGACGAAAGATTGATGCTAGATCTGTGAAAACTTGAATCCATTTATTTTATTTCTATTTTATTAATAAGTACATTGTTTCTTTCGAGGTAAACTGTCATCTAACTGTTTAAAGAAGTCTGTTCTTTCTATGCGTAAAAACAGTCTTGATCAGCAGATATGACAATATGTTCTTCTATATGCGCTCTCCTTTCACGACGTAGGCGATCATGTCTTTCCACGTCTTCCTATCCCTGGTGGCTCTTAGCACGCCCTCTCCTGTTACATCATGCAACCCTCGTTCTATCATTCACCTGATTAGGCCCTTCAAATATGTTATCTGCTGCTTTCCCCTGTATCTTTTTCTCTCTATCTAGCCTCTTAATATCAGGTTGTTTGAGCCTTCTTTTCTCATTGCATGTCCCAGGGACTTCAGCTATCTCTTCTTGATGCTCAGTATTAATTGCTTTTCGTTTCCATCATTTCCAAAACGTTATCATTGATCACATGCTTGATCTATGATATTCGCAGCATCCTTCTGTAGACCCACATTTCAGTTGCTTCAAATTTTCTCTTTATCTTTGATGATATTGCCTAACATTCACCGCCATATTGAAGAACCGACATCACATATCAATACAGTACTCTCTTTGTTTCTAGCAAAATTTTCCTGTTTCTTAATACTTTACTCAAATTCTGGAATGCTTCCTTCGCCATGCCAATTTGCCTTCTGATGTCTGTGTTTCACTTTCCGTCTTCTGTTATAATACTTCCCAGGTATTTAAATTTTTGTACCTGCTTGATTTTAATATCCCCGACCTGTATTTGGCATATTGGGCTGCCTTTTTTTCTACTGGTCATAATTATAAAGCTACACTAGTGATTTTAAGAAAATGATGTATTTCAATACCAATAAAATACTGGTTCCTAGACAAGTGATTTTTCATTGCAAGGAAGAGTTGATAATCAAATCCTGAAAATAGGGAAGATTATGAACCAATTTAACGCCATAGTCACGCAGAGAAGCCAGAGAAACCGAGGTTTTACATCCTGAAGCATTGTCCTGATTAAAGAAAACCCTCTCTCCTGGTTTTTGGTCTTGATAGCACTTGTAAGTGCTTCAACAAGTACGCATGCAGGAACAAAAATTTAAATACCTGGAAAGTGATCCAACAGAAGACAGAAAGTGAGACACCGAAATCCGAAGGCGAACTGGCATGGCGAAAGACGGGTTCCAGATTCTGAGTAAAGTGTTAAGACACGAGAAACTTTCACTACAAACAAAGAAGAGAGTGTTGGATTGCAATGTTATGTCAGTTCTTCAATATGGCAGCTAATGTTAGAAAATATCAACAAAAAGAAGGAAAAACTTGAAGTAGATGAAACGTGGTTCTGAGAGTGATGCTGCGAATATCAATGACCGTGCATGTGAACAATGATGAGGAGTTGGAAAGAATGGAAACGAAAATGAAATTTATATTGAGTATCAGGAAGCGACAGTGGAAGTTCTTGGGACATTCAATGAGGAAGGAGGGCTTAGAGAACCTGATAATAACAGGCCAGATATATTTGAATGATCTGATCAGTGAATGACAGAACCAAGTGTTGGGATATGTTACAGGAGAAAGCGTGCATAGAGACCCGAAGGATAGGGAGATGTGGAAGGCCATGATAGCCTAGGTCCTCAAAGGACAAGACACATAGAAGAAGACTTTCCGAGGTACTAGTCTGATGTTTGATATGACACACAAAGAGTAAAGTCTAATTTAGCATACCTTCAGTGGAGTACATAATGTGCTAAACTGTTTGCATTGCATCAGACTCCATGACATAGAGTATTATCCCTCTGGAAAGATCAATTGATTTGTGGTACATTGACACAATTAACGAGTAGAAATGGTCACGAAGCAGTGATTCATAGTGGTCGCAGGTCAAGGACGTGATGGGACAAACCACAAACCCAACCCATTTCACACTAGCCATAATATTTTTAACCACTACACTTTTCAAATCGTCTATCCTGTTTCTCCCGACCGACCCTACAGCTAAGGTCAACAACTTGTCTCTCATACTGAGCTTGTAAATATTTTTCTTTCTCTATTTCCATATGTAAAACGCCCTCTGGTTTTATGCTTACATAAGAAGTTTTATTTTAACTCACACATCTACAATTGACTTCCCGAAAAGAAAATTCCCCAAGCATTAAATTGAACGAAATTAATTTACTTTTTGTTCCTCAGTTGTTTATTTAAACTAAGCATATAATTAGCGGATTTTTTACGCTCATTCCCTTGTTTTTGTCTTCTTCATTTATTTTAAACTTGTTAGGAGACTCGCGGTTAATTTAAAATAGACACTAAAATAATTATTCCCTGTTCAAACTTCCTACACTTTCAAGTTAATGTTCTGCCACCTCATATTACCATTAAATACTTCTAATTCCATAACTTTCGTCACACTATATATATATATATATATATATATATAAAACCTTCCTCGAAAATTTGCGGATAGTTTTAAAAAAAAAGAAAGCTTTGGCCATGAAAATCAGTCAAAAGTGTTCAGACAGAAATCAGCACGAAGCTCAAAGAAATTAGGTTTTATTATATATATATATATATATATATATATATATATATATATATTAATGCAGGTTTCATTGAATAATATAGACAAGTTTTGTCTATTAATTTTGTGTAGGATCCGTTCATACCGTCTGATATACTTGATGGTGATGTCGTTAAAAGACAACAAAAAATCACAGTATTTGTTGAATTTTTTATCAGGTCTAAGCTTTCGGCTCACATAAGCCATTATCAAAGAGTAAATAATAACACACAGTAAACATAGAACATTTAAGCTATTAACAATAAAGATAATTGAATTGAAAATATAAGTCCATCCCTACCGTGGCGGATGGCCGAAGACAGTGACAAAATAGTGGTGTTGTGGTCCCTGGTCTGATTACAGACATTTGAGTACGTTGTTGGAAATATCGAAATTGATTGTATTCAAACCAGGTTTAAACTGTTTAATGTAGAGTGCTTCGAGGATTTTTAGTTTCTGCTTATTATTTTCTTGTTTGAGTATGTACGTGTTATCAACAAGCGTTTTTCTCAGAAGTGTGCGTTGATAACCGTGTTGTTCTAAATGACGGAATATATTTGAATTTTTATTTAAGTGCAACGTCAGACGCCGTGAGAGCGAATTTGTGGTGTGGCCGATGTAGATATTATTGAGGTTGTTAGAGATACATTCTCTAAATGGACATATGAATTTATATACTACATTGGTCTTTTGCAAATCACTAACGGTGGGGGAAGAGTCGTTGCGGACAAATGATATATATATATATATATATATATATATATATCAGCATGCAGTGTGGGTATAGAAGAATAAAAAGGAGTATCCTGTATATACAGTGGTAGGATAACTCTCTAAGAGAGCTATAAACATATATGCATATAAATACATATAGAGCAAATATGAGAAGAATTAAGGCAGACTTGTTATTTCATGGTAAATCCGAGGTATGGGCCTATTTCAGGCGAACCATCATTAGCTTACGTCTTTATTTTACAAAGGATTTTACACGAATTTTACAGATTCGTGTAAAATCCTTTGTACAACAAAGACGGAAGCTGATGATGTTTCGCCTGAAATTGGCCTACACACCGATTTATGGTGAAAATAACGTGTCTGCCTTAATTTTTCTTATATATATTTTTTCTGATATATATATATATATATATTCTTTGAACATTGCGTCATATCAGCTGTCAAATATGTTAACCAAATGAATTGAGCTAAAAAGGCTTTGTGGATTTTTTCCTAATCCTTGGATATTACATTTCTCGCTTTTTATTCATTTTTATTCATATACAGAGTTTACATTTTATCTCAACATATTCATGTCGCAAACTTATTCCCTCTTAAATGAATTGGAAATCAAACGTAAATGAATGTATCTTAAATTGAATGGATGCTCGTCGATTCCTTGCATTTTCTGAATGCAAGCAACGAATCAGAAAGAAACCAGACAAAATTAAACTAATCGACCGCTTCCATATCAACATGATATTTAATTATGCTAGAGAAACTGACACCGAAGAGGCAGGTGCCTTGGGATCAGTTAACTTCAGCTGTAAGTAATTGAAGTTCAAAGTCTAGAATTTAATGAATGTAAGTAGGAAGCCTATCAGCTAGCATTAATGGCTCCTGAAGCCGTTAAAAGAAACTACTAAATTGAAATATTTATTTTAAAGTTCTTCGTATGAAGTTGATGCCAGTCTATTAGAAGCAGATTATTAGCTCTTTGGCATTTGTACCCAAATTCAATTTTGACTTACAGTATCATAGAATGCAAATGTAAGTTACTAAGCTTATATAATTGGTAATAAACTTTTAAAGGAGATTAAATATGCTAGTTTCAGACCCAGCTAACCGAATTAATATAGATTTAATTCTTGTTTAGTCAAATTAAAAAGGATATTATCAATATAGCTAGGTAATACTTATAACGAGAGATGAAATTTAATAAGGAAGCAAATCACATTGGAGAATTTAACACTCACATGAGATATTTAAATTAAGATAGGAAGTGAAAAGCAAAGGATAACTTAGTTAATAAGTTTGTAGAAATGCTTGGGTGACTGAAGTAAATGTTAAACAGTTACCTCAAGCAGAAATCTTAGAGAGCAACCATTGCAAACTCTGTAGCCCATTGAAAGGTAATACTGAGCTTATGGTATAAAGTGCGACACTGAGATCCGAAAAGATACTTTTAAGAGTAAAGGTGTTTTCCAGAAGCTGAATAGAGTATTGAGACACAAGAAGTTTTGCTAGAAGCAAAAAAGAGTGCTGGTGCGTTATGTGATGTCTGTCTTTCAATATGACAGTGAATGCTGGACAAAATCATCAAACATAAAGGAAAGACGGGAAGCTGTTGTAGCTCTTTACTCTGCTAAGATTATCTAAGAGGCGTCAGGGAGGTCACCTGTCATATATGGACAGTAATCTCGTAGTTTCATTATTATTTATCTTTTCTTAATTAATTCTAATTGTTTATATACTTCTGTTGTGTCATGGCTTGTACCATATGACAACCGGTCGCCCGGATGTACAAAAGACAATGTGCCCTTAGCACGAGAGATCGTTATTATCGCGGACTTCGCGAAGTAATACCTACTACTGCAAGAGACTGTAAGTATTGTACATACATCTTGGTTGTACTATTCTGTTAATAAAGTAGTTTATCTACATTTCTCTGTGTATCTCTTCATTCCTTGATACAAGGAAATTCTTGGTTTATTTTGGCTTAGTCTATAAATATAGCGTTTCCAAAGACGACACAAATAATTAATTAATAATTAATCAGTAACTGATTAATAACTAATTAATAATTTCCTAATATAATATATTCTTTATGACTGACTGATTTATTTTAATTTGCGCTCTCTCTCTCCCTTGTACACGTTTTCTTTCTCTCTCTCTCTCTCACAGACTTTTCTTTCACTTTCTCTTACATACATTTCTTACCCTCTCTTTCACATACATACTTTCTTTCTTTCTTTCAGATTTGTATTGCTCTCTCTTATAAACTTTCACTCTCCTAGACACTTTTCTTTCTCCCTCTCTCTCTCTCTCTCTTACACACTTTTTCTTTCTCTTTCTCTCTCTTATCGCTTATACACACTTTTCTTTCTCTCTCCTACACACTTTTTCTTCCCTTCTTTAACATACACATTTTCTTTCTCTCTCAGATTTGTATTGCTCTCTCTTATAAACTTTAACTCTCTTAGACACTTTTCTTTCTCCCTATCTCTCCCTCTCTTACACAGTTTTTCTCTCTCTCTCTCTCTTCTCTCTTATACACACATTTCTTTTCTCCCTCTTACACACTTTTTCTTTCCTGCTCTCTCAAACACTTTTTTTCTCTCTTTCTCACACTTTTTATTACTCTCTCTTGTACACTTTCTCTCTCGGAAATATTTTTCTCCTCTCGCATGCATACGTTTTCTTTCACTCTCTCCTACACATTTTTCTCTATCTCTTACGCACATTTTCTTTTTCTCTCTCTCTTACACATTTTCTCTCTCCCTCTCAGTGTATACGTTATGAATGAAGACAAAAGGACAGCTTTTTTCAGACGAAGCGTTTGATAGACTTTATCAAAGCAAATGTAGTGGTTTTATTTTGCAACAAATTTTTACAAGCGGAAGTAAAATTATGTTAGTTTTCTTCTTTTTTTTTAATTTAAGAGACGCTCATCAGATTAACTGAAAGTCTGGGTAATTTTATGAGCGTCTCTAAGATTTAAAAAAATAACATTTTTCAATACTTCCATACTACAAATTTTGTTAAAAAACATTTAGTATATATTAGAAAATTTAAAATGGCAATATATTTACATGTTTTAAAATGTTTTATTTATGTAAAGTAGTATTCAAGTCGATTTCCTGCGGAAGACTTCTCTCTTAGTAAACTCTCATTATTTTAACTGTTCGTAGAAACTGACTGGTGTCTTATGTGGAGAAACGTTATACCGTTTTATAAATGGTATTACATTTTATTATTCAGGAAACACAAGAATAAACGAAGTAAAAATCAGTAACTTAAAGTCACTAGTTTAAGTCACAGGATAATCTAATTATCCCTAGCCATATACTCATCATTTACTGATTAAGTCCTGTGATAAGTTTCCCTGCTTATTTTTTTAGGGGAATCAAAAGGTAAATTTTTACATTTGGATTAAAGTAATATTTTTAAACCTAATCAACTATTATAGTATATAATCAACTATTATATCAACTAATCAACTATTATATATATATATATATATATATATATATATATATATATTAATGCAGGTTTCATTGAATAATTTCGACAAGTTCTGTCTATTAATTTTGTTTAGGATCCGTTCATACCGTCTGATATACTTAATGGTGATATCGTTGAAAGACAACACAAAATCACAGTAATTGTTGATTTTTTATCGGGTCTAAGCTTTCGGCTCACATAAGCCATTATCAAAGAGTAAATATTAACACACAGTAAACAGAGAACATTTAAGCTATTAACAATAAAGAGAATTAAATTGAAAATATAAGCCCATCCCTACCGTGGCGGATGGCCGAAGACAGTGACAAAATAGTGGCGTTGTGGTCCCTGATCTGATTACAGGCATTTGAGTACGTTATTGGAAATATCAAAATTGATTGTATTCAAACCAGGTTTAAATTGTTTAATGTAGATTGCTTCGAGGATTTTTAGTTTCTGTTTATTATTTTCTTGTTTGATTATGCACGTGTTATCAACGAGCGTTTTTCTCAGAAGTGTGCGTTGAGAAAAATGCTGCCAAAATACACACAATATATATATATATATATATATATATATATATATATATTGGTATACAGACAGAGTGGACCAATCAAAACAAAGCAATTTCTTATTTGAAGAATAAAAGAACTGACACTAAAAATTATTTCTTGGGGCCTTAACATTAATATTTGACTGAAACAGAGATTATAATTATTAATCGACTATTAGATACACTTTACATTATTTTTATGACGAATTTTAAATTCTGAGTTTATCAAAAGCATTATTATAAAGAGATTTAGATATTAAACGAGTAAAAAACGAGGAAGTGCACATATTCAAATCTCAAGACATCTACATATAGATATTAGATTAGTATGTATACACACACGAAGGCACACTGGCTCACCTACACAGGTACAGACGTATATACGCACACACATACATACATTAATTTTAAAATATTGTTTTAATCGACTTGTCAATATATCCGTTAAATTTCAAAGCCAGGTATGTAAATCTTCTGTAGAGTCTACAATATTGGATACATGTAAGAGCGAACATACATGAACAACGACATACAAGCGAATACGAACATACATGATATTACTTTTACACAACTTCTGGCATAAATATACGCAAATAACCGCAGGAATATTCACAAAGAAGCATACGTGGATATAAATAGACATAGACAAAAAATTCAAATACATATACATAGATATTTATATATATATTTAATTATGAGCCGTTCTAAATATCGTATTTTAGTTTTAGTTTCAGTTGAAAAGAAAGACAAAAATTTTATATAAGTTTGTTCTATTTGCATATATGTTTCTGGTGTCATTTCGAGCTATCACGAGGTGTGACATCATAGATCCGCATTGCAAATTTGCGAACTGCGTTTGCTATTTTAGGTAACTGTTGCAGTTCCTTAGCAGAGTTTTATATCAACACAAAATAAAATCGTCGCTGATAGTGGATCATTACCGTCCTTATAACATATCTGACGATGGCTCATGTGAGCCGAAAGCTTAGAACCAACTTAATAAAACATTATCCAAATATTGGAGAATTTTTGTCTTCATTTTCTACTGAAATTAAAGCCAAAATACAATGTTTAGAACGGCTCATGATTAAACATAATAGGCATTCATTGTCTCTTATATTTAAGATCATATATATATATATATATATATATATATATATATAAATAGAGAGAGAGAGAGAGAGAGAAACACACACATACATATATACATATACATAAACATACATACATTTAAGAGAGTTTTCAAATTTGCTACGGACGGAGGTGAAATCAAGCTCTCCTACCATCCTGAAGTCGAGGTATTTATATGGAAATATTAATGATTAATAAATACGTAATATCCAATACCTTCTTTACCTTCCTTTATTTTACTAATCGCATTGTTATAGCATTTAAAACCTACCCATACACGTACATTTGTATAGAAACACATACAAGGACATCCGAACATATATGCACACAAATCCACACACGTAAATATGAGAATATACATATATAAATATACAGCTATACATATGTATGTACACATACATATTAATATATGTAGACATACACATACACATTAGCAAGTAAAAAAAAATTGAATTAGCCCTAAAAACCATATGTACACTTATATACATGCAAACACAAATACGTATATAAACCGATGCACCCAAGTATACATTCTAATATAAACATTCTAATATATAAAATAAAATATTACTTATATATATATATATATATATATATATATATATATATATATATATACACCCATGCGATAAAACATTAGATTTCCATACAATACTGAATAAATTAAGTTAAGGTCAAAAAATAAATTCTAATATATAAAATATATTACTTATATATATATATATATATATATATATATATATATATATATATATATACACCCATGCGATAAAACATTAGATTTCCATACAATACTGAATAAATTAAGTTAAGGTCAAAAAATAAATTCTAATATATAAAATATATTACTATATATATATATATATATATATATATATATATATATATATATATACACCCATGCGATAAAACATTAGATTTCCATACAATACTGAATAAATTAAGTTAAGGTCAAAAAATAAATTCTAATATATAAAATATATTACTTATATATATATATATATATATATATATATATATATATATATATACACCCATGCGATAAAACATTAGATTTCCATACAATACTGAATAAATTAAGTTAAGGTCAAAAAATAAATTCTAATATATAAAATATATTACTTATATATATATATATATATATATATATATATATATATATATATACACCCATGCGATAAAACATTAGATTTCCATACAATACTGAATAAATTAAGTTAAGGTCAAAAAATAAATTCTAATATATAAAATATATTACTATATATATATATATATATATATATATATATATATATATATATACACCCATGCGATAAAACATTAGATTTCCATACAATACTGAATAAATTAAGTTAAGGTCAAAAAATAAATTCTAATATATAAAATATATTACTTATATATATATATATATATATATATATATATATATATATATATACACCCATGCGATAAAACATTAGATTTCCATACAATACTGAATAAATTAAGTTAAGGTCAAAAAATAAATTCTAATATATAAAATATATTACTTATATATATATATATATATATATATATATATATATATATATATATATATATATATACACCCATGCGATAAAACATTAGATTTCCATACAATACTGAATAAATTAATTGTTAAGGTCTAAATTATAATATATAAAATATATTACTTATATATATATATATATATATATATATATATATATATATATATACACCCATGCGATAAAACATTAGATTTCCATACGATACTGTCTTCAGCAAAAATGAATTAAGTGAGGAAGCTGAAAAATATAAGATCTTAATACACCATTCTTTCACATGAGCCTACAGGTAGAAATCCAAGAGGTTTAGGTTCGGTGAGCGAGGTGTCCATGCTATTAGTTCACTTCTTATCCACCGACAAGTAAATCTTCGATCTAGGTACCTGCAGGCTGTGTGGCCGAAGATTGCGGGAGCAGCATCATACATGAAGCGCAGTTGTCGACGAGTTGTCAGTGGAATATCTTCCAAAAGATCTGGCATGTTGTTATCCAGGAAGCTCCTGTGCGCATCGACTGTAAGCCTGTTCAGAAGTAAATGAGGTCCTAATAACTTATCACCAACAACACCAGCTCAGATGTTGACTGAGACCCGCTGTTGGTGACGTGATAGAATAAATATATATAGATTTTTCATTTGTCCATACATGTTGATTGTGGAAGTTGACTAGTTTATCCCGTGTAAACTGGGATTCATCTGTTAAGATAACAAAGGCAGGAAAGTTTAGAATTGCATAGTAAGAACCATTGACAGAACATAACTCATGCCGGATAAGCTCCTGGTGATATGGGTACAACTGTTGATCTCGCAATGCACTCCAGACATTCGAATAGGGAATAACAACTTGCCTTACCAACTATCGTGTGCTGATTTTAGGAGTATCATGAACGATATCCAATATCTACTCTCTTTCATAAGGTGTCGTGAATCTTGGTTGTCCTCTAACACCAGTACGAACTTGGAAGGACCAATATTCACAGAGGCAATATTCACAAATGTTTTGCTATCGAGACATTGCCAGTTTGGGAAGCTTACTCACTGGATGGCGGTTCTCTCGAGAATTTCCCTTCTGTGTGAATTGCTTACTCGTTTTATTAGTGTGCCATTTCTTCAATCGAAATGTCTTCTTTTTGCCTTGGTAAAGTTCATCACAGATATTTAAAAATCCTATATTTAATCTCAAATCGTAACAGAGTATATTTTTGCATATATGTTGTTGCACACATATATATATATACCCACACACACAAATGTCTATTCTAATATGACATGTGAGTGTCTATGTAAAATTAAATAAAAGAAATAAAATTTGGTGGGGGGATATTTTGAGGACCAACTGATGTATCATTTGTGTCTGACGAGCCGCGATAATAACATCAGGACGCAGTGAAATGTGTATTACCCATGGTAATAATCTAAAATCTTTTATAAATTATATTATGCTGATAAATTGAATAAATGAATTTAACATTGAATTCTCTTGAGTTCGTCTCTATCGGAATTTACCTGGATTGCATCGCAAGTGTACTATGTTATATATATATATATATATCTGACTTGAAAATGAAGAGTTACTAACAGCTTCCCGCGATCAGAAAGCTGTGTGTGTGTGTGTGTGTGTGTGTGTGTGTGTGTGTGTGTGTGTGTGTGTGTGTGTGTGTAATCTATTTGTATTATAGAATTTTGAATATTAGTAAATCCTCTTTCTTCCTCACTTGAATCTTTCTAACATTTCCTCTCAGAATCTTATTCAATTCTTTCTTTCTTTCTTTCTTTCTTTTTCCTCTCTCTTTAACCCGTTTCTTCTTTTTTTTGTTCTTGTTTTTTTTTATTTCCCTTATTTTTGCATCAATTCATATTTTTCCTTCATTTTTATGGGCGTTATTCTTCTCTCAAACAATGTTCCGTGCGTTCTGTAAGCTTTCTTTGTTATTTCAATATTTTTCCCATTCTTCCTTCATCTCTCACTGCAAAGTTCATAACATTTCTCTTTTCCTTAAAAAGATTCAAAAGTTTCTTTTTCATTTTGTGCTTTCATTTATCTCTACTTGCATTTATAGATATTTTCCGCTTTTCTTTCGTTCCATTCGTTTATTATTACCTCTTACTTTCTTTCTTCTTCCTTCCAATATTTTTAGCTTATTCTCCAATGTATTTGTCTTTTTGCATGCAATCATCTTCGAAATGCTCTGATTGTACGTTTAAAATGCACGTCATTTCACAGGATTTGCAAATCAAACGTATTTTATGTTTAAAAATATTTCCTTTTAAGGCCGGAGTAAGTGGGTCAAAAAATTCAAATAAAGTAAGATTTAATGCAGCCTTCAAAAACGGGTAAAAATAAATCTAAACAGTTATCCAGGCGTGACACGCTGTCAGGATGCAACGTCTCCTGCCATATTAAACGTCACTTCCGCTGCAAAACCATTAGATTTGACTTCATTTTTTATTTGTATTGAAAATAATGTTTGATTTTTCACAATAGCTTCTTTGTATATATTTTTTTATATTTGTCCTTTTTTTCTTTTCTTAACACACACACACACACACATTCATATATATGTATGTATATATTTGAACAGCAATCTTTCTTTCAAACATCTTTCATTAAATACGGCCTACAATGAAAGTCTAATTAATTTTATTAATCTTTTCAAGCATCCTAACTTTTTTCCCGTTTTGTAACAGTTAAGGAATTTAAAATTTGTCCAAAATCCTTGCTTTCCTAATCACTTTTGGCCATTTTTATAGCCATTTTTAAGAATGTTTTATGTCTGGTGTTGTTTTTTACTCATATTTTGACAGTTACCTAATAATTTATTTTTTGTCTTTTTTATTTGAGCTTTCTCTCAAAGCCATCACTAGTCGCAGGCGTTTGGTATTTGCGTGAGCATCTTTGTATTAGAAAAAACTTTAACACTCTATTTCTACCATTAAACAAAGTAAGGTTCATGACAGGAGAGAAATATCTCTTATATAGGGCCACTCAAATAGCGAGATGTTTGTGATATTGTGATTTATATTGAATTCGTGTATTCTCGATCAGAATTTATCTTAACCCTCTAGGGCCATTCGTATCATATTTGATACAGTATGAAAACAAGCCTTGAAAGAAATATTTTCCTGAAAAATTTTTTAAGAGAAATATTTTATAAATTTCAAATGAAAGCAGTACTGACTGCTCAGTCAATGAATACCAAATGTTTCCTTATAGGGAAATACCAAATGTTTCCTTATAGGGAAATACTGTATCAAATATGATACGAATGGCCCTAGAGGGTTAAGTGTTCTTGTAAATTATGGATTATTTTTTTTCATGACATTTGGCCTGATAAGTGACACTTAATGCGTCTACTCAAAGAGGTAGTAATATATCCAATATAAGTAAGAAGAAGCACTCTTTTGTGCTGGGCATTGAAATTACTGAAGTATATTGATTATTGCTATTTTAGATTTGATGGGGTTTATCAAGGATATACTTTGAAAAATTAATATTTGTTTTATGTGTTTTGTTATATATTTGTAAGAGAGGAATTTTGGAGTTCTCTATTTAAGAGGTTTGTTACCACTGCTATTTAAATTATTTCCTGGCATTGGTTACCGTAATTGAGAAACCATCAGTTGTTACAGGTGGGTTTTGTATAAGAGTAAGTGGTAAAATATTTAGTGTTTAATTCTATATGGACACCAAATAATGGGATTTTCTTATTACCCATAAATTCAGATGTAAATCTCCAGTTTTTGAAGTGTAGATTTTTTATTTTCTAATTTTGTTCTTATTTTTATAAAATCAAAAATGTCGTGAACGTACCTATTATAGACCTGTAGTTTATTAATTGTTTACACACTTTGTTTTTAATCTACAAAACGTAAAAAGTAGCAGAAGCCGGACTGAAATCATTTCCCATAATGTAATCATTAGTTTGCATGTATGTTTTGCCATTATAATCATAAAATGGAGTTTTCGTTTTTCAGACAGTTGATGAGTAGTTACCGAAAAGTTTCTGGTCATATTTTAGGAGCCGGGATAGACATGTGTTTTTGTTGATTCCGTCACAAGTTATGTTTATTATTTCCGTAAATAGAACATTTTCAACTTCAAGGAAATCTAGAGCATTAACAATGGGATTTGTTTCTTTTAAGATATATAGAAATCCATTGTTGATGCAATACTTTAATTGTTAGGTATGTATGAAGAAAATAAACCTGGTTTATAGATTTTTATATTCTTCTTCTTCTATGTGCCCTGTCCCTTCAAGACGTAGGGAATCATGACTTTCCATGTCTGTCTATCCCTGGTGGCTCTTAACACGCCTTCTCCTGTTAGAACATGCCACCCTCGTTCCATCATCCACCTGATTAAGTCCTTCAAATATGTTATCCACTGCTTTCACCTATCTCTTTTCCCTCTACCTGGCTTGTTAGTATCAGATTCTCCAAGCCCTTTTTCTTAAATTGTTTGTCCCAGGAACTTCAGCTGTCACTTCCTGATGTTCAGTATTATTTTCTTTTTTGTTTCCAACATTTCTAAGACCTCATCATTGCTCACATTCTCGATTTAAGATATTAGCTTCATCCTTCTGTAGAACAACATTTCAGTTGCTTCAAATTTCCCTTCATCCTTAATGATATTGTCCAGCATTCACTGCCATATTGAAGGACGGACATCACATAGCAATCCATCACTCTCTTCTTTGTTTCTAGCAAAATTGTGCTGTTTCTTAATACTTTACTCAACTTCTGGAATGGTTCCTTCGACATGCAAATTTGCCTTCGGATCTCTATGTCACACTTTCCGTCTTCTGTTATAACACCTCCCAGGTATATTGGGCTGCCCTTTTTACTGATGACCATGAATTCGGTTTTCTTACAGTTTATTTGTGGTTCTTTCATGTCACTCTCTTCAGCTACGTTCTGTAGGAAGTCTTGTTGTTTCCTTTCTGTGTCTTCTATCAGCACTGTGTCATCTGTGTACCTTAGATTGTTTAAATTGTGGTCTCCTATTACGAATCCAGGCCTAACTTCTAGGCCACTCAAAATATTCTCGCTGTACAAGTAGAACAGATCCGGTGAAAAGACACATCCTTGTCTTGCGTCCCTTTTGATTTTTGTATATCTGCTGAATTCATTATCTGTTCGTAGACAAGTCGTTTGCTGACAGTAAAGATTATCGATTACTCGTAAGCCTTTTCCAAATATGCCAAAGATGCCGAGCATCTTCATCAATTTTTTGTGGCGTATCTTCTCAAACGCCTTCGCATAATCAATAAAGCACATGTATAAGTCCTTCTTCATTTGTATTGCCCTTTCAGAGAGAATCTTAATTCGAAATATGTCATCCCTTATTCTAGTGTCTTTGACGAAACCGCACAGTTCTTGTCAAACTGTACATATATTCTGCTTGGTAATCATCGACAATTTTCTTGATTTTAAACTACCAATCTCAGCGTTGTTCGAGGTAATTAGTTTACTTACGTACATTTTTATGATTATTTTGGATTTTCTTTAACTTAGTAAATGTTGATGCTTCATATAGGGTAGATTGTAAATTTTGCTTGAATCTTGTCGGTTGAGAAGTACATATATATAAATTTTGTTATCACGTTATATGATGATTCTGTAGTTATTACGTAACTCTTTTGCAGTTGTGTAAAGTTTTTAGTTGAGGATATTTATTTGCTGTATGGAGAACGGGTTTTAAACATTCGGCTTTTAAAATATCTCTCAGATTTAGGAGCACATTAATTACTTTTTTCCTTGTGTTGTTGGATTGATTGTTAGCGTAATTTCTGGCTTCTTTTGTTCTATTTTGGATTGAGATAGCAATTCGTGCCAAAATTCAAGAATCCCATTTGGACATCGGTGATCAGACACAATTTAGGAAGTTACATTTATCATTGGTTTGTAAAATCTTTCCATTTTGTAAGTTCCAGAGTCTGATAATAATGCTGTGCTATTGACGGATTTTTAACGTATTTTATTCAAAATTATCATACGTGCTCGACATTTTTCAGAATATTCGAGATGACAAATGTAATTTCAAAAGAAAAACGTGTTATATGGGTGATTGATAAACGTATTAGATATTTATTTTTCGGATAATAAAATAAATAGCAGGGTAAAAAAGTGTTTAGCTCGATCTAATTATTGTTATTTTTTTTATAATCATATCACCCAAGTAAGGCATTTTACTGCCACTGGTGCGCAGGGGGTTACATACGAAGAAAGTTATGAGTAAGGGTGACAGGTTATAGGGGGTGTCAGGAAGTGGGTAAGAGAAGAATGAGAATACTGATGTGAGTGGAGTAGACGTAGAAAGGAGGATGAGAGTGAGGATGCAGGTTAGTGAGACAGGAGATGACTATTGAATTTACAGTAAAATTCTTGGAGATTATAGCTGTCGGGAAAGCAAGTAAATGGAAGGGAATTCCACAGGCGGGAACTGCTAGAAAAGAAGCCGATGGAGAATTGGGTTTATAATTTATTGGTTTCACAGTAAAAGTTGATAATCTTGTGGCTCGATTAAATTTATATATAGGGGACACCAGTGAGCTAATTTCATTAGAGCAGAAGACTGTATACGAACTGCCAAGTCGGAATCTATCACATTACAGATTTTATGTTGGATTTTGTCAAGGACACCTAGATTGATAGAAGCACGCGACCAGATCTGGCAGCAGTATTCAATGCACGGGTGGATGGTAGATTTATATATGTGCAGGATTGTTTTAGGTGAAGAAACTTCCTGGCCCTATACAGTGAACCGACTTTCTTAGCAGTGAATTTAGCTATGGATTCTATATAGTCATTCTACATAAGGTCTATTATAAGGGTTAAGCTGAGGAGGCGCATTGTTTTGCTTTCTGGGAGACTATCCTGATCCATGCTAATGGTGGGTAGGAGCAATTATCTGTGATGGTTAATATATAGCAGCTTCGTTTTGGAAGCATTAGAATTCACGAGCCATTTATTAACCCAGCCCGTCACGGATTGGAAGTCGTTTTCAAGCTCGGCAGCGAGATTTGCTTTGTCGTCAGACTCAGCAGATTTTTCATCGAATATTTGTATGATGTTTATAGTTATGTTTCGTTGTTTCTTTGAATCCAAAAGGATGTATTTAGGGAGAGTAAATTAGTTCACAACACTAATACAGCTACGGATTATCTTCAATTACTATTTCGATTACTGGCACTTGTCTAATAACGATTTTACACGAACTCGATTTCAAATAGGTTTGCTACTTCTATAATCTTACTAGGCCCTTTAATAAAAATCTACAATTTCTAGTTTGGATACCTTATGGATTATTGTACGTGATTTCATCTTATCAAATAGAAATTTTAAGTTGCATGTACTTACCGGTGTCTATGAGTAAAAAGACATTCAATTTCGATTAGACGGTGAGTATTTTAAGGATGATAATGACAAATTCACAGAAAGTGATCATTGTATGTCTGAGATGATGATATGTCTAATAATTTTACCTGTTATCCTTCTTTATCACGCCCAATGCTCTAACCATAACAGCAAGTATTTATAGTTTTAAGTTTCCACTTCGATTTGCATATCTTTACAAATTGACAGTTTTTGAAAATATGTTTTAGAAACATTAGAATCTTGTGTGCCATTCGTATTAGTCCGTTGGTAGGTTCCATTTGAAAACAAACATTTCTCACTATGCCAGGTCCATTTTCATTTATTTTCCGTTCTGGGAGGATTAGGAAATCTCACAGTATAATCACTCCATCACTATTTGTGACACTATTAGGTTAATGCTTTTATCATGTATCCGGTATTTCAAAATCATAGTTCGGACTGACATGTCAATAAACATATTTTCCTACTGTGTCATATCTAATAACCGATTAATTTTCATCAAGAATTGAGTATACTAAAAAGATGTGATCAAATGTTTTATCAAAATTAAGGTCTAGGTGATCAGACTTTGAGATTTCACTGGCCCGATCGACGCAGTCGATTTAAAAATTAATTGGGCGATTAAATTTTATTACTTTACTCGACCGCGGTCGATTAAAAATCTCACAATGAATGGTGTCCCTTCAAATATAGAAAAAGAAAATCTGATTCCTTTTACACCCCAAAAGTATGCCATTGAAGATTCACAACAGATCTACAATGACATTATTGAACTCTTTTATAGTCCCGGTCAATGTAAACGTTCGTTTAATTAACGCTTTCAGGGTAGAGCTAAAATGTCTCTGTCGCCCAGATTTAAGACGCTCACAAATTTTTAGAAACTCATTTAGAAAATTATTATCCTTGGCTCAACATCTATATCGCTTACGAAATGTAAAACCGAACATTTGAAAGAAAGAAAAAATATGCAGACTTCTTTTAGCCACGCACCGAAAAATAAATTATACAAAACGAATTTTTGAGAAAATTAGATTTGTTATTTTTTATCATCTATGAGATTGAGGTTGTAGTCAAACGGAAGAAATAAACTAAGTATTTAGGTAACTCCACTCAATTGCCAAAAACAAAATGATATCATGATGTTAAAAGGGCTCAAATGTAATAAAAACAAAGTTTTATCATCAAAATATTTATGCAGTTATTAATAGAAATAAACAAAGTTTATTGTTATTATTTTTTAAGAATTTAAATCCTTTCTAACACGTTCAAAATTTTAGATAAAATGTCAATTTTTGTTTTCCGTCAGCGATTCAAGGTATGTTTACGTAAGAAAATGGAGTCGGTCGAGTAAAATGATTTTGAGGCAAGTAAATTTTCCTTCGCTCTCGACCAAAGGCTGCAGGTGACAGAAGATAATTGAGCCAACTTTGTTCATTTTAGATGCGTAGACATTAGTTGCAATGCATTGGTCTTGTGATGCCATAATAAAAAACTTCCATCTCTTCCTCAAGAATACCGCTTTTACGCCACTGATGAGTTTAGCGAACAGGGTTTATATATTGACTTTCGTTCTGGAGTCTTCATATCAGCAATGGCCACCAATAACTTAGTTATTCTTTTTTACTGCGGAGACGAGATGTTCAAGATATTTGTCTTCTTGAGTTATACCAGTTACATCTAAAGAGTTTACTATTTATTGGTCTTTTTAAATTAATTTTGAAAGCATTTTTATCACATTCTTGACTCAGTGCAGTCTTTAGATGCCTATCTCATTTCGTTTAAAAGTATTCTAAATAGGCCTGTGATTGATTTTTTTTTTAAATTGTTTAAACTCAAACTTGTCAACCGTCTTTCGTACGAAGCACATTTATATCAAAATAGGCATTACGGTGGTGAATGAGATTTTTGGTTTAGTTTAATTTAGTCGCTAACATATTTGAAGGAATACTGAACAAACATGCGACATGCACTCATGTGATGCAATTCCACTTAGTGATACTTAGAATCCAAACTACCACTCGTACTAAAGCGAAGACCAAAAACAATTATTCTTTTCATTGGTATCGTTTTATGTAGTAGAGGCGGTATAGAAGGCGACACCATTTTCCCTGCATTTTCCAAACTGCATTCAGGATGTTCTTTTCAAAAAATACTGAAACATCCTACGAATTCCTCTCTCTTACCATACTTGGTATAGCTTAAATCCTTACTGCTTAAAAAAGGATTCTTTATCAGATAATCCATTTCCGTCAGAAGAAAGATCTTCTCAATCGCTATGTCCCCCGAAAAAGGTTTTAACGAGCTACATTCAGAGCAATCACCCAATTTGCTACATACAGAAGGGCGAAACAGTCCTCACTTCCTTTTTCTTCAATGGTAAAAAGAAAGTTATATTCAAATAACTTTTCTACATTTTTGTGGAACAGACTTCTGAGATGAGGCTTCCCTAACAACTATCATCTTTAAACCTGGAACACTAACCATCAATTAAAGTCACACCACTACTAACCATGAAAAATTTTGAAAATATCATAAAAATATTAAATATAAATTTTTATTTGAAATAATTTACATGCAGGCACTTCAAAATTTGTACTTTAAGTTAACATTAATAAGGACTGAAAAAACATTATTTAGGTAAGAAAATAAAGTATTGAAAATTTAATCAAATTGTAATTGAAACTGTGTTGTTTGCGCTAGTAATATATACGCATTGTTACTGTTCCGGGTTAATCTCTTTAAGGATAGTGTTGAATTTTAAAAGTGCGTTGTGGTGCAGTGGATATCGGCTCGGAACGAGAAATCGGGGAGCCTAGTTCGAATTCCAGTTGAATTCATTGCATTCACTTCCGCACACATACCCTTGGGAAAGGTATTAGTCCGTCTCTTCCTTCTAGTTAGGGGTTAAATAACAGGAGAAATTGGGTTCTATAGCATTGGCTGGCACCCAGTCTACCGCAGAAAACAATGGCATCCTACTGCGGGATAATCTTCTGCTCAATCTGTCATGTCTCTTTCGAGACATGATCGCCCAAGCGTGTTTAACTTATGGTACTTAACTGACTGACGTATTCTCAAAATTTACAATTCTTACCTTCACTTCCAGAGATAAAAACACATCAATGTTTAAATCTCTACCTTGAGTGACACTTGAGTCCTCTATTATCTTTCTTTTTCTCTTTCTTGTCTTTCTTTCGCTTACACACTTTGCTTATTCCAATTTAGTTTCTGATGTAGGCAACAGTCCATCGATTCCTGAGAAAGATAGTAGTATGTCTTACGTTACGTTCTGCCATCAGTATACGCAGCGAGTCACGTCATAGATGGGGAGCATAGAAAAGCGTTCGTGCCTTTTGAAAGAGCAATAATGAAAGGGACACATCAGTTCGTCAAAAAATGCCGAGCATTGATGTTTTCATCGTTAAGTACCACGTCAAGTGTCACCCGAAGGTATTTTTCAGGACACCAGAGCACTATTCTTTACTGAGAGCTTGTCAACGGCAAATGAAATCGCGAAGCTTCAAGACGCAGTTTCAAAGAAGTGTTCAAGTTTTCAAGTTAGAATCAGCTCTAATTTCTTTGGAAACAGATGTTGCCAACAGTCCAGCCTAAAGAAGATCCTTTCATTTTCGTTAAGAGCAGAGGTGAAAGACGGAAGAGGAAGTAAAAAGAAGCAAAGGCAATATACGACATCAAGGTCAATAGACGCACGACTATGTGACCAATACCCGAGACTTTTCTATTCCTGAGTTAGCCACATGTTAGTTTCAAGATATCGTAGAAACAATGGATAAACCAAAATCGGACACGCAATGTTGTGGATCCCGGGAATGGGATGCGCATAAAATAAGGGAACAACAAAAATATGAGATAGAAAAATAAGTATATTAACATAAAGAATACAAACTTGAACGCAGATTAGTAATTCAGGAACGCGGTTAGTACGAAGTATATATACAAGTCTCTGAAGTGAAGCCGTAGTAGGTTTAGTATGACCACGTCCTAAGCTGATGGATGTTGCGTAGTAGTATTCTGCTGAGTGGAGCTCAGGGCTACTATGAACTACGGACGCTGTATTCCCAGCGAAACCTCTGTATCACTCGGATCTGACGGGCTCTGTCTGTATCTGTCGTAGCAGGAGTATATGTATACTCTAAACATTAAATCTCTTGTCATGTCTGGTCTGTGTTTTTTGCAATTGAAGTTCAGAAACAAATGGTGCTAATAAACAAATGAAAAAAACATTAAATCTCTTGTCATATCTGGTCTGTCCTTTTTGCAATTGAAGTTCAAAAACAAATTGTGCTAACAAACAAATGAAAAACAAACATTACATCTCTTGTCATATCTGGTCTGTCCTTTTTGCAATTGAAGTTCAGAAACAAATGGTGCTAACAAACAAATGAAAAAAAAACATTACATCTCTTGTCATATCTGGTCTGTGCTTTTTGCAATTGAAGTTCAGAAACAAATGGTGCTAATAAACAAATGAAAAATAACATTACATCTCTTGTCATATGTGGTCTGTGCTTTTTGCAATTGAAGTTCAGAAACAAATGGTGCTAATAAACAAATGAAGAAAAACATTAAATCTCTTGTCATATCTGGTCTTTGCTTTTTGCAATTGAAGTTCTCGACTCAGTCCTAATAAGGGTCTACAGTTTTATTATTTTTTACTTTAATCACTTTCTCTCCGATGTGACGTGTCTTCCTTCTGTCTTTTCTGAAAATAATTTCATGGTTGCTGAACTGACGAGATTTTTTCTCCGTGGTGCCCTGATCAAGTGAATTTAAGCGTCTTACAAAACTGACGTCTTAGTTTTAATATTTTACTGTTGAAATAGCTAAATGTATCAGCCACTTCTACTCTAAGTTTCCTTCTCGAACTTCTTGCATGTGAAATGAATTTCGTTTACTTGCTTCTCTGATGGCTACAATCTTCAAAGATTTAAATGCAACTGTAATTGCCATTGTCCACCCTATTGAATTCAGTTAATCGTTTATCCTTTCTTCAGTAAACCCCCACCCCATACACAGTCTATTCTTACATTGTAATCCCCTGCGCTTTAATCTCTTCTTGTTTGGAGTTAAAGGGGAAATAAAAAAATGATGCTATGAATAATTTGACTCTCAAGCGACACACTGAAGAACATTGACAGAGAAGTCAGTCAGTTAAGTGCCATACGTGACACACGCTTGGGCGATCATGTCTCGAAAGAGACATAACTGACTGGGCAGTATATTATCCTGCAGTAGGTTGCCATTGCTTTCTGCGGTAGACTGGTTGCCGACAAGGCTATAGACCCCAATCTGTCCTGTTATTTAACCCAAGACTGGAAGGAATATACGGATTAATAGCTTTCTCAAGGGTATTTGCACGTAAGTGAATGCAATGAATTCAGCTGGAATTCGAACTCGGCTCCCCGATTTCTCGAGATAGCGAATAAGAATCTAAAAAACTGTGTGAATGGGTGGCAAAACAATAATTTAGAAGCATGATAAAAGGACAGTCGTTAGTAAGAGCTACAACAGACAAGAACGTTTGGAAAGCATTTTCCCTCGAAAATTGTCCCCGATGTTTTCAATATTTTAGCAATGTTGAAATTTTCTAACCTGTTATTAAGGAAAAGCCAAAGAATATTGCATGAACATTATCAAAAGCGTTAAATACATGCTACACTTCGAACATAAAACAGTTTCATGAACTCGGAAATTTGTTTAAACTCAGTCAATAAGCTCAGCTTATTTAAAGAGATGTGCTGTGCTCGTCATTGAAGAATAAGCTTGCTACAGAAATATTTTTGTGTAGAATAATCACCAATAATTAAATTTTCTCTGTCCGACTAAAACGAAAAAAATTTAACGCATACTAAAAAAAACAAAAAAACAAAACAGAATTAATTCCCTTTCCCACAAAAATATTATCGCTTCATTAGTTACCACTTCGTATTTTAAATACAAGTTCGCAATATTAGAATATTGAAAGAAAAAAAATCGAAATCAAATATGGAAGTATCTAACGTTTCTTTATATCAAATAAGAACAGTTTGTGTGTCTAAAATTAGCAATGATCAAAAACGATAAATAAACGTGCATCTCTCTCTCTCTCTCTCTCTCTCTCTGTGTTACAAAACAAACATCCGAGTAAATTTTAAAAAAGAAGTAGCTAAAATCTATTGTCCGAGCAAGCGATAGCATTTTTTTTTTTTTGGCCCAATCATAAAGAACAGGCGCAATCGTAAATGACAGTCGGTCTTTCGTCTAGATTCGTGCTGGATGAGGTTTGTCCGTCTCAGAAGAATTGCATTCGCCTGGTGCTTAATGTAAGTGCTGTCCCCAGACACGGCCGCATCAATGGACATCTTTGCAACATTAATCGAAGGTGAATGAACACAAAGATTATTATCGGAAAATAAACAAGACTGAGATTGATAGAAGAAACCTGTTCACAAACCCAAATACATACACACACACGTGCACTCACACAGGTAAACACACACACACACACACGTCACTTACTATTTGCTCGGCTGTATGCAAAAATCTTATCTGCTTTCTCTCAATATGAATATGGCGTCATCGTTGAAAGACACAGTTCTCAGTTAACTTATTATACCACACGTCAAACTTTGAAGGCTGATGAGGTAAAAATATACATGAAGAACAAATGTAACCGAGTCTACGCGGCAACATAATGACATCTAACGTAAAGTTTATTTAAAATTAATAAAGCAAAAAAAAAGAATTTGCAAATGTGTTTTCATAGACATTTATATTGGTTTTGGTGCGAAAAACCCATCCCACATATTTTTTTATAATCATATTGACCCAAGCAAGGCAGTTTACAGCCACTGGTGCACAGGAGGTTACATAGGAGAACAATTATGAGAAAGAGTTTCAGGTTATAAGGGGTGTCAGAAAGTGAGTAAGAGAATGATGAGAATACTGATGAGAGTGCAGTGGATGGAGAAAGGAGCATGGGAGAGAGAGGATGCAGATTAGTGTGACAGGATATGACTATTGACTTTACATTTAAATTTTTGGAGATTGTTGCTGTCGGAGAAGCAAGGAAACGGAATGGAATTCAACAGGAGGGAAGTGCGAGATAAGAAGCTGGTGGAGTAAAATTTGCGTTTACATTTTAATGGTTTCACAATAGAAGGGTGGGAACTAATTGCTAATCATGTAAATTCAGAAATCAGGGAGCTAAGTTTATCGGGGCAGAAGCCGTGAAAGTATTTGTATGACAGTGGTAAAAGTTATTTGAAACACACTATATATATATATATATATATATATATATATATATATGACTGCCAACATGTTTATAGCAGATTCCTTCTTATATACATATGAATACTATGCTAATGTTGATAGATTTTCCAAATATAGGTTATCACACAGACATGCAATCACACATGCACACACACACACACACACACACACACACACACACACACACACACACAATATGTATATATTTCCTAACATACGCACCGTAATGGGGGCGCTAGAGGGTGTCGTCAGTGATGTCATCGCGGGGATTACTGGGGAGTTTCGGGCCTTTCAACATCATACCCCGCTCACCGCGCCGACCCGACCAGAGATGATCAGCCTCCGGCCCGCCCTCGATAGGCGCTTTCAGACACTGGAAAATTACGTTTAGGCCCGGTACGAAACCTTGCAAATGCTTCCGATTGGCGACAGTCATAGCCACTTTCTATTTAGAGGCGAACCGCACATGAGCTCGTCCGAAACATTAATTTAGACGCAGAATTTCGGGGAATTTTAGCTAACAATTTGGAATCCATGCACTCTCTCTTTTGATCCATAACCAATTAGCTGTTCTTTCCGCTGTTTCGGTTATGGACTTGAGTGCTTTTCATTTTTTTACTCCAACTATCCCAATATCTGTTAAGGCTTTGCATAATGACCTTGCTGCAAATCCTCTAGTCACCACTTCTATAGGAGTGTAGCTAGCCCTTCAGCCTTTAACCCTGCAACTCTCCAGCAGTTCGTCATATTTTAACTTCTTCCTTTCATGAGCTTCCTCTGCGTTTTCTTCCCAGGTGACCGTCAGTACCCACAAGACTATCTTCTTCAATTTATGTGAGAAGAAGACTATATCTGGGCGAAGTTTTGTGATAGCAATTTGCTCTGGGAATTTCAATCTTGAGCCTATATCGGCCTTTAATTCCCAGTCTGTTGCGGGAGATAGCAGGTTTATATTTACCTTTCTATTTCGTGGGATTTTCGCGCCCGCTTCAATAAATTTTATCTGCCTTGTGTCTCGGTTGTAAACATTCTCTTTTATAGCATTTTGATATATATATATATATATATATATATATATATATATATATATATGCAGACAGAAGAACACACCAAGGAGCATATGTATGAAGTGAATTTTTTTTTTTAATCATATCACCCCGAGCAAGGCGGTAACGCCACTGTGATGTGCAGAGGGCTACGTAAGAGTGAAAAGATTTGGAAAAGAGAAAACCGGAAACCACATCCTAAACAGGGAACAAGAGATGAGCCTTTACACCTGTACAATAGACGTGGGTGGAGTGTGAACCGGGCGATAGTTTAGTCTATCTACTCCAATTGAAAAAAAGAAAAAAAAGGTAAAGTGAAAAGATTGGAAAAGAGAAAGCCGGAAACCACATCCTAAACAGGGAAAAAGGAATGAGCCTTTACAACTGTACAATAGACGTGGGTGGAGTGTGAACCGGGCGAATTGCAGACAGATACAGACACCGGTTACACTGCTTCAAATTAACTCTTTTGTTATTTTTACTATTAATTTAAATTGTCCCCATAGTCATGCCCCATATCTAATAAGTTTAATCCCTTGTTTACATTGGCTCCATCTCATCAGGAGAAAATCCAAAGGTTACTAAAGTTTATACTAGTAATACAATGAATTTTTTAAAAGCGTTTTTACAATCATCTCTCATCTTTTACTAATGAAGTAAAACAAAATATGACATCGCTTTCTAAATATTTTTGGAAGTTAAAAGATGAGAATAAGACATCTAAAGTTATGGAAGAATTCTCAAACAAGCTAGAATATTTATGTCGGTGAATGAACCATGTTTCCTTGGTTTGCAAGATAAAATATAAATTATTAAGATGAAAAAATAACATAAAGGCACAAAACTTCAGTAAAATGTAAACATTAAAGAATTAACCTTACAATCTTGCTAGAATTATAAATTTAATGTATAGAACTTTAACAATTGTACACCTTTTACAGTATTAACCTTACTATCTTAATAATTTACTATATGATTTCTCTTATGTTATTTTATCGTTATTTTCTATTACAAATTGTGATCTATTTACTGCCTTAAATTTTAATTTAATACTTTTTAATTTTAATTTAATTTTGAACTTTAATTTTTAATTTTCATTTTAATTTCTTATATTTCAATGTTTTTTTTAATTAACTCTAATGAAATTACATCTTCGTGTTATGTTTTTAAATATCCTCTAATTTACGTTTCATTAATAATTTCACTATATATATGATTTCATAATATTTTTCTTTTTTTTTTAAAATGCCAAAGGATTTTGTTTTAAACAATGTAACCGGCTTCTGCAATTCCCTTCTGGCCAGTGTTTTAAATTTCCGTTCCTTAGCCGTTTCTGTTATCTCTCCCCTTTCTTCCGTCTGTGTATTTTCTCACTGTTTTCTTTTTGTTCTCCTCTTTGATTTCTGCTTCTTTTCCTTTATTTTTTTTTTGAATGCAAAACGGTATGAGCCAAGACACTATGTAACTGATATCTATATCTGTCTACAATTCAATTCCTGTCTAAATTTAAAATTTCTTTCTCTTAGCCGTTTCTATTGGCCCTTTTTTCTCAGTGCTATCTGTCTTGTTTTCCTCTTTGCTTTTTGTTTCCTCTGTGTCTTTCCTTTTCCTCTTTCATAACTGGTAAGAAAATTTAAGAACTGGTAGTAAAAAGAATGAACGGGGCCGACGCTACCTCACTACTTCCTCTTCCTATCTCTCTCTCTCTTTACATGTGCGTGGCAGAATTTATATATATATATATATATATATATATATATATATATAGTTACGGAAATTAACGAATTTTATCAAAACTTGGTTATAAACAACCGACAATTTGAAAAGAATTCTTTGAACATTATTTTTTATCGATACTCGTGTTTAAGGAGTTATTCTGTTTTTTTTAATTAAACAATATTATATACTTATATCTACTGGCCTGATTATTAGGTTCGAATCCTGCCAAATGACACACATTTTCCTAATAAAAGATTATCGTAAATAATCAGGCCAGTAGATATAAATATATAATACTTTTTACTTAAAAAAAAACAGAATATCTATTCAAATACGAGTATCGAGAAAAATAATGTTCAAACAATTCATCTCAAATTGTCGGTTGTTTATAATCAGGTTTCATTAAAATTCGTTAATTTCGTAATATGTCTACATTTGTTGATATTACGATGCATTTCAAAGCAGATATGGTTGTTTGTAATTAATCGAAAATTGTGTCATATAGACTTGATTAAAACCTCGTTTAGACTAAAGGTCATTCGTGGTGGAAGGGTCTAAGACATTGCCAGATCAAATGGTAGTTTCCCCTATGTATATAGGGGTCCCATGTTCGAATCCTGCTGAATGACACGCATTTTCGTTATAAAAATTTATCGTAAATAATCAAAACAGTAGATATAAATATATATTACTGTTTAATTTAAAAAAAAACAGAATATCTATTTAAATACGCGTATCGATAAACAATAATGTTCAAACAATTCATTTCATATATATATATATATATATATATATAACCGTCTTTATTATAAGAGAGAGGATGATATTAACGGTATATCTTACGAATGATAATTGTAGGGTGATATTAAATGTTTATAATTTATTTTAGCTCGTAACCGTGGTTTGTGTAGTTTGGCAATCTCATCTCGACAACTTGATCATTTAGCACTAAGACACATTGTAATTTTTAAGGCATTTTTAGTGGGAAAATGCAGCTTAGCTTAGGGAGAAATATTTTAATTGAAAATAAAATTCAAGCATGAATCATTTTTCCTCCATGAATCTGATCCGATTAGTCCTAATATATAACAAACGATCTATGAAAGCAGCCAGTGAAAAATGAATGGCAGAATATAGGCAGTGAAAAATGAATGGCAGAAGACACATATTCCTTTGTGCTATAAACAATAAAAGAAGTAATGATTGTCAAAGGACAAACAAAAGAACAAAAATACTCTTTTCTCTCTACATATGATCCGCCATACTAGATTTAGTTGTTACTTCCTTTGATTTCTTTATTTTGAATTAAAAAGAACATTGTTTTTGTACATACATACATACATACAATGCGCTATATGCAAGTAATGGATTTACTCGCGTATGGGATCAACTTTACGTCGAATCACCGATTTTAAGCAACACCCAGCCTGGTAAGTAACCAGATAGACGACCTCTTGCAAATAGTAGCTGCAAATGTGTTAAAGCTGGGTGAGACGTCGTGCAAGGGATAATAGAGTCCCAAGTAGGCATCGACGCAGATGACACTACAATATACTCCCGCTCCAGTAAGAAACCTGTCGTGGCGGACAGACATAATCTCGCTGCTGACCTTGAGCGGGATCTACACTCTGTGGTGAACTGTGGCAAGAAATGGCTTGTCAACTTCAATTCATCTAAGACCAAGCTGTTGTCTGTCAACAATTACAGGCAACCTCTCCTGCCTCCCATAAGCATGGACCAAGCGATTCTCCCGGAGAGTAATACACTACGCCTCCTCGGACTTACCCTGTCTTCAGACCTCAAATGGAACAACTATATTGAATCCATAGCAAAATCTACTGCTAAGAAGGTTGGGTCACTATGTCGATCCAGGATGTTTTTTTCCACCTGAATCCATCCTACAAGTCAACCATCCGTCCGTGCATGGAGTACTGCTGCCATTTATGGTCAGGTGCCCCTGCCGTTCTGCTCAGTTTTCTTGACAGGCTCCAAAGGAGAGTCTGTAATGTGATAGGTGAAACGATTAAAAAAAATAGCTCAGAATTGTTAATAAGTGATACGTGTTCCAGTACCAGTTGGGTAAGTTTAAATTCATTTAGGCGCAAAAAATCTTCGGAGGGGAAGGAAATCATGGCCCTGTAATATCAAATTACGCTTAAAAATACGGTAAATAATTATGAAAAATAAATACATAAACATAAGTGCAATATTTATGACAAATGACATGAAAAGAATACGTAAAAAAAACTTACCATTTAAGACATATTTTAATTCAAATGGAATTGAGCATCGGCTCTTCGATTAACAATTCAGACTCATTATCCAGGTACTAACCAGATTGTATGTTGTTTACCTTCGATGATCTAACGTAAAGCTGATCGCAAAATGTAAGCAAGTAAGAAACCAACTGTCCGAAGGAAAGGAATCGACACACCAACATTAGTAAGAAGACAATGAATTGTCGACTTAGAATTAAACTCTAATAATATAGATAACAATGTCTGCAAATTTTTAGATGTAATCTAACGACCATCTTGCATAGAAAATATTCACTGCAATGACATCGTTAGTAATACTGGTTGTATTTCTCTTGTTTCCATTTTTCAATCTAGAACGGAAGGTAGTTGTAGAGAGCCATGTTTATCTAAGTTAGTTAGGGACACGGAAGAGAAAAGATCAAATATCCACAACTGAAAGTCAGAAATCTTCAAAACAGGACATTTTTAGTCATGAGATTTTTATCAAAATTATTCAAATATTTTATCAAATTTATTTAAATATTCCTTTATGATCATCCCTTTCGGTAAACATTTACTAAAGTAAAATATTCAATACCGGATTACCCGCTTACTTTTCCCTTTGCAAATAAAAGTTTCTTACGAGGTATTACCTGCCATTCTTTTTCACATGTCATTTGTCATAATTATTGCACTTATATTTCTGTATTTATTTTTCATAATTCTTTACCGTATTTTTAGGCGTAATTCGATATTACATGGCCATGATTTTCCGTTCTTGCTCGGAAGGAAAATATTCATTTGCATTTTCACGGCAACAACACAATTTGAAGGTACAAATAAATCATAATATTTTGACATCACGCGACACTTGAAACAAGAGAAAGCGCAAAGAAAAATTATAACAAGAATGGGACGAGCGTTTTTCTTCCATCTCTCCATTCAAATATTTTCAGTGTATTTTCCATCATCGCTTTTCTCACTTCAAGTTAATTGTCGCTCTGTCTTTTCAAAATCTAATATTTATTGTGCCTATCATTCTATTTGAATGTGCGTTGTGGTACAGTGGATATCGGCTCGGAATGAGAAACCGGGGAGCCGAGTTCGAATTCCAGTTGAATCCATTGTATTCACCTACGCGCAAATACTCTTGGGAAAGGTATTAATCCGTCTCTTTCTTCCAGTTAGGGGTTAAATAGCAGGACAGATTAGGTTCTATAGCCTTGGTCGGCAACCAGTCTACCACAGAAAGCAATGGCAACCTACTGCGGGATAATCTTCTGCCCAATCAGTCATGTCTCTTTCGAGACATGATCACCCAAGCGTGTATCACGTATGGCACTTAACTGACTGAAAGGAAGCTGGTATCAATTAACCACCATAGACAGTCGCTTCTACCTCCCATTAGCATGGAACAGGCTAGCCTCCCTGAGAGTAAAAAACTACGCCTCCATGGCCTCACACTCTCAGCGGATCTCAATTGGAATGACTATATCGAATACATCGAATTGGAATGACTATATCGAATATATATCGAATGGCTATATCGAAAGTCGCTTCTCTGTGCAGAGCTCGGAATTTTTTCCCGTCTGAGTCCATCGTGCACATATATAAATCTAACATCCGCCAGTGTATTGAATACTGCTGTCAGATCTGGTCTGAGGCCCCTGCTATTCTCCTCGGGGTTCTTGACAAAATACAACGGAGAATCTGTAATGTGATCGATACCGTTTTGGCAGCCCAGCTGCAGTCACTCTCTCACCGGCGTAATGTGGTTTCCCTGTACCTCTTTTAGAAACACTTTCACATTTTCTGCTCCGATAAACTTAGATAACTAGGTCCCACTCTTTTACAGTGAAACAGATATAATGTAACCGCAATTTCTACTCTAATAACTTCTTTTCTCTCACTTCCCGTTTGTGGAATTCCTTTCATATATTTGCTTCCCCGACACCTACAATCTCCAAGAATTTAAATGTAAGATCAATAGACACCTCTTTTCACACTAACTCGTATCCATTCTCTCAAACACATTCCCCATCTACCCAACCCCGTCTTCGGTATCCTCATTCGTCAATCACCCTCCTTCCGACATTTTCTATAATTAACCACTCTTTCTCATCACTGCTCTTATGTAACCCCTTGCGCAATAATGACAGTGAAATGCCTTGCTTGGGGTGAAATTATTTAAAAAAACGTATTGTGTGGTCCTACTGTGTACCTTACTCAGACAAAATAATTTGCTTTAATATTTAATTAATTAAAATGTTTCATTTATAACTTATGCTCTAACACAAGAAATGAACCTAAACCCTAAAGATCGTAATAAAGTGTTTGTTTCGAAATTCCTAGCACCTGAAGAAGATCGGAGAGTTCAACTGCCAAAACGTCGTATAAATGACAACAAAGATGTGGACAATAGTCCGAATAATGTAAGTAGTGTCTCACTATGATTTATCTCTCTTTAACTTAATTCTCCAAGTTTATTGTTCACCTCCGCTGTAAAGTTGTATTTATTTAGGATTTGGAGAGAATATTCAAAGAAGAGTTTGCCAAAAAACACCCGAAGATCTGCAAAAACATGTGAAACAACTACAGGAAATATCTGGTCGTTGTGCTTGCCAAGAAGTGTTTCTTCAGCAAGTATTGAATTATGTTTTGCTTTGGATAGAAGTATCTATTTTTACAATAAAATGCAAATAAATGTTCAAAAATTAATATCATGTGATTTTTCCTCATTCTTTTATAATTTATCTCTCAGATTCAAGACTGACCTACCCTGAAATTTATAGAACGTTCCTAATTTTATATGGTAGCAAACTCAGAACATTAGCAGTATTTTCCCCATCGTATATGTGTATATATATATATATATATATATACACACACACCACAATGTAGCCTGGTGATTTCGCTTAGCATGAAACAGTCAGTCGACTATGAATATATATGGATGACTAATATATATATATATATATATATATATATATATATATATATATATATATACATAGCGACTCCGACTGACACTAAATCGATCGAGTTTCGATCCCGGCCAGAAGCAAGTTGATGTCGAGCCATACTGATGAGCTGTGATACAGCAAAACAGGCCTGTATGTGAATAACGAATATATATATATATATATATATATATATATATATATATATATATCCTACCTGTCACACTCAATTAGAGAGAGGAAGAGAGAGAGAGACGTGATGTCAGTTCTTCAATACAGCAGTGAATGCTGGACAATATCATCGAAAATGAGGACAAAACTGGAAGCAGCAGAAATGTGGTTATACAGAAGGATGCTGCGGATATCGTGGACTGAGCATGCAAGCAACGATGGGGTGTTGGAAAGAATGGCAATAAAAAGGAAATTAATACTGAGCATCAAAAAGAGACAACTGAAGTCCCTGGGACATGCAATGAGGAAGGAGGGCTTGGAGAACCTTATACTGACTGGCCAGATGAAGGAAAGAGAGACAGAGGAAGGTAGCGGATAACATATTTGCAGGGCCTGATCAGGTGGTTGTCAGAACGGGGGTCGACAAGAGTATCAGGAACAAACATACTAACAGCCACAAGAGATAGGGATACCTGGAGAACCATAATCGCCTACGTCCTGAGGGGACAGGACACATAGAAAAAGAAGAAAGCTAAAATCGCATTTCCGTTATATTTTTTTGACTGCCTCCATTTTTTTTTATTTTGAGGAGATTTTGATTAAATGGATGTTTTAAAACTATTTTTTGACAGGGTAAATAATAGACAGTTTTTAGTAATTGAAATAACCATAACACTTTTCGTAGGAATATACACTTTTAGCTTACAAATTGTCTGTTACCCTTCAGTTACCATACATGTTAGATGCTTGGGTGATCATTTCTTGAAAGAGACATAACTGACTGGGCGGAAAATTTTCCCACAATAATTTGCCATTACTGTAACGAAAGACATGACTTAACTCGGAATTCGAAACGAGCGCAAACGTGTCTTGCCTGCAAGATAATAACAATTTTTCGTTTTTTTGTTTTCTTTTTTTTTGTCGGTGAATTTAAGTTGAACGTGCAGATTAACAGTCATACAGACAAAGAGGAAGTAAGAGCGGCTTAGTTGGTTTGTCTGTTTCACAACTGCCCAGTGTAACGGCGAGAAAGGGAGACACGAAATTCATTTTCTTGAGGCAACCAAAGAAGAAAGAAAAACAGCTGGGCTGACGGCGAGCGTCGCACTGCAATTATTTGACTCCCTCATTTCATTTGTTTTTTACTTCAATTACTTTCTGCTGCTATTCAAGTCTATAAATCCCAATCTGTCATGATATTTAAACCAAAGCTACCGGGAAGAGACAGATTATTACCTTTTCCAAGTTTATTTGTGCATAAGTGAATGCACCAAATTCAACAAGTATTTGAACTTCTCCTTCCGAACCGATATCCACTGCCTTACAACAAATATCCATCCCATCTCGTGCTTCATACGACTCGAAAATATATTTTTCATGTACTTAAAGTAATTCGCCTGTTTTATCTTGATATCAGCATCAACGTAAGTCTAGAAAAACATCGAAGAGTCTTATTCAAGTAAGGGGTTATACCCGAATCCGTTCGAACCACGTATAAGTAAGCTATTAAACAGGCTCACTACATTCAACTTTATCAAAATTTTTTTTGATAGAAGTCTCTTAGAACCCATTGTTATATCTTAAAAACATATAACACTTAGTGTCATTGATATAAGTAGTTTACAGCCATGCAAAACGCGTAATAGACTTGAATTTATTGACACTGTTTAGTAGAGTTCCTCCAGGTGAAATCAAATCAGTGGTTCTAACCGATTCGAATTTAATTCCTCCGTTGAACTGAGTACTATTATCATTTTTATTGAGAGCTGTAAAATTACTGCCTAAAATCATACCCCCCACAAAAATCCTTATTCCACTTCTACACCTTTTGTCCTCTGATAATGTTGATTGAATATTTTCTTTAAGTACTCAGCCGCATCCCCGGCAATTAGATCAGGATCAATTTAGCCTTTTATTTCTTCACTCTATTTTACATTTGATAAATCAGTTTCCATGTGCATTTCAAGTGTTTAGACAAAAGATATTAATATGGTTGATTCATGTATGAGGTCAATGGTTTCAATGTTCTCTCTCTCTCCTTCTCTCTTTCTCTCTCTCTCTCTCTCTCTCTCTCTGCATATTGCACCCCAAAATTAAGACCACATTAGAATATCGCTATAATGAATTGCCATTCCTAGATATACTTATAAAAAACAAAAACAATTACACCATCACAGACATTTACCATAAAGCGACAGACATCATACAAGACCTCCATTTTAAGAGTCACCACCCGAAAAGTTGTCTAAAACCCATTCCATAGCACGACGAATTTGCACAATAGTAGCTGACGAAACTCTTCGCAAAATACACCTACAGGAAACGCTACAACTTAGAGGATACGCCACTCCACTAATAAACAAGTTTTTCCAACTGGCAGAATAAATATCATTAGAATCTCTCCAGAATAAAAAAAAACAAAAGGAACACTTTCTAGCTTAAGTTTCTACACATAGAATTACTCAATAAAAATGATAAAATAAAATAAATCTTAAAGACAACTAAAGTAATAAAAACAAACGTCAACCTTAAATCTTAAAAACATCCTAACCTCATCAAAATTTGAGCAACACACAATACAGGGCGTCACAAAATGCACCAGAAACGATTCAACATAATAACAGTAGGAAAATACTTCAAGATCGAAAACATCTTCAGCCGATGTAAAAACAAATCTGAGCTGCAACTCTAAAAACGTAATTTATGTCTAACGTCCGATGAATGCGAAAAATATAAGTGGAGGCGACAAAAGGGTAGCCATAAACAGAAGTAACATTAAACTAGCGAATATCATAATAATAAATGTTTCCCAACTCTTACATGAATGCAGTGGAAGTAAATTCAGAGTAAAAATTATCTACCAAAATGCAGATTATGACACACTCATGATACGGGGTGAAATATTTATAAGAAACTACAAGCCTTCCCTTAACAAAATAACATGAAAATCCTAAAACACACACAAAGAGACAAAGTTCAAACGCGAAAACACACACACACACACACACACACACATACACACTAAATTCAAATATTATCCCCAAAACAACAAAAAATACTAGATGACCCGAAGATTAGAATTGAATCAAAATAGCTGAGAACAATTTTGAAGCATAAAGTAGAACTCAAATTTCGCAAGACAGTGAAAAAACATTTTATACCCAAGGGGACAATAGAAACTTAACGGGCGACTGTGAAAAAGATCCAACGCAAACGCGCTTATATGAACTCTCTGCCCTGGTCAACACTCGACTTATCTATTTGTAAAACTGATCTTGGCCATCAGAAAAACAAACGGATCTTAATATGTGAAGTCACAAATTTATTCGCCTGAAGAGAGTCAACCCTAGCTTCGAAACATGTGTATGGACAAAAATACCATTATGGACACTTAATATATCATACAAAAAGTAAGTAAGTAATAAGTAATAATAATAATAATAATAATAATGATTGCTGCGAATATCATGGACCGAGCATGTGAGCAATGATGAGGTTTTGGAAATGTTTGAAACGAAAAGGAAATTAATACTGAGCATCAGGAAGAGGCAGCTGAAGTTCCTGGGGCATGAAATGAGGAAAGAGGGCTTGGAAAACCTGATACTAACAGGCCAGATAGAGAGAAAAAGAGACAGGGGAAAGCAGCCTATAACATATGAAAAGGACCTAATCAGGTGGATAATGGAACGAGTATTGCATGGTGTGACAGGAGAAAGCGTGCTAGGAGCCAGCAGGGATAGGAAGACGTGGAAAGCCCTGATCGCCTACGTCCTGAAAAGAATGGGGAACATAGAAGAAAAAGATTAGTTGCTGAAGCGCGTAATCCATTGACTTACTGGCTTCAATATATAGAAACAGATTTATGTTATCTTCAGTTTTGCAGTTCATTTGACGAGCTTCTTCCTCTGTTGTTCTAACAACATGAATTTATCGTGCTACTTGATTGGCCTCTAGGTCCTACTGTCATGACAATCACATGTAACCGACACTTGTGCTTCAACAGTTTGCTTTCTCGCAATTCTCGCCCGTAGAATTTCCTTCCATATAGTTGTTTCTCTGAAACCCACAAACTCCAAAAGTTTAATAGCAAAGTAATTATCATTTTTTTATCTTACTAAATAACATTCACCCCTCCAAATTCCATCAACTTCACTTCATTTCTTTGGCATTTCCTATACTCTGTATTTCTCTCTCTCTCTCTCTTTCTATATTTCTCTTTATTTCTCTCTCTCTTTCTCTTTGTTTCTCTCTCTCTTTGTCTATCTCTTTCTCTCTCTCTCTCTATCGCTTTTTCTCCTTCTTTATCTTTCTCTCTCTCTCTCTCTCTCTCTGTTTCTCTATTTCTCTCTCTTTCTCTACCTCTTTCACTCTCTCTTTCTCTCTCTCTCTATCTCTGTGTAAACCCCGGCGCTGTCCTGCATTGCTTCGAATGAAATGATCATAAAAAATATCCAGCATTCTCTGTCATATAGGAGTATTGATATCAGATACAATTTCAGCACTTCTTGTTTCTAACGAAATGTCCTTGATTTGTAGGACTTCTTTCCATGACTACTTATAAATATATATTTTTAATCGGTGCCACCCCATGCAAGGCACTAAAGCCACTTAGACAGAAGAGTGTTACATGCTGTGGAAGAACTAACAACATAAATATTAATGAGTAGAAAGAGAAAAAAGTAAACAAAAACAGAGTATATAGCGATTGGCATTGCATTTCATTTTTTGCAGATTTAATTGTCTGGAAATCATGGAACCGGAAGAAATTTCCACAGGACAGATGTGTGAGAAAAGAATCTGTTAGCACGCAACATAGGGCTACATCTAGCCAGCTTACCTGTAAATTGATGGAATCTTGTCACCAGTTTAGTCAGTCAGTCAGTCAGTTAAGTGTCATACGTGAAACACGCTTGGGCAATCATGTCTCGAAAGAGACATGACTGACTGGGCAGAAGATTATCCCGCAGTAGGTTGCCATTGCTTTCTGCGGTAGACCGGTTGCCAGCCAAGGCCAATAGAACCCAATCTGTCCTGTTATTAAACCTATAGCTGGGAGGAAGAGACGGATTAATACCTTTCCTAAGGAATTCAACCCGAGTTCTCGCTCCGAGCCGATATCCACTGCTCCACAACGCACCTCCCGTTTAGTACTTCACTTAAATTTTTAAAAAGTACCTCTACTAAAATTCATTATACATAAATTCTTCTGTTGCATCACTAAATATTTGAACTTAACAATATTAACAGAAAATTGCTATAACAATCATAAATATAAAGTTCTCTCTCTTCTTCGTTAATATCATTTCTCTTTCTTTGCATTCTTTCTCTATTATTTTTACAGATTGCTTGTCTCACTTCTGCACGTAATTGTTCTCTTCTTCTTTCTCTCTGTCGTTCTCTGCTGCCTTTCTTCCTTGTCTTATTTGTCTTCGATTGCAATGATTTTCTACGGAAATATACTACATTTACAATATCTATTTAACTTTATTCATTACGGCAAAGGGTGACACACGTAGTTACCTATGTAGGTATTATTGTATTATAATATAAAAACTATGACTTAATATATCGTTCACAGCAAGAAACGAAGGACTGATTCGATTAAATAAATAAAAATAAACGAATGAAATGTATGTTTCTTAGTTTAAAGTGTATCATGAAAACAGCAAAGAAAAACTTGGAATTTTTAATTAAAGCAAAAAAAAAAAACGCTGTGAATATATTACGCTCTCTCTATCTATCTCTCTTTCTCTCTATATATATATGCATATCTATCTCTATTTCTCTCTATATATCCCTCTTTCTCTCTCACTTTCTCTCAATCTTTCTCTCTCTCTCACTCTCTCTCGTTTTTTCTCTCTATATAACAGATTATATATATTTTTAAGTAATTCTCTTTACGTTTTATATTTTTTGTTCTGCTTTTTCTTTCATTTATGAAGTGTTTTTGTGTGTATCTTGTCCGACGTTCCGGTGTTTAAACTGTTGTGTCTGTGTGTGTGCTCACATCTCTTTCTAGAGCGTGACACACGTAGGTACCACTGTATTAATATAGAGCTAATTAGTCCCAGTCAATAGCCACAGGAATATCCAAATAAAACGAAAGTAACAAGATTCGAGACAAAGCTTTAGGATTTGATGTTAAAAGTTTCCTCTTCAAATTAAATCGAATAAGGTTCAATGCATATTTACCATACTTGGTGCTATAATCTCGAATATTTGACAGCCTTGAAAGAACAATTCCCATACCGAAGAAGCTGGCAATAAAATTAGAAGGTACTAGATGCTAACAGGGTACATGATGTACAAATCTGTGGATTTATGATAAAGTTCTTAGCAGGTACTCTTTCATTTCGGGCTCTTCATTTAGAGATTCGGAACATGCAGGATACCCAATATCTGGTTTTTTTCTTTTCTTACTCATTGCGGTTCCCAGTTTCACCCTGACGTTTGGTAGGAGCGCTTGTGAGGGTCACAGCAATGAGTAAATAGTGAACATCCTAACTAAAATGAAAACACCAGAAAGTATATGCTTGCATTTTTATAGTAAAAGTACCAGCTATAAATGTTTTATAAAAGAATTACCAACAATAACCTTTTGCAGTGAAATTACCAGCAGTATATTTTTATAAAGAAACAATTACCAAAATGCATTTTTATAATACAAACAAAAGAAAAATTATAGTAAAATGACCAGAAATATGTTTGATATCAATATGATCAACAATATATATTATTGTAGAATTAATCGTAATTACATTTTATAATAAATCGATTAACAAAAGTTTTATAGCAAAATGACAATACATGCTATAGTAAAAATAAATAGTAAAAAAGATTTTTAAAATCTTGCTATAGTTAATTTCATTTCTTCTAATGAGAACAATTTTTCAACCCTACTTTGATTTTGCAAGATAACTTCAAAAAAATAAACTGCAGAAAATTCAGTCAAGTAATTATATTTCCATCATGAACTAATTTCTTTTTCTTGAATTAATTATAAAGTCTGAACTGAATTAAATAACCCATATAAGTTGATATGCCTCTAAAGAAAATCAAATAACCAACTTAGTTTGTTTCCAACCTCCATATGGAGAAAAATGGATTGGAATTCTGAAGAAAAACGACGTGGCGAATAGTCGCTAATCATGCAGGAATCTTTCTTTAAAAGAAACTAAGCGAAAGTGTATGTCCTAGGCTTTTTAATGACACAATTCTTTTACTCTTATCTGTTTCGAGACTTCTTCGATCTCTGATCGGGCGAAAAGTCTCCTAGGTGCGCCAGACGATGTTATCTCTAACTAACTGAAAGCGTCCTGAGTGTGCTAAGCCTCAAGATTCAACATTATGCTTTGCATTAGGTTTGTGCCTACAGAAAAGAAATTAAGGCAAATTTAAAAAAAAAAAGTGCTAATAACGCTCTTTGAATTTGGGGAAATGTTCGTAAATGTGCGGGTGGTACAATGGAATATGGTTCGGACGGAGAAATCTTGGAGCCGATTTCCAATTTTAGTCGGATACGTCTCATTTAATTACGTATGAAAAGGTTATCTCTTTTATATGAATCCATATATTTCCCCAACGGGGTGAATACTAGGACTTGTATCAGGCACAATCATATTTCTCCAAAAATTGTTTATTCCATATTCATTAAAAAAAATATTCAAAAATACTTGCGAATATCTGTGAATATCTTATTTCACCGAAGCCTCCTACGCATTTTGCGAAAACTCGTTGAATATTACATGTTTGGTGGAATATTTTGTATAGCTTCATTTTTTGTCTTGGATGTTAGCTTTCTTTTAACAATGGATATACATGTTCCTTGGCTTTGACAGCGTTATGAGAATCATGATAAGGATGACGAGGCAGAAGTATTTTCATCAAGTTAAGAATTACTGTTCCCTGGTAATTTTCTCCTTTATTCATCAGTACAAAATCAAAGAGTTGAAAACCATTTTTGTGCTTTTCCCGGGGGAAAGAAACTGGTTTGATGTGGCATTTGGATGTTTGCTCGCTAAGAACATTTGATGTCACTGAAATATTGAAATGGTCGAGTTATGTCATTACAAGCTCATTTTTTGCTATTTTTGCTCCTTTTACGTTATTTTATTCCCTTGTTCTATAATTGTATAGCATTACTTTGAACGGCAGATTTAATTGACAGGTACATCTAGCCGTAGGTAAGACCAACAAAAAGTGACAAACGGCTTAAAATGCGATGTCTGGT
>JBBBDQ010000845.1:3560000-3612500 GCA_037127315.1 Ascarosepion bandense
AATAGGAAATTGAAAAGAGCAATTATCTCTAACGTCCTGATATGACATAACACATAAAAGAAGTAACTCAAATTTAAAGAAACTATTTTTGTGCTTAGTATGAATTTAATATTAAAATCAAAATATTATAATGAATAAAAAATTCAGCATAAGAAAATTCATGATAAAGAATAAGAAAACAAAGACAAATATAATTAAGTAGTATCTTCGCAGTGGGCCATTCTTTCTTTCTCTCTCTCTCTCTCTCTCTCTCTCTCTCTCTCTCTCTCTCTCTCTCTCTCTCTCTCTTCAGATTTCAACTAACCCAAGATGGTGGGTAACACCAGTAAATTATCTGGGAAAATTAAAGAACGGAATCCTAGTTCGGTATTTCTGCTCAAATTTTTCAGTCTGTCTTACCTAACTGGGATGTTGATTTGTGCTTTTTATTTTAATTTTCGTCTCTTTAATTTTTATCTGTTTAATTTTTGTCTTTTATTTTGTCTGAATTTTTTAACAGGGGTAGTATTCTGCTATAGAAAATAATTTTTGCGTTTAAATATCGTTTCGAATTATACTAAGTTAAAACTTTATATTTTTTTTTATTATCATTGGAGTAGATAGTACCCACCATCACCTGGCTTTACACTCCACCCACTTCTTTTGAACAGGAGTAGAGGTGATCGCCTTCTTTCTTGTTTAGGAAGGGATTTCCGGTACACTTTCCTTCGACTTCGGTCGTGGTTTCCGGCTTTCTCTTTTCCAATATTTTCACTTTCTTTTTTGTTTATTTTTTTTTCAATTGGAGTAGATAGACGGAACTATCGCCCGGTTCACACTCCACCCACGTCTATTGAACAGGTGTAGAGGCTCATCCCTTGTTCCCTGTTTAGGATGTGGTTTAGAGGCTCATCCCTTGTTCCCTGTTTAGGATGTAGTTTCCGGCTTTCTCTTTTCCAATCTTTTCACTTTCTTTTTTTGTTTATTTTTTTTCAATTGGAGTAGATAGACTGAACTATCGCCCGATTCACACCCACCCACGTCTATTGAACAGGTGTAGAGGCTCATCCCTTGTTCCCTGTTTAGGATGTGGTTTCTGGCTTTCTCTTTTCCAATCTATTCACTCTTACGTAGCCCGCTGAACACCAGTGGCCTTACCGCCTTGCTCGGGGTGATATGATTAAAAAAAAAAATTGAACATCCGATTTCCATAGAACAACACAGAACTACTGCTGAAAGTTTCCTAAAATATAATATATATATATACTACAAATCAAATGTTGATTTATTTTTAATGGACTCTCTCTCGCTCACTCTCTCTCCCCCTCTTTCTCTCTCCATATATATATATATATATATATACCTTTCCAAAATCGCATTGGCGTTAAAAAAGACGTTAAGGAACTTCGATGACTTGATATTGCAGCCTGAAAAGACGTCCATTAAGACAAACTTAGAAACAATGATAATGGAGAGCGGGAACTAAAATTACAAACCTTAGATATATAAAAGGCTAGTTTGAATATATTTACTTTTTTTATCTTTGATGTCTGCACTGAAAATTGGACGAGATGAATAAAATATTTTCGCGCTCAAATCACATCAGGGCAGGGAAAGGGTGGCCGTCGCTAATAAGGCCTTATGTTTATAAACGGAAAGTGGTTCTCTTGATTCGAGCAGATTAAAGAAAAATCTTCAGCCTCAACACTAACAAGTTGCGACAAATGTGGCGCATGCGTAAACATGTCGATGGCTTTTGATAAAGAGAATGTCGGCTTATGTAATTGTCTCAAAGCAGAAATGTACATTCAAAAGTATATGTCAGTGCATTCATGTGAACGGTGTTTCATCCTTGTATGTGGACCGAAAAAGGTGATTGCGTCCGTAAAATCCGAGGAAGATATGGAATAATGCGAATGAAAATCTAAATTTTTCGCATTAATTTAAAAAAACCGACTTCTTCTTTTTCTATGTTCTTTGTCCTTTAAGGGCGTAGGCGATAATGTCATTTCACGTCTCCCTATCCCTAACACGCTGTCTCCTGTTTAATATCTCTCAAGTCCGGTTCTGTCATCCGCCTGATCAGGCCCTTTAAATATGTTATCCGCTGCTTTCCTCTATCTGTTTTTCTCTCTATCTGGCCTGTTAGTACCAGGTTCTCCAAGCCCTCCTTTCTCATTGCCTGTCGCAGGAACTCTTCTTGATGCTCAGTATTAATTTCCATTGTATTTCCCTTCTTTACAACATCTCATCATTGCTCACCTGCTCGATCCATAATATCCGCAGCATTCTTCTGTAGAACCACATTTCAGTTGCTTCAAGTTTTTCCTTCATCTTTGAAGATATTGTTCAGCATTCACAGGCATATTGAAGAACTGACATCACATAGCAATCTAGTACTCTTTTCTTTGTTTCTAGCTAAAGTTTCCCGTCTCGTAATACTTTACTCAGATTCTGGAATGCATCTTTCGCCATGCCAATTCGCCTTCAGATTTCTGTGTCGCACTTTCTGTCTTCTGGTAAACACTTCCTAGCAATTTCAATTTTTGTAACTGCTTGATTTTGATATTCCCTACCTGTATTTGGCCTTTTGGGCTACTCTTTTTGCAGATGACCATGCATTTCGGTTTTCTTGGAGTTTAATTGCAGTCCTTTGTTGTCACTCTCAGGTATTTCAATTAATGTTTTCGTGCAATTTAATATTTCTAATTTAATTTCTTTCAATATATATCTTTTAAGACTAACCCACGCAAAATATATTGTTGCAAAACACGAAAATACTATATATATATATATATATATATATATGAGAGAGTGAGTGAGAGAGAGAAAGAGAGAGAGATGAATAATGCTCAATATGGAAGATAATTTGTTGGCAAAAACATCTTGTCATTGAAATCAAGTTTTTTGGAGTTTTTTTTATATCGGAAATAAAAATAGGGGTGAAACACACTTCGAATCAAATTTGCTAAAGTTTTTAAGTAATAAATAAATAAATTTAAGTAATAAATAAATAAATTTAAGTAATAAATAAATAAACACGAAGTTACATGTGAAGAGGAAAAAAGTTAATATTCGAAACTGATTCTCATACTAGCTTTTGGGAGGCAAAATTATATAAACATGTTTATATTTAAAAAGTGTACAAATAAATACACCACATATATATATATATATATATATATATATATATATTATCCCTTTTTAAACGAGTTATTTCGCTACCCAGGTTTCTACCATGAGTAGTGTACTCAGGCGATTTTTAATATATTTTTTTAAATATTTTATAATTTTTATAATGTTTATTTTTAATTTTAATCTATTTTATTAAAAAACGCCTGAAGACACCACTCATGGTATAAACTTGCGTATCGAAATAACTCGTTAAAAAATGGATAATATTCAAACGTTCTACAATATAATTGTATCAAACACATTTTAATACAAATGTGTACTGGTCTAACATTATTATGACCAAAGACTAAGTAATAAACAATCAATCAATAAATCAATATATATATATATATATATATATATATATATATATATATATATATATATTTATATATATATATATTAACATCAATTTCACTGCAGTTGTACATGTCTACCGAAACGAACCGAACCTTAGTATTCATAATGCATCCTTATCTAGTCCTGATTCAGCTGCTAAAAATATCCATAAATCCGTGTTAATATTCATTTTAAATATGAATTCTTACTTTCCAGCTTCAAGTATAAATTTAAGCATTCTTAGTATGAATGGGGTTTCTACAAATAGTCTCCTGTGAAAGCTTTATTACACTAATATAGACAAAAAGCATTAAATTTTATCAGTAATATAATTTTTTCAAACATACGCGTGCGTTATTACACGTGTATTCAGACATAATGTCTACAAAAACCTCACATTTGTCAGTGAATATGGGTTTGAGGATATCGTACAAATCAACTCAAGGTCACGCAGAAAAGTTAAAACAATACGGACAGACGGTTCATTAAATATACCATCTATCTAAAGGACTACTAATTTTCATGAACAGGAATAAATAAATAAATAAATACACAGATGCACGGAGAAGATACAGTTCAAAGGCATTTCAAAAATTCCTATTTAAAAAAAATATTGTCTTCCTATTATTTTTCCTAATTGCTGAATCCTTAAAAGGCTGCAGTCACGTTACTACAACATTGTATATGTGCCTGAGCAGGCGTTTACAAATTGGCCTGGTTAACTCGCCTAATATAATCAAACAATATCAACACTACCGCCACCCGCACACACACACACACACACATACCCACCCCACCCCACCACACACCCACACAACCACACACCCCACACCCCCCTCCCCCCCCCCATCTCCCCACACACCACACACCTCCCCACATCCACACCCACACCTCCCCCCACACACCATCAATAAATACCCAGTTCTAGGTTTTTATAATACAAAAGAAGTCATTTACAAAGCAAAAGTACATGATTTAAATGGTCAAAACAAAACAAAATTGTGATCAATCAAAAATACTTTTAATACCAGATCGATCAATCACAAGTCTACATTTAAAATAGAAAACTTAAAAAATTGTAAAAAATTGGCTAGCCACGTGTGCAAATTGAAATTTAAAATATGGAAAAGACCCAGACATAACGTGGAGTATAACAAAAACAGCGAAGCCTTAGAACGGTGCAACGATGCCAGGAAGAAAAATTAGCTATTATGTTATTCCCAAACAAAAACGAATAATTGAATGAAAGAACAAAAATTATGACTAAGTGTAACCATATCATATAATACCTATTAGGTTCATATAAGCATTACAATTTCTTCTAGTTTTAAAATGTGCGCGTTCAAAAATTCCTCGTTACGTTAGCGTTTGAAAAATTCCAGTTACGTGAGCATTCGAAAAAAATTTTTTTACGGGGAAAAAAAAACAAAGAAAAGGTAAAATCAGATTGCAAATCGCCTGAAGATACTATATTGTAGAAACCTTGGTCTTGTACTAACTTGTTTACAAAGGAAGAATATATATATATATATATATATATATAATAGCAAAATCAATTTCGCTGCAGTTGTATATTTCAACAAAACAAACCAAAATAAACTGACCCCCTATTATTCGTAGTAACGTTGGGCCTCTTGAAAGACCCAATGAATTGATGATTTGGATGAAAGCGCTTTGAGCTATAATAACTAAAGGGAATTTCAACATTCTTCTAAGTCTTTTTAAGTCCTAAAATATAACTATCCAAGCGTTAGAAAAGCGGAATAGTAAATTTTATGGAATAATAAATTTACAAATTTCTCTTTAACGTCTCACAGAGTGAAATATTCATATATATATAGATAGTCATCCACAGATATATCTGTTTTGCTGTATCACAGCTCATCAGTACAGTTAAACTCCGATTGCTTTTAACCCAGGATTGAAACCCGACCGAAGTGGCCATGGGCGCACGGTAGAAGAAGGCAGACTTTTTCGAATGTATATTGTCATTATAGAGGCCCAATAGTCAGAGTGCTCTAATTCATTAGGGAATGAGCGATGCATATATATATATATATATATATATATATATATATAAACTTTATCAGCAAATATGAACAGCATATCGCAATATATACAAAACTGCTATATGTAGTTTAAAGTGATGAATCAGTTTCCCCATCGAGCTGATTTGGCTTCACTCATATTTCAAACATCTTACTTAATTATGATGTTGTGTGCAATGTTTTTAATTAATACCATCAAACGTATTCAAATTACAAGCAGTAATTAACCATTCTAATCTTCTAAGTACTTATACTAATATATAGCGCCTTTGCTTTCTGTATTTTAACAATAGTAATCAGGATGATGTTGTTGGTTCTTTTTAATTAGTATCAGCCCATCCAAGAAAGTAAAGTCACTGAAACACATGTTGTTACAAGGCCTGCGAGAATTAGGAAGAGAAACATAAATAATGATCGGGAAGACAAAAGATTAATCAGGAAGATAGTAGATAGCGATTGACATTCTATTTAAATTTGTCGAGAAAGCATGGATCCGAAAAGGAGTTCCTCGAGTGAGAATTGTAAAAAAAAAGAAACCGTTACCGTAGAATTTAATTTGATGAAATATTTGACTCCTGTCTGCGCTAAAATTAAAAAAAGACTAGGTGTTATATCAAAGACGTTGACCATCAAATTATTTATTGAAAAGACACAGAGAAGCAATTATTTATTGAAAAGACACAGAGAAGCAACCTTATGGTGGTTGGTAAGTAACTGAATCCACGCTCCAAGATCAGAACCAATAACGTTGCTGATTCTTCTTTGGATTTTATTAAGGTTCTTAATGATCAAAGATTCTAATAAAATCGGAATAATAATTCGAATTTGTCTTCTACTAAATGTCAGATTTTCTAAATAGAAATAGAGGTCACTCTGTTTCAAATTTAAATTGCATTACTTTCTAATACGTTCGTTGTCCTTTATTTTCATACTCATAAGTCTCACTAATTAACTTATAGGTGGGGGCAGAAATGGTCATTTCGTACTTTTCCCTCGGATATTTCAGTCTAAATGAATATAACGAACTCAATGAGAACTCGGCTCTTCGATTAATAATTTCTTTATCCACTGGACAAGATTCACATCTAATCTTAATGAATCTGCTATTCTTAATCGGCCACCCATATAGTAACTGACCAGACTAGAGGTTGTTTAACTTTGGGGTCGTACGGAAAGTGGTGTTTAGTGACGTGGCCGTAAAACACATAAGCTTGCGACAAAATTTCCTGCATTTCTGCTAATTTGTTCTTACTTTATCGTTAAGATTAACGATCATTATTTGTTTGAAACGCAGGTTCTCGTACGATCACGTTTATGCAGCATTGTGGGTAATCAATACTTAGATGGGTGTCACCTGGAACATACCACACAGTGTAATCTTAGATGAGTGGTTGGTGTAATTGAGAAAGGTAGGGCTTTAGAAATCGGAATATCAAGTTCAAATTCCAATATCGGTTTAGAACAGATATGAATTCATCTTTTATTTAGCTTCGACTGTTGGTCAATTAGTAAAACTTGTATCCATAAATTGTGCTTATTACCCCTAAAAAGTTTATAACTATTTTTTTTTACTCTAAACAAAATACCGGATCTATTTAACTTGTACAGTGTGAATATTTTGAGGACATTAGATGTTATTCCAGGATTTGTCATTAAAGGCCACAATCTGAACAACATAAGATACGCAGACGACACAGTGTTGATTGCAGACACGGAAAGGAAACTGCAGGACCTCCTGCAGAAAATAGCTGAAGAGAGTGACATGAAGGGAGTACAAATAAACTGCAAGAAAACCGAATGCATGGTCATCAGCAAAAAGACCAGCCAAAAGTGTCAAATGCAGTTGGGGGATGTTAAAATCAAGCAGGTACGAAAATTTAAATCTCTGAGAAGTGTTCTAACTGAAGAGAGAAAATGCGACAGAGAGATCTAAAGGCGAATTGGCTAGTGAAGGACGCTTTCCAGAAGCTGAGTAAAGTATTAAGACAAGGGAAACTTTCACTAGAAACAAAGAAAAGAGTACTAGATTGCTATATGATGTCAGTTCTTCAATATGGAAGTGAATGATGGACAATATCAACAGTGATGAAAGGAAAACTTGAAACAGCTGAAATGTGGTTCTACAGAAGAACGCTGCGGATATCGTGGATCGAGCATGTGAGCAATGACGAGGTTTTGGAAATAATGGAAACGAAAAGGAAATTATAATGTTTATTTTTTAATTTTAATCTATTTTATTAAAAAACGCCTGAAGACACCACTCATGGTATAAACTTGCGTATCGAAATAACTCGTTGAAAAATGGATAATATTCAAACGTTCTACAATATAATTGTATCAAACACATTTTAATACAAATGTGTACTGGTCTAACATTATTATGACCAAAGACTAAGTAATAAACAATCAATCAATAAATCAATATATATATATATATATATATATATATATATATATATATATATTAACATCAATTTCACTGCAGTTGTACATGTCTACCGAAACGAACCGAACCTTAGTATTCATAATGCATCCTTATCTAGTCCTGATTCAGCTGCTAAAAATATCCATAAATCCGTGTTAATATTCATTTTAAATATGAATTCTTACTTTCCAGCTTCAAGTATAAATTTAAGCATTCTTAGTATGAATGGGGTTTCTACAAATAGTCTCCTGTGAAAGCTTTATTACACTAATATAGACAAAAAAAAGACGCTTTATTACACTAATATAGACAAAAAAAAGACGCTTTATCACACTAATATAGACAAAAAAAGACAGAAGAACGCTGCGGATATCGTGGATCGAGCATGTGAGCAATGACGAGGTTTTGGAAATAATGGAAACGAAAAGGAAATTAATATTGAGCATCAGGAAGAGTCAACTGAAGTTCATGGGACATTCAATAAGGAAGGAGGTTATGGAGAATCGGATATTAACAGACCAGATAGAAGGGAAAATAGACAGAGGAAAGCAGCAGATAACATATTTGAAGATCCCGACCAGGTGGATGACAGAACGAGGGCTGCAAGACGTTACAGGAGAAAGCGTGATAACAGCCAGCAAGGATAGGAAACGTAGAGGGCCGTGATCGCCTACGTCTTGAAAGGACAAGAGACATAGGTGAAGATGAAATAAAATACAAAAGGTTGCTAAAAGTTAAAAAAAAACAAGTGCAAACGCTCCTTGGTTAAGTCTTTCGTGTGAATAAAATTAAGGCAATAATTATAGTAATTGACGGGCGATAAATAGTCTAAAAAGTAAAAGTACAAAAGTCCATTCACTTGCTCACTACTACGTCCGTAATCTCGCAATAAAGCAACAGTTACGTTAGATCATAGACACAGAAATATAGTTATCTGGTTATAGGACGCTGTGTTATATCATCTACGCTGAAGAATAAACATAAACCTTCTAATGTATTTCACCCACATTCACACACACTTAAATACAAATTTTTTATTCGATTGAAAATTATGCAAAGTTGTGTCTTTACACAAAGCATTTATTTACAGAAATATTTTTCCTATAACGGAGACAGATACCATCAAACGGTTTGATGGTCATTGCAGATTTTACTCTAAAATATTAGTACTTTATTACATTTACTTAGCATTTTTAGCATCTAAATATGAATTCTATGATCGCCAAATTTAAAGGTTCCACTAAATTTGAATTTGAGTGTGTCTGCCGTGTTGATTTGAGTGTTTTCTTATTTGCCCATTTTTTTTTTTTTGGTTAAATATTATATGATTGTTTTTACATCGCCTCAATGTGAAACTTTTAAAAAAAATATTTACAGATATTGAATGTATCTTTTCTACAATACTTTCTTGCCAACACCCTTTCTTGTCGGCGCAAATTGGTCGAGCACGACTGATCAAGAGCTGTTTACTTAGCAGCAGTTTATTTAAAGCCCCTTTTATTCTGTTTCAAAGGAACAAATTAATATATGAAAACTGAAATAGAAAGGAAGAATATAATTTTAAAATTTCAAGAATAAGACGCAATATCAATTGCTATCTTCTGTTTAATTCCAGTATTTTATTGTTCCTTCTCCTAAATAATGTTTTCTTCTTCTCATATTATTTCACACTCAGTAACCACTTGCATTTCCGCTACATTATTGCTTCGGTTGGAGTAAAATGATTAATAGAATAATTAAAGTAGACAGGTGTGCATAGTATTTCGGGTTTAAGAGGTAAAAATCAAGAATAGCATAACTACATAATGTAGTTTTGCTACCATAGAATTAAGGATAGTCAGCGGCAAACGGGTTGTATAAGAGAGAATAATTCATCAGGTATAACCAGCTGAAATACTTTTGAAGTTTAAAAATTAGGGAAAACTACGAAGGAAAAATAGACATCTACTTATTTTTCGAAATGTAAACTGGAAAATTTTCTCATTTGCATGAGAACTATACTTCTAAGATCAAATCATTTTTGATTGATTATTTGATTGATTTTCTACGAATCAAATATTTGCAGGTTATTTACAGTTCGAAAATATTCTTAGAGTTTAGCAGTTTTGAGGGGAGATGATAATGCACAACCCTTATGAACAGCGAGAAGAAAAAAAATGTGGATTCATGTCTAATCACATTTTGATAAACAAAAATTATAATCTGGATATAAATTGTGTCATTATTTCTATATTGAAATCAATATATAAATTGACCTCCCACTTTCTGGTCGAAATAGTTTCTATAAATTTATATTCAAAATTCTGTAAATAAATTTAAAAGACATGCATGTGTAGCTAATCGGACTTTCATAGAATGATTGTTTTATTTTCTAAGATTTATCAACTCTTTGCAGGGTATTTAAAATATTTCCAGAGTTCAAGAATTTTGATGTGACATAATAATACTTTAGTGATACAATTTTACTATATATAATATAAAGAGAACAGAAGCTCAGATAAACTTATATGGGGCTTCATTCTGCTTTAAATCAGCTTGCTAACAAAAGGATAAGTTTGGCCTAGTTTTTATGGTAGGCGGGACTTTCGATTACAGTGAAGCTAGGGGCGCTAGGGGTAGACGATTTTCCACGACACCCAGTAATTGGGGTAAGAAGTAATGGATTCATTCATTTCACTAAGGTGTTCGTAAGTGTATAAAAAAAAAACCAACGGGAATTGAAACCCGGCTCCCCCATTAGCACTCCTGATCTCTCACGCATTACATCATCCTCACATCCAAGCTTACGATACCTGGTATTCAAAAGTGGTCACACATGTATGTTCTAACCAGGCTCGACGTTACTTCACTTCGGTGATTAAATCGTCTTAATTATGCTGAATATCATTATAAAAGACATTGATTATTAAAGTTTCAGTAGTTACAAAACTGTTTCAAATAACATGCGTTTCACACAAACTGGATAAATATGAGATGTAGCATTTTTTACGACAGTGATGATTGATCCCATAATACCGTGCAAAGATTTAGAGATTATTTCCGTTTACTTGCTTCGGCGACAGCTACAGTCTCCAAGAATTTAAATGTAAAGTCAATAGCCATCTCCTATCTAAGTGATTTGCATCCTCTCTCTCATGCTCCTTCCCCGTCCACTCCACTCTCATTAGTATTCTTATCTTTCTTTTACCCACTTCCTGACATCCCCTATCACCTGTCACTCTTTCTCCTAACTTTCCTCCCATGTAACCCACTGTACAACAGTGATAGTAAAATACCTTTCTTAGGGAGATATGATTATAATAAAAAAAGCTAAATTTTTTAAGATAAAAATCGAGAAAAAAATTTGAACTCTTCAGAAATATGTTGAATTTAGTTAAAATCATTAACTGGCTGCTTTTATCTGATCTGCGAGGGCGGCTAGTCAATCCTTGTTAAAGACAGTCACATTTCCGTTTCAATATGTGGGTTATACGGCAACGTTGCTGGATAATATTTCTGAAAGAGAAATCAATGATCAACACTGAACGAGAGTATTCTAGGCTTGGTCACGATGACTTGCAGCACGACCATCGACGACTCCCTCTACCCAATTTCAGGCTTTGGTGTGGCTTTCAGGTAATTTTCATAGGTGTCACAAGCTGACAGACCGTTAACATCAAAAGTTCACTTTCCTTATAAATCGACCATGATAAGATTCGAACGTTCTAACCAATCGGTCCTGCGGACATTTAAATGGAGTAAAAGAAATAACATGATAGAAGTAGTTAAAAGAAACACAGAAGGAATTAATCTTAGTATAATATATATAATAGAATATTTAAACCTTTGCCGTAGCAGAGTTGCCACATTTTCGTCTCTTCATTTTATTAATAGCGAAAATAATAACAATAATAAAGCAGACATGTCAGAACCGACACTTATTAAGAAAAAAAAGTCTTTTTCGCAGCATGCTAATACCGAAGCTAAAAATAAAGGAATGAGTCTATACTTCATTAAAAAAAAAAAAGAAATAAAAAAGACTGATGAAAAATAATGAAGGCCAGAACGGGTTCTGAAGAAACAGTTCTTCTAACGAGATATTTGGGACTGTATCATGAGAACCAGACACGGACAATTTACATTAATACAAAGACAAGACATATTTGATTACTGGGGGGGAACTTTCAATTCTTTTACTTTCCTTTAACCGCCACTTTGTAATTATCATTTCTTTTCTTTATTTCTCCTGTTTCCTTCATTTCTTTCGAAGATTTTCTAATTTATTTGCCTTCAAATTCGATGGAAGATGTCCGTCCCTTCATTTACAACTCTGAAAGCAACGGATCTGTTTTTAGTAAAGTTACGCGTCTGTTATTTTGACGCATGCGCGGAGATGTCGGTGTTAGGCACAGAGATATAATGAGATAGGTTTACACAACCTAGAATCGATATGTTAAAATGACGAATTAAAACATGTCCATGAAAAAAACATCTTTAAGAATGAACAAAATAAGCAGATGTGAGGAAATGACTGGGTGTTTAATGCAAGTAAAAGATAATATGAACGGTGTGAGTTAGCAATTAATATATAGCCCAGAGGTAGAATCGCCAACTGAGGCCAATTCGGTTGTGTTTCAATCCTTGGTTAAAAGCAATCGGAGTCTAATCGTACTGATGAGCTGTGATACAGCGAAACAGACTTCGGATGACTATATATATTTAAGCTCTCACACTCTGATTGAGCACTCTGGAAGAATGGTAAACTTTGAAAAACAGTAGCTACTCTGGCATGTACGTATCGCTCATTTAGTAAAATGAATTAGAGCACTCTGGCTATTGGGCGCGTATAATGATAATATACACGTTAAAAGTCTGCTTTCTTCTACCGAGTGTCTATAGCCCAGAGGTAGAATCGCCGACTGACTCTAATTCGGTCGGGTTTCAATCCTGGGTTAAAAAGCAATCGGCGTCTAACTGTACTGATGAGCTGTCCTCGGATGATTACCCGTTCAACCAGACTGGCAACTGGGTCCCACCCATTCACAGTAAGGTTAGCCAAACGCAGACGACAATTCTACTCCTGCAGCTTCCTCTCTCGCACTTCCCGCCTGTGGAACTCACTCCCGTATTCTTGCTTTCCTGACGGCTACGACCTCCAGAAATTTAAAAGCAAAGTTAATACTCACCTACTAACCACTGGCCTCTGGCTCTCTCCCCTCCCCTGTATAACCTTCCTTTTCTCTCCGCCCATGTACCTGTCATTGCACCTGCTTTCTCAGCTTTCTATTGTTCCTTTCTAACTAGCTTGTACTCCTCACTCTTTTCTAATTAATCTTTCTACATTTATGTAACCCCCCTGCACATCAGTGGCGTTTCTGCCTTGCTCGGGGTGAAATGATTAAAATATATATATATATATATATATATATATATATATATATATATATATATTATGAGGGATGGAATTTTTTTTTCTAAAATATATACTGAATATTAGTACAAATCACCGAAGATTGAGGAATATACTGATAATGTTAATTCTAAATGAACTCCTTGATATTAATGTAAGTAACTGGAAATAAACGAAAACTAGAAGAATAGGCACTAAATATGTAACTAAATTTTTATATAATATTATAAGGGAAGCACCCTCATGGGAGACTAATCCAGATAGTATCAGTTCTTGAAGAAAAACACCTGTCAGAATGATATTACCTTTAGAATTTTGAACTAGAACAGGGAGGAAATTCTGTGATTTAATTCTGTGCTACTGACATGAATAAATCTGACAATATGTGTTTAAATTAGTAAAATTAAAATTAAGGTCGCCTCAAATCAATTGCTAGGGAAATAGTGTCGGAGAAAGAATGGAAATGAAACGAGAATAATAACATCGGTTCTCGATAGATCTCCGAAGATAATGTGTGTAGAGCCTGGCCAGTATTCTTGTAAACACTGCATAATGCAAGCAGTTTGTAAATTCAGAAATAATTTTCGGCTTTAAATCCACAAGCAGTAAAAACACCTTAAATGAATATATTGGGAGTGCATCCAACGTTCGACTATTATCAAATTGATATAAATATGAACCGACGTGAAAATCTGATGCACACACACACACACACACACACACACACACACACACACACACACACACATTATACACCCTATTTTTTTTTTTTAAGAAATGATGTATTTCAAACTATTTTTTAGTATTTATTGCCAAATGAAAATAGAATAGTGATTTTTGTATTATTATTTAGCAAAATTTTACAAGACAGGGACGCAAAGATAAACTCGTCTGAATCTGCCTAAATTTTCTTCATTCTTTCATTGATGAAACTGCAATATAGTTAATTATTAAATATATATAAATTCATTTGATGCAAATGTTATTGTGCAATATTAACAAAAGAACCATTCTATTTTCATTTACAGTTATTCACTTGGCAAGAAATACTAACAAATAGTATGAAATACTTCATTTTTTTAAACACTACGGTGGTCTAAAAATTATGGCCGGCAGTATATATATATATATATATATATATATTTATTTATTAGGGGAGTAACTTTTATTTCAAACATGTTTCGTTTAATATGACAGAAAAAATTATTTATTTTGACATTTTCCAAGTTTGTGAGAATAAGGGTGTGTAAAAATAATCCATATTATCGATTCACCCAAACAACATCGGACACTTCTATGACGTAATTTTAAGCGATACTATATGTATGGCTTACATGGGTCAATATCAGGAATAAACCGTCTGTAATTATATAGGTGAACATTGATACCAACACACAGCGGCGGAAGTCTATTTCATGTTTCATATTTCAAACTTGATGATCGCGTATAAGTATTGAAGAGACAGCAGCTTTTGGGTGTTGACTTCAATGTCCAATTTTATATATATATATATATATATATATATAGAGGGAGAGAGAGAGGGAGAGAGAGAGAGGGAGAGATAGATCAACATTATTCAGCTACTTCCTGCTAAAGTACGTTGCACATACGATCATCATAAGATAAAAAGGTGAAAGAGAAATCCAATCATCTGTTATTTACTTTGCTTAGAAATATAAGATAAATAGCTAAACGAAATTAAGCTAACTTTATAAATAATGTGTAGCAGCTGAATTCCATAAATGACACCATTAAAATAACGTTTGCTAACCGTTCACTCCCATTGTTTCACCGATATATTACTCCCTATGTGAAACTAAGATTTCTAGAACAACTAGTGACATTGATGTAACTTTTCTGAGAATAATTATATTTTAACGATATTTTTCAAATTTAGTAACGGCAAAAATCATAAGAGTTTAAGTTTCATGAATAAGATTCAGTCAGTTAAGTGCCATACGTGAAACACGCTTGGGCGATCATGTTTCGAAAGAGACATGACTGACTGGGCAGAATATTATCCCGCATTAGGTTGCCATTGCTTTATGCGGTAGACTGGTTGCCGACCAAGGCTATAGAACCCAATCTGTCCTGTTATTTAACCCATAACTGGAAGTAATAGACGGATTAATACCTTTCCCAAGGGTATTTGCGCATAAGTGAATGCAATGAATTCGGCTAGAATGCGAACTCGGCTCCCAGATTTCTCGTTCCGAGCCGATATCCACTGCACCACAACGCACCACAACGCAATAAGATTAGTAGTCCCATTAATTAATAGATTTTGTTGCCAGAAACTCACAAATTTCGAACGTATTATGCACAGCAGTATTTCCATGGTCAGAATCCATTTGCCAAGTCTGAGTTCGAGAATTTCCTCTGAAAATATTTCGTAACTGAACTTTTTAATAGACAGTTTTTATTATGTTAAGACTTTACAGTAAACAATTTATTTAATCGAACTTCTTTGCTTGTGTCGTTCAAATTCTTTCGATTGTTTTTCATATTTTCTATAATACATTTCTAATAGTTCTAAACTTTCACACATAAAATACCATTTTTTGCATAAAAATATCCTATCCTGTTAATTTTGGCGAGAGAGTCAATCATTTAAGTGCTATACGTGATACACATTTTGAGCAATCATGTCTCTGACTGGGCAAAAGATTATCCCACAGTAAGTTGCCATTACTTTCTCCGGTAGGTTGATTGCCAGCCAAAGCTATAGAACCAATCTGTCCCATTGTTTAACCTATAACTGGAAGGAAGAGACGGATTAATACCTTTCCCAATGATATTTGTGCGTAAGTGAATGCAAGAAATTTAACTGGACTTCGAACTCGGTTCCCCGATTTGTCGTTTCGAGTTGATATTTACTGCACCACAATACACATCCTATGCAAGAGAGTACAACCAACTAAGGCAAGTTTAGACATGCTAAATTAGACTTAGTCCCCATTTTCTGCGTATGCGGGATCTGGGTATTTCTTTTACCTGAGGCCCAAGCGTACACGCCCGGGTTCGCCATATTAAAAATCGACGTTGTGTCACAAGTTTTCCCGGCTGGATATCAAGCTAAATATTTGTAAGTTTTCGCACAAAAATATACGCAACTACTATTTAGCGCGCTTGTACGACTAGTAAAGGAAAAAGCAACCTTAGACATGCTAAAGCAAGCTTAGTATCTAGTTACTGTGTATGCAGGGGCTGTGTAATATTTAACGAGCAGTCCGAGTGTACGCGCTTGGGTTCCTATATTAACCATTGGCCTTGGACAGGGAAGAAGGATAAATACCTATGTTTTGCACAAAACAGCTTATTCATAAGCTACTACATATACCATTCTAAACTTCTCCCCAAATGAATATGAGCGGCAAAGACATTTTCTCTGCGTCTCAATGGAGCGGAATTTTTAAATATTGCAACGTAAGCTGGTACAAATATTTGCTTCTCTTAATGTCCCAGAGTCATACAGCAGGGTTTAAATATATAGACCTCCTTCCCCTACTGCACATTACTACTTATATTTAATAAAAAGATGCTTGAAATATGTACAGTTATGTGGAGAATAAATCTGAGATATTTTTGTCAAAAACTGTCAGTATAGTATGTGATGGTATTTATAGTATGTGATGGTATTTATAGTATGTGATGGTATTTAATATTGTTTTGAAAAAAAAATCTATCATTTACTTAAAATCTCATTGGAAATTATTTAGTTGTTATGAAAACATTTATTTACTTAAAATTAATTCTTAAACTTTAAAGAACACAATTCATCTGTTTGTTTCGAGATCATTGCCTTCCTTCAATTTAATTGGGTAGTTTGAAGATGATAACACCCTTTAAATCTGATGTGAAATTAATTACCTTCTTTGAAATGATAGATTTTGTTGAAATCCCATGTGACATTAACTGACAATTTAAAATGTCATTCAATTTCTGTAATTTTCACTTGAAATTAATTGTTTTGCACTGTTTCCCATCATCTCTCAAGCAAATCTAATGGAAAATAAAGAGCTTAAAATCATTTACTTGTTTCGAATTTTGCTCAAGTTAATTGTTTAATGCAAAATAATGCCATTTTTTGCAATAATTTATTTCTGATAGAAAATTAATTTTTAAAAGAAAAACCATTCCCATTTAATAAGAGATTCCGAAATGATTTCTTTCTGAAAATGTCATGTTAAATGAATGTTAACGAAATTATTTTCTGCTTCCTACTCTGGCAGTACAAATTCAGTTTTCCACCGACATAAGGTTGCTTCTCTGTGGCTTTTATATAAACTAGCAGTATAGTCCGGCGTTGCACGGGTGTAATGAAAGCTTTACAAATAATCCATGGTCCTCAGACTCAGCCTAAATTGCGACAATTTAACAATCGCACCTAATATATATATATATATATATATATATATATATATATATATATATATATATATATATACTAGCAATAGAGCCCGGCGTTGCTCGGGTGTAATGAAAGCTATAAAACTAATCTATGATCCTGGTGCTCAGATTCAGCCAAAAGAATATTTGTGTGAAGTGCGGTGAGAATTGGATAAAAATTGTGAATTTGTATAAAGGACATGCAGACAGATAAACATACACACACACAAACATCCTGCCTTATATATATATATATATATATATATATACATATAATCGATTTTCTGCACTATTGTAAGATCTGCAACCTTGAAACTTCTGAATATCGTTTCTTATGTCTTTGTCTATGTATGTATGAAATTTGATTTTGATTAAAATCGGACCACTCCTTCTATAACTCGATTTTTTCGATTATCGATTTTCGATATTTATCGGAGGTACCTCGACACAAAACCTATCTAAGAACACTAGCAGACGCTTATAGTACAACTGTGTAAATTTTGAAGAAAATCGGTTCAGCCGTTTCGGAGTCTATAGGTAACGGACACACATACAGACACACACACAGACAAACAAAGTTCTATTTATAAATAAGTTTAGATATTTACATGGTAATAAAAAATGTTCTATGCTAATAGTTTCCTTCTCGTATTTTTCGGTTGTAAAACTATCTTTCAGATCCATGTTTTCCAGCTAATTTAAATCTTCAAATATTGTCCTCCTGATTGCCCTTTCCTCTACCCGCACATTATTAACAATTCTGTTCATAATTCTTTCAAACACTGTAACACTTTGTATCTTAGTTACTTTACTGCCTCGCATTTGGTGATACCAGTTAACAAAAATCACTATGAACTGGCCACCATGTAGATAGTTGGTGGCGTTGGAATACCTGGTGATGAGATTTTTGATGTCTTGTCGTGTAATGGAAAATGGTTTGGAATTTTTAATTGGAGAGACGAGTTCCAATTGTAGCTGTATTCTTGAATGTAACGAACATGACTTAAAGGTGAACCACAGCACACCGATTTCCAATTCTGATCCCTTATCCCTAACAAAACCTGCACATTTAGTATTGCAGCACAAGGCTTTCCCAAGCGGTTACCTATCTAGGTCCTGACAAAAATCCGCGTCGTCTTGACTTCGGTGATTGCATGGTAGACAGTGTATCAACATGGTGATATTATAAGCCCAGAGCATATGGGAATGACGGCGAAAATATTAAAAACACGGAATGTGAGGAAATATTACGAGGAAATAAAATTTTGGAAAATTGAAAATGTTCATGGTTTATTTGAGACGAAGATACAAGAGAATTGCTATTTTTCGTTGTAAACTGAATTTTGAGGGCTAAATAAGTCCTCTAAGTAAATGGTATCATGGCTGAGACTAAGAACTACAATTATACCGATTTAGAGACAAACCCGAAGCAAAAACTAAAATAAAAGGGCTGAAAAATACAGACATAGAGGCAGATAAACCGACACACACACAAACATCTTGTCTTTTATATATACATACTATCGATTTTCTGCACTATTGTAAGAACTGCAACCTTGAAACTTCTGAATATCGTTTCTTATGTCTTTGTCTATGAGTGTATAAAATTTGATTAAAATCGGACCACTCCATCTATAACCCGATTTTTTCGATTATCGATATTTATCGGGATGTACCTCGACACCAAACCTAGATAAGAACTCTCGCAGACGCTAATAGTACAACTGTGTAAATTTTTAAGAAAATCGGTTCAGCCGTTTCGGATTCTATTGGTAACGGACACACACACACACACACGCACACACACACACACACAGAGACAAAGTTCCATTTATAAATAAGTTTAGATTTGCTGCATATCTTCGTTGAAAAATCTTCGTTGAAAAAGAAATGAAACAGTTGGAGTGAAAGAGAGAAATGTATGTTGTAAAATACATTACTCAACATGTTTTAACGTTCAGTTGTCAATAAAATCGGCATTACCTCAATTGTTTGTGCGTAGAAATGTACATATAGAGAAGTATTCTATTACATTGCGTCTATTATTTTGCATGTTTTCAGTTACTTAAGACTAATATATATTTATTTTATTATCATCCGTTAAGAGCTAATGTTTTAAATGTATAAGTGAGTATCCATATAGAAGTGGATCCATTTAAAAAAAGACAGCTATCTAAGGGAATGGTTTTCTATAGTTAGATATGTAACAAGTTGTTTTGAATATATATATATATCTTTTCAAAAGCAATCTCTTACTTATATATATATATATATATATATATATATATATATATATGTAAGAGCTTTTGAATAGATAGATAGATAGATAGATAGATAGATAGATAGATAGATAGATATTCATGATTGCTTTTGAATAGACAGTTATGTAAGAGGTGGCGTTTGCGTAAATATAGATATATATAGTGTATTTTGGCGTCAGTCTCTCTTTCATACAGATTTCATTAAAATGACAGACACTATATTAACATTAGGATTTTTTATATAATGTTTCATGTGTTCGTATAATTTCTCTCTTTTCGAAACTCAAATTATGTAAGAATTGTCCAAATCTTTTGCACTTTCGATCGCTTTCAGCTATACTTTTAGCCATTATCAAAATTAAATTTTGTTTTACTTGTAATTAAATATGTGTAAAGTTTATTCGTCTAGAATCTTGTGTATGTTAAGTTCCGAATACAGAAAGCACATACTTACCATGTTCATAATTGATGCCATTTTAGTGTAGAATTTCTCTTATTTATTAGTAATACCGCTATTATTTCTAATCATCTTTTGCATGTCGATTATGGTATTATGTATGTATTATCTCTTAGGTAAGATCTCCATATGTGTTTATATGTTTCTATCCGATATCATTTAAACATAGAATTTTCTTTTGAATATATATATATATATATATATATATATATATATATATATAATATTGAATATATATATATATATATATATATATATATATTTCTTTTAAATACGTAGATAGATCGATAGATAAGTAGTTATAGAAGAGGTGGCATTTGAATTTAAAAAGATAAGTGGTTGCTTTAGAATAGTTATATAGATATGTATGACGTAGCTTTTGAATATACATATATATATATATATATATATATATATATATATATATAGATAGATAGATAGATAGATAGATAGATAGATAGACGTAGACGTTTTTGAATTTATATCGGCATTTATGCGTTAGAAATTTCAACAAATCGCTGCAAACATATTCATAATGTGTTATGATAAATTGATACTATAGAAAGAGATCCAATGAGCGCGCACACACACACACACACAAACGCATGCTTATGCTTATATATATATACGTAAAATTATAGGATTATATAAAAACACATTCTCTTTAGATAGATAGATAGATAGATAGATAGATAGATAGATAGATAGATAGATAGATCTACACACATACATACATAAGAAGTTGTGATATAATCGGATTTGTCTTTTCATTTTCTTTTAAGAACTAAATATTATTGATGTACAATTATCTATCATTTCATATAAAGCTTTCAGACTAGTGCAATTTACTGTCTGAATTTAGAACTTAAACATATTTATAATAGCCTAAAATTTAGGGAATGCACTGCCTTTCTAGCCTCGTAATTATAAACAATTTATTCATCGTATTAATGTAATCATATAGCTTTTTCTCCAACGATATAAAACTTTACATACGAGGAGAGGCCACGTCACTGTTATCAATATGTAAATGAGTCGTAATGAAATTATCAACACCGTGCAGTCAGCAGTAAAATAGGCGTCTCTCTAGGATGAAGGGTGAGACCAATCTTGGCGTCTTTTAATTTCATACAAAAATGGTACATCGTTTCAATAAGGAATGGTGCTGGAATATTTTACTGGTTTCAAAAGATAAGTGCGATTGCTTCACTGCAGAACCTGGGCAGTTTTACTAAACTACTCATTTAGATGTCTGCTTGAGAATAAAGATTTAATAAGTAGAAAAGCCAAACCCAATGACAGGAAATTCATCCATTCTTAGAAGACAGTAACACGACAAATATTATGCATTATTTATTCGGAGATTGCAATGTTGAAAATACGTGTAACTGCGTTATGATGGCTGATATTGATAGGAATGTTGGATACAGCACCTGGTATGTTATAAAATGTTGAAATTATCGAATTCACTAGGCAGTGACTATAATTTTGTGCGCTGTGGTGCGGATGTGCGTTGCGGTGCAGTGGATATCGGCTAGGAACGACAAATCGGGGAGCCGAGTTCGAATTCCAGTTGAATTCGTTGCATTCACTTACGCGCAAATACCCTTAGGAAAGCTATTAATCCGTTTATTCCTTCCAGTTATGGGTTAAATAAAAGGATATATTGAGTTCGATAGCCTTGGTTAGCAACCAGTCTAACGTAAAAAGTAATGGCAACCTACTGCGGGATAATCTTCTACCCAATCAGTTATGTCTCTTTCGAGACATGATCGCCCAAGCGTGTATCACGCATGGCAACTTAACTGACTGACTGATTGTAACTGAAGATTTTTATTAGAACACAAAATAAGAATCTAACAAACATTGTCATATTCAGGTTATTTTCAACGTAAACATCATGTTTACAGACATATCACGATGATATTCTGATAGGATCTTCGAATAGAAACAAGGCCCAATCTTTTCATTACCGAGATGGGTTATCGCTTTGGGAATATCACTTGTTATAATTTTAGATGTGCCAATGGTGTAATATAAAATAACTCGGAATTGTTAATTCAGTCAGTTAAGTGCCATACGTGATACACGCTTGGGTGATCATGTCTCGAAAGAGACATGACTGACTGGGCAGAAGATTATCCCGCAGTAGGTTGCCATTGCTTTCTACGGTAGACTGGTTGCTGACCAAGGCTATAGAACCCAATCTGTCCTGCTATTTAACCCATAACTGGAAGGAAGAAACGGATTAATACCTTTCCCAAGGGTATTTGCACGTAAGTGAATACAATGGATTCAACTGGAATTCGAACTTGGTTCCCCGGTTTCTTATTCCGAGCCGATATCCACTGTACCACAACGCACATCACATCAATTGTTAATCAATCAACGCACGCACATCAATTGTTAATTAGAGAGCCAAAATCTACTTTTTGCGAAAGGCGTGAGTACATCTCTTCCCCACATCAACGGGTCAATCCGTAATTAAAACTAATAAATTTAGAAACAATTGTGTACATTTTACAACATATACAGTGTACGATGGGTAAATTGTCGTCATTTATTGTATTTAATTGCACGTTGTGTTTGATTTTTGTCAACTGCAGTGTGTCGTAGGGTCAGGTGGGCAGTGTCTGTGATAATGTAAGCACCATGACGCAATTCACAGATATTTAGGAACAGCATGCTGTGTTGTTTGGCATTCGCACTTAAAGCTCTAGTACGAACCTTACAGAGTGTTTTAGTGTCAATCTGAGGTCGGTAGGAATGATTCGGAGATAAATGAATGTGTCTAATTGTGATTACGAAGATGTTTGGATGATCTCTAACGATGACGGAGTTAAGATACCCTTCCTCTTCCCACAAGGCATCATATTCAATAAGAAAAATTACATAAAATATCTTAAGGAAAAAGTGTTACTCTGGATCTGGCTCAAGCTTGGTTGTGTTCAATATTTTGTTGACGGTGATATAATCGTTGAATCGTATTTTGTCAACCATTTCATAATCTGGTTTTGAAAGATTAGTAGATTTCGGAAATCCCTCACTCTCTACATTCCAGTCCATAAGGTACAATAAAAAGGATGCATGCATCATAATTCTTGCTTTTCAAATAATAAAAAACGTTTGGATATAAGTACATCTTTGTTTTTGTTGAAATCTATCCAACCAAGGGTAAAGTGATGTCGTACTGCAATTATTGTTTGATGATAACTTTTTGCTAAGATATACAAACGCTGTAACTTGGACAATTTGCTGGTTATAAATTTTGATTAAAGCTTCGCGTTTCACTTTTCGCTTTCATGCACTTAAAAATGTTAATTTGTAATCCGACCTTAAGGGCTTGAGTGGGGAATACATTGTGAAAACATTGAATGTCTGTTATAGATTGATCATGTTGGACAATCCTCTGCATAGATAAGATTAGACATAATTCTTCCATCTATTTGATACACGGATTTGCACTCTTCTTCGCTTTGAAGGATAAGAGCAGCAACAACAATGCAGAAAAGAAGTTTAGAGAGGACATCTCCCTGTTTTACTCCCTTCAGGACATCAACATGACGCATCGCTCCAAGATATGTCTTTATGTTTGTCATAGAGCCAAGAAAAATTGGTTTGACGGGGTTGAAATATTTCTAGTTGATTGCTTTTTTGCCCTGTAACTGCCCCGGGTTTTATTGTTAGAGAATCAAATGATTTGTTCGATTGCTATTATTGGTCCAATGGTGCTTCTCCCAGGCTGCTACGCAGAGAATAATGGATATAGATGTGACTTCAGCCGTGATTCTATGATATTCATGAACAATTTGTATACATGTCTGAGTAGACCGATGTCGATAGTAATTGAATTCAAGTTACCTTTATTGTAAAGTACTACAATTAAGGCTTTCTTAAAGATATCTGGACATTCCCTGTAGTAATGATGAGATTGAAAATATGTTACAGTGTTTTGATCCGTAATTCACCATCAACTTTGATATATTCAGATTATTTGTTGTCTAGTCTTGATATTTATCATTCTTTAAATTATTGAGAGCATGCTGTACCTCGCTGAATATGATGGCTGGAATTTCCTGTGAAGATGAATCATTAATACCTGTAGTGTCTGGATTGATTGAATACAAGTTCTCATAGAGTGCAACCCAACGCTCAAGAATATGGTCTTTGTTTGCAAGGATGTTGATGTTTGTATCTTTGACACGCTAATTGGGTTTTTTTAGTTTTGCATTTAATTTCTTCAGAACTACATGGTATAAACCGTGAGGTAGCAGGCTATTCAAGTCCCCAATATAGTGGGAGGTTTTTCTCAGTTTGTCAAATCAGACAAGTTTCTTTGATTCAGCCATTTGCCGTGATCACGGCGTGGTAATACCTTTTTGATGATTTTGTTATTGATTTGCAGTTTTTATCATATATATTCTGGGGATCATCGTCATCTTGAAAAGCTACAAAACGGTTTTGAAACACAAATTTGAATTGGTTGACAGTGCTGCTGCATAAATGTTTGTCGTCATTAAGTCGCGGTATTATCTTTGTTTTTCGTGGCCTGACAAAACTAATCCAGACTCTTTTACGTATCAATTGATAGTCTGACATATGCGGTGTATTTAGAGCACTGCTGTTTAACATTCTACGTCATTTTGATGGCTTCCTGGTAATTATGAAGTAAATATGATTCTTTGTTTTACCGTCTGGAGATATACACATAGACACATTTTTTTAACCCTCTAGGGCCATTCGTATCATATTTGATACAGTATGAAAACTAGCCTTGAAAGAAACATTTTCCTGAAAAAATTTTTAAGAGAAATATTTTATAAATTTCAAATGAAAGCAGTACTGACTGCTCAGTCAATGAATACCAAATGTTTCCTTATAGGGAAATACCAAATGTTTCCTTATAGGGAAATACTGTATCAAATATGATACGAATGGCCCTAGAGGGTTAAACATTGTGTTTGTTATTTGCAGGTTGTTTCTCAAGAAGAACTGGGTTAATAGTGCATCTATTGCATCAAAAATCTCTGAAATATGTTTATGTATACATCCTGGGTATGAATGATTCACTTGTCTAAAATTATATTTGAAGTTGTCCATAAATAAGAGGTTGTCTCACTTTGGTGTGTCATTTATAATAGCCTGTATATTGTCGTAAAGTTTATTGACGTCTTCCTCAGGATACTTAGATTTTGGAATGGATTCTTGTTTGCAGAGTTTACTCTGTAATCTCAAAACAGCTAGCCTGTATGACAAATGTTTGTAGTCATTAACTGAAGACACACAGGTCTTGTTCATTAAGAAGCCGACTCCATTTTTTTATATGATTCAATGCTAGATAAATACCTGCAGTGACCAGAGTAATGATGTATCTCCAGTTTGTATATTTTTTATGTAGTCTCATTTAGGTCGATAATGACCCAATACACTGTCTCCAATTCATGAATCATGAACTTGCGAGATTGTTAAGAGCATTGACCCAGGAATGTGTCAGATATTTAGAAAAGATTGCCAAAGTTATCATATCCAGCATTTTATGATTTTTTTTTTCTACCAAAACTTCATATTAACTATACACGGTAGTCCTGTGTAAATGTTGTGAATTTGAACTTATAAAAATAAATAAAGCAAATATATTGCATTTTAAAAATTGTCTTCGTTAATTCATTTCTAAAAATACGTTTCCCAAAAGTAAACAGTTATTTTTATATTATATATCTTAGGACCTTTTGTTTCAATTAAACATCGTACGTTTCGATTTGGGAAAATATGTAGGTATTGTAACGTTGAATATTTTTTTCGGATTTCGTTACAGACTAGATTTTGACGACAATAATCATTTCCAGTTCTTAATATTTTATCTGATATATAATGAGAAATAATGTACATGCGAGTTTTTTTAGAAACCCATTAGTTTTGTCAAGGCTCCACGTATATTACAGCCTTAACAGCAGTGGGTTACGATGTTCTGATGAATCTCATCATTTTTTTTTTATTGGTGTTGAAGTCAGAGTTAGTCATCTCGTAGACTGATTGCTACACAAGGCCGGTTTTCTCGACGATTAAACTGATAACTGGGATGGAGCAAAAAAATGGGTTCGTATTTTCCAATAGTATTTTTGCAAAAGTGAATGTAACAAACTTGACTGGAATTCGAACTCCGTTCACTGATTTCTTTTTCAGAGTCGTAACATTTTACCCTAACCGTACATCTGAACATAAAATAATTTTATCTGACATAGCGTTTGAAATTTTTTTATATTTTATCTAAACTTATTTATAAATAGAACTTTGTCTCTCTGTGTGTGTCTGTGTGTGTGTGTATCCGTTACCTATAGACTCCAAAACGGCTGAACTGATTTTCTTTAAGATTTACACAGTTGTACTATAAGCGTCTGCGAGGGTTCTTAGCTAGGTTTTGTGTCGAGGTAACCCCGATAAATATCGAAAATCGATAATCAAAAAAATCGAGTTATAGAAGGAGTGGTCCGATTTTATTCAAATTTCATACACTCATAGACAAAGACATAAGAAACAATATTCAGAAGTTTCAAGGTTGCAGTTCTTAGAATAGTGCATAAAATCGATAATATATATATATATATATATATATATATATATAAAGCAAGATGTTTGTGTGTGTGTGTCTGCTTTTATATTTGTATTTCCTTTATACAAATCCACAATTTTTATCCGATTCTCACCGCACTTCACACAAATATTCTTTAGGCAGAGTCTGAGCTTCAGGACTATGGATTAGTTTAAAAGCTTTCATTACACCCGAGTAACACCGGGTTATACTGCTAGTACTTTATATATAAATGTTTACCAAAAATGAATTACCTTGATTTTAATTCTTAAATAAAAATATTCTAAAGATTACTTTATTAAAGATACACTTACTTATTTTATAATACGTTTTGTTCAGTGAAATTTATTTTCCTGACAAATTCCTCTAAACAGATCTTGCTTTCTTTGTCCTTCTTCGGTCAGTCAGTAATTCAAATATATTAAGTTGTTTACTCTGATTTATCCTAATTTTATGACCAAAAGCTCTGTGGATGTTAAATTCCCCAGATCGTTTTTCCTCGTCTTCTTCAGGAAACCAGTTGTTTCTATCTGATTAATAAGTGCAACTGCTTTGGCTCTTAGGCTCTGTAAAGTAAAAGCTAATCAATACTTGCACATTTTGAGCAAGTTCTGCTATCATTCATTGACCGAAATCATTATCTGTCGCTTAAATGTGATTGGAATACAAATTTACATTTTCATCCTGCATTGACTGTGTGACATTGAACATTTGGGGAATATTTATGCATAAATATAAATCAGGGAGGATGTCACAAAAAAAAAATAATAATGTAAAAAACTAGTGCTTCCTCTAAATGAATTTACTCGAGCAACCAGACTGTCAACAAAGTTCCAACTTTTTACAATCAAAACAACCAAATGAAGTCGTCACTTCTACTCTAAGTGCTTCTTTTATCCCCTTGAGTCCCATCCTTCACTTATCTATTCACCAACACCCCCTGAATCTTGTCCTTCTCCCGTTTCCATTATTTTCTCATGCAACTCTCTTCACACAAGTATTCCCATGTTTCTCTTGCCCATTCTATGACACCCCCAGTAACCGGTTCCTCTTTGTCTTCTCTCGCTTCCTATTTAACTTTTCTCCATTAATAATAAAATTTTGAAAGAGTTGTTTCCATTTTTAATTATAATAATTTATAAAGTTGTAAAGTATTTTTAAAAATATCTTTTAAGATTGGTAGGCGTTAAGTTATGAAGTTATTAAGCGAAGATTATATTTACTAATCGAAAATTGAAAAGTTTAATACAAATCGTCACGCCATCGTATTTTTAAATAAGTTTTTATTTCTATTTTTTCTGTATTTGAAGTTTTTGGTTTGGTAATTTTTATGTGTACATTAAACGGTTTCACGGTTTCTTTCAATTTTTGCACAATTTTGAAAATTCTGATCCTCATACACACTTAGTTATCTTGAATCATGCAGGAAACAACAGAAAGATCAACACTTCGTGATTAAGAAACAGTTTTAGTTTAAATTTCATGCTACAAATAAGTAATACTTGTGTAAATCCGATTAATTTAAGTTTAAATTTGCTAATTCTTTTAAGAATAACGTGTTATATCACTATACTTTATTTTCACAAAAAATTTAAAACTGAGAATCAACTTTTGTTTAAAAATTCGTCGATCTATAATAAGAAATGGCTGAGAAAATTTTAAAAATTCTAACAGTTTAAAAATTTGAAATTTCGATGTAATTACTGTTTGTTGTGGATTTTAGTTGCCCATTTGTTGAGGTGAAATGTCGCCGGAAATTTGTAGTGGGACACACACACACACACACACACACACACACACACACACACACACACACATATATATATATATATATATATATATATATATATATATATATACTCTCACACCCTGATTGAGCACCCTGGAAAAATGGTAGCCTTTGAAAAACAGTAGCAACTCTAGCATATACGCATCGTTCTTTCAGCAATGAATTAGAACACTCTCAGCTATTGGCCATGTATAAGGCTAATATACACGCTAAAAAGTCTGCCTCCTTCTACCGAGCGCCCGTAGCTCAGAGGTGGAATCGCCGACTGACGCGAATGATGTCGAATTTCAATCCTGCGTAAAAAGCAATCGGCTGTTTAACTGTACTGTTGAGCTGTGATACAGCTAAACAGATCTGTCTGCGGATGACTATATATATATATATATATATATATATATATATATATATATGTATGTATGTATGTATGTATGTATTGTGTGTAAGTAGTATTCCTTCTTTTATGCAATTTTCATTAAAAATGACAGGCAAACAGCTGTATGTTTTCATGTGATCTTATATTATTTATTTCTTTTCAGTAGATAAATTATATGGAAGATTTCTTTTCAGTAGATAAATTACATGGAAATTTCTTAATGTTTTATTCATCAGCCCTGTTTCCATTGTAATGAAATTTTCCCCTTTGTTAATACTCCTGTAAAGAACCAATCAACTTTAAAACTTACACGCAAAATACTTTATTTCTGTTATCCCACGTATTAAGATGTTTATTAAAGCGATCTATATCTTCAGAATATTCTCTAAAAATTGTTGCAAAGTTTGAAACCGAATATTGGTCGGAAAACAAATCTGGGATAAAATTATCGCCCAACTCAGTACTTTTCCAAGTCTACGAACTCTAAATGAATAAGCGAATTGAATCCGGAACAATTGATTTGATAATTTTATCGGTATCTGTCTGCCTTGGATCACTTCAAGGAAGCTTTCTATGATCTTTAACTTTACCATCGACTGTTGGCCGCCTCGTTCGGAATGCAGAGAGCGCAGGGCCCCCAAGGCTTGATTAGCTGCTAAGTCTGAGGCGAAATAAACAGCAAGTCCCGCGGCAACAGATTTTCTTCAACACTTGGAGAGCAAGACAGATCGAGACTGGTCAGATCGGAGTGGCGTATCGAGAATGTTAATGGACAGTCCTCAGAGAAAGTTGAGGAGTAAATTTGTAAGTAGTTAAGTGGAATGTCCTCCACTAATGAAGGGTAGCGAATCAGTTGATCTTTGAAGACACAGTCAAGCGAAATTAATGGGTCTCTGAGTAACGGTGGAATGCCGGTGGTAGAATCTGATTTGATAACTAAAAGATATTCAGAGACATCTTAACAGCGTCAGATGATGGCGGGTAAAACGAAAGATGAAGGGTAAGATAATAGTAAAAGATGACAATATATATATATATATATAAACTGATAGATCAAAAAATGCGGCCACGTGTGTGGAAATAATTTAGGTACACTTAAGAGAAATATATATATATATATATATAATTAAGATATTTTATAAACAGGTGACTGTAATGAGTTCTTTCATTACACTAAATTTTTCTATATCTACCGAAACCTTGACGATCTTGAAAAAAACGCCATATTTGAGCCCGAATTTTGTGGGGCTCAAATACTTACTTGTTCTGCAAAAATTAAATACTTCATATTTTTGTTTATATAGTTTTATTAACATAGATAAACGGGTATTATTGTGAAACACTGTCCATTTCTTTAACATTGCATTAGTGAGATATTTGTTCTACTCATTTACCTTTTTTTTTCAGGAATCGCTCTCAACTTGACGCTTCAAAGATCACTAGAATCTTACCTATTCAAATCTAGATCTAACCGTATCTTCTCCCACATGCTCCTATAAACTGTCTTTTAATCTGCCTCTCCCTACTTCAAGTGGCTCTCGGGCCTACTGCATTGCGGACATCATTTTTAAAATGACGTAAAGAAATTAATGATCGCTTAAGTTTTGGAGCTGACTGTAAAACTCAGTATTGATTACTGTGTCTACACTGTTTATATCAATATTTACATCCCTTTCTATATGAAGATATATACGTAGGTATATCAGAAAGAGTGGTTTGGTTTGATTTTACAGCATATCAACCTCAATTGGTCATTTAGTGCTGACAAAATTTTAGGATAGACTCGTATATATATATGTATTTCTTTGACGTATTTTTATAAAACAGTTTTTGTTGAGTCAGATGTATTTCTGGTATTTCTTTTTAAAAAATGTTTTGCTGGCAACATCTTATTTACCCCAAAAAACGCCTTGCTGGAATTTTTACTATAAAAGTCCTACTCCGGGGACCAAGTACCACAGCTGGGACCCTAACAGATGCTACCACCCTGGGTCAGGGTAGACCTGGGAACAACAGCAATGAAGAACTGCTCCTTACAACCTCCTAATCAGAAACCTTGATGCCGGATGAAGTTTATTGTCATACCCAGGACCAACACCAGAAAGAGAACAAATCTTTAATTTTGCATTAGCATAAAAGAAGAGAGTGCCAGACCAATATACAGTATATATTTTTCTATTTAGCGTTAAAGACTGGACAATTTCTTTAGAGTTAAATAAGCGGCTCGAAGCGATAGATGTGGGTTGATACAGGCATAGGTTTAGAATATCCAGGGCTGAATATGTGAGCAAAGTAGAAGTTTTAAGCTATATGGAAACTAGAAACATACTAAAGAAAGAGTTATTTCAGCAAAAATATGATGAAACGGTTAAATTAAGGTCACTTTAACGTAGGGTAATGTTTAATAACCTTGCCCTGCTAGATCAAATTCGACATGCTAGTGGATTCAATCCGCGATGGATGCTCCACACTTTTCGACTTTTGCTATATCAAAGCATAGTTTGGAAAATATTTTTCACTTTGATGTGGTGTCGATTTCTTCCTTCAAACGCACCAATAATACTATTAGCTACTGATAGTTCTACCTTTCACAAGCTAATCGATAGACAAAATATATTGCACATTTCAAAATACGGAGATCAAAAACATGCCTGCTTATGTTTGTACCTTTCGTCGCTTTGGACGACGTTCACCTATTGAGATTTACTCAGATGACTGCCGATTTGACTCCGGAGTGAAATAGGGGTTCCATGTTATCTCCATTGACATATATTTATGCAAAATCTCCTTCTTGTTACAAACAACTTTCTGAATCGTCAACGTATTGTTGTTTTTGATCGACTGTGAGCAAACCCTTCACCCATTTTGAACTGCATTCTGGTATATTCAACTCCTTTTCTATCTCATGCAACCTTAATTTACGATCGGTCAAAACAAGTTTGCAGATATTTTTGCTGGTTCCGAGACAACTACCGAATTTGGGCGACCTGAGCGTTCAGCATCATTCGTGTCTGTACAACAGCGTTTAAAGTCAACATACTAACTCTTAACAGATATTTCCGACAGAGTAGAGAAAGATAAACCCTTATCAAGCCAGTGCCTTGCTTCAACAGTATATTTTTATTATCAGAAAGCAATGTTTTATTAACACACGAAATTCAGATTTTTCCATTGCTTTAAAAATTGCAACAGTCACTTCACCTGAATACTTGTAATTTAATTAGGCGAAAATTTTGTCACATGTCATTTGAAAGTTAGTATTTTATAAAAATCCAATGGTAATTTATTAGTGGCACTATCTCTATGTCAGGCGCAGGAATTATTGAGTAATGTGTTATTTAAATCGATATGCCGTCTAAAATGACGTCAACATATATATTCATTTACCTACTATAAAGAATCTTAGATTAAAGCATGAAAAAATAATACAAAGCTGTGTACGTGACAGAAGGATATATATATATATATATATATATATATATATAACGTGTGTAAAGACTGCTTATATACAACACGTTAAAATTTTCTTTCTCTGATTCTATACGTTTATGGCTTATTGGGTAGCGACTCCAACTGACATCAAATGGGTCGAGCTTCGATCCAGGCCAGAAGCAAGCAAATATTTCGAGTCTGATGAGCTGTGATACAGCAAAACAGGATTGTATGTGCATGACCAATATATATATATATATATATATATATATATATATATATATATAACGGGCTTTATTATCAGAGAAAGGATATATATATATATATATATATATATATATATATATATATATATGTATGTATGTATACGCGTGTGCTTGTGTGTGTGTGTATCTTTTACTACTCAACGAGATAATTATTGCAAGAAAATAAAATATTTAGGCACTGTTAAAAAGTGAACTCACAGCAAGAGCTTTCATAACTGATATTAAGTTTAATAACTGGTAGTAAATAAAATTAACTGAGCTGATGCTACTTCACTATTGTCTCTCTAATGTACTGAACCGACACTACCTAGCTATTGTTTCTCTCACTATGAGCGTGACAGAAGGAATATATATGTACATTTATACACTACCGGCCATAATTATTAGGCAGATCTACCTTTTAAAAATAAATGATGTATTTCATGCTATTTTTAGTATTTATTACAAACTGAAGATAGAATGGTTCTTTTGTTATTACTTTGCAAAATTTTACAAGGCAAAGGAGCAAAGATGAACTCGTTCGAATCACCATAAATTTTCTTCATTCTTTCATTGATGAAACTGCAAAATAGGTAATCATTAAATATTTATAAATTCGCTTGACGCACATGTTATTCTGCATATTAAGAAAAGGACCATTTTATTTTAATTTACAATTATTCACTTGTCAATAAAAATAAAAATAGTATGAAATACATCATTTTTTTAAACAACTGGGTGGCCTAATAATTATACCTGTAGTATATATATATATATATATATATATGATCATTTTCTACGAGCAGCTTAGATGTGGCACATAGTTTGAAAAATATTTTGCAATTTGATGTGGTGTAATGGTATTCAGGCTTGTCTCACCGGTTAAATTACAGACAGAATAGTGAGTAAGATCTTCACTGGGAGTTCCATATTAGAGTCACGATAGAGTAATGGATAACGTCTCGTATTGAGAAATCGGAGACATTGGAGTAACACTCGAATAAGTTACATTCACTTACGTGGATGTGGGTTGTGGTTCAGTGACTATCGGCTCGAGACGAGAACTCGGAGAACCGAGTTCGAACTCCAGTTGAATTCCTTGCATTCACTTTCGCATAAATACCCTTGGGAAATGTATTAATCCGTCTATACTCTCCAGTTATGAGTTAAATAATGGGACAGCTTGGGTTATATAACCTTGGCTGTCAACCAGTCTACCGCAGAAAGTGATGGTAACCTACTGCGGGGTAATCGTCTGTCCAGTCAGTTATGTCTCTTTCGAGACATGATCGTCCAAAGCGTGTATCACTTATGGCACTTAACTAATAATTATGGCCGGTAGTATATACATATATATATATATATATATATATATATATATAATATATATATATATATATATATATATATATATATATATATATATATATATGGTAATATATGTATATATAGGTATATATATATATATATATATATATATATATATATATATATATATATATATATATATATATATATATGTGGTAATTTAAGCTTAGATGTGGCCGAAAATATGCGGCACCTAGTAAGGATCAAAGTTTCTACTTATTTGCAATGCTTCTAGCCATACAATCTTGCTAACCATTCCACCACCTCGATGTGTCAAATAGAGAGAATATATGTGTGTGAGACGGACAGAGATGTGTAATTATCTTTAAACAGCTTATAACTGGAATTGAGTTATCATAGATTTTGATAGATATATGAGACACCAGATAAAATTTGTTATAAAACGTTCCTCACTCGTTCTTCTGTGTTTGAATGGACACTAATGTATTTGCGTTTTATCAAACCTTAGAAGTAACGGTGTTAAGCGTCAATTTCACGTTGTTTCTTTTCTATCAGTGCAATCTTCATTTTACCAGACACCTTCAAAACTAAAATGTATTTTTCCTTATAATTTATTTCTTGGCTTCTTCGAGACGGCACAAGAAAACAGAAATTTATTTACTTTAATCAGCCTTCATAGAAATCTAACCTTGCATCCTCAAAGACTATGTAAATAAGTAAGCTTAAATAAAGATTATTCATTAGTATATTTGGGATATGTCAGCTTTCTATTTCAATGTTTACTTCTGTGCGGATAACGGTCGGCGAGAGGGACTTTCTACGCGGAAAATAAAAGTCAGGTATACAACCTCGTTTATTATCCAGATTTATGGTGATATACGAATCAATTTGGTTGACCGAAATTTTTCTACGTTGTTTTCAATTGAAATGGAATCTTCTTGAAACGGCCGCTACTTAGTGATTACCATCGCATCTGTGAATGAAACTAACTATTTCACAAGAATTACGTCCATAAAAATAGAAGTAGTGTATATGTAGTTTGATATATCTAAAACGACTTCAGTCATAAAACTGTAAAATCAAGATTAATGATATTCGTCTATATTTGTGAGATGAGGTAGTATTTACAGTTTTTACATTATTCGGACTATTGTCCTCATCTTTGTTGCCATTTGTACGACGTTTAATAATACATCATTCTATTTGTCTATATTTCTGAGATGAGGTAGTATTTACAGTATTTACCTTATTCGGACTAATGTCCCCATCTTTGTTGCCATTTGTACGACGTTTTATAATAGATCATTGTATTTCTCTATATTTGTGAGATGAGGTAATATTTACATTATTTACGTTATTCGGACTATTGTCCTCATCTTTCTTGCCATTTGTACGACGTTTAATAATAGATCATCTATTTGTCTATATTTCTGAGATGACGTAGTATTTACAGTATTTACATTATTCGGACCATTGTCCTTTTCTTTCTTGCCATTTATACGACGTTTCGGCCGTTGTACTCTCCGACCTTATTCAGGTGCTAGGAATCTGGAACCGAACTCTTTATTACAATCACTGGGGTATATCATCCTCGTCCCTTGCGTAAAGACTCGATTGAAAGTCATGAGTCATCTTAACCCTGAAAATTACTTGTTCATCACTGCTGTAGCCTGGTACTCAACACAAAACTAACAGTCAAGACAGGAACTAACCTTAAGAACACATAGTCCAGTGGATATAGACGTAGTTTAATTCCTAGCTTAACTCTTATTAAAGTTACAAAGGTCGGAGGAACAGCCAGCAAACTAAAGGTGGTGTCTCAATAAATCACCGTGGAGAAGGTTACAGGATACCATTCCACTATCTATCTATCTATCTATCTATCTATCTATCTATCTATCTATCTATCTATCTATCTATCCTGCGCATACTTATGGCTGTTAGCATAAATATATGAAACCTAGCAGGTTGAAGGGGGTTGCTTTCAAAAGAAGCTGAAAGTACCGACACGGGCAGCAGGCGTTACTTGACCGTCGTCCGGCGACTGTTAGCAACAACTGCGAAAAGGAGACAATTTTCCCAAATTTTATCTCTCGCCCGGGAAGGAACGATATGAGCAACAGGTGTCTCTGGACCGTTACCCTCCGACTGTGCGCAACAAAGAATGAATTTCCTTGGGCACATGGAACGTCAGGACGCTCAACAACTGCGGACAACTAGAGAATTGCCAGCAGAATACGGACAGACTGAAAATCAATATTCTGGGAATATTCAAAAGCAGATGGTCAAATTATGGAGACTTCAGCAGCGACACCCACAGAATAAGAGACGCAAGAGGCAATAATAACGAAAAAGGAGTCTGCTTAATACTGGGCAAAAAATGAAGAAATGCGTTTTGGGATACTGCCAGTTCTCTGAAAGAGTTCTTCTGGTCAAACTGAAAATGGAAAAGTTCAACATAGCAATTGTCGTCTATGCACCAACAACTCGAAGCACTGAGTAAGAATCTTTTTACTCCACTCTAGACAATGCTAAGGCTCAATGTATAAGCCAAGGTATCAGAATCATGATGGGAGATTTGAATGCCAAAGTAGGCAAGGAGAGGGAAGGTATGACAAGAGGCAACTTTGATTTAAAAATACGCAACAAACGAGGAGAAAAATGGGTCCAATGGTGCACAGCGAAATGACCAGGTAATAAGTAACACCTGGTTTCTAGATAATTCACGATATCTATGGACATGGAGGAGCCCAGGAGGCGATACGAAGACCAGATATACTTCATGAGTAAAAAAAAAATTTAAAAAATAGAAAACAAGGAAACTGCTGCTAAAGATTTCTTGTTACTTATTTTAATCATTTTATCCCAAGGAAGGCATAACATAACTAGTGCAAAAGGGCTTAATAAAGATGTTCATCCTTCTCAGGCAAATAAGACCATGACTCTTGGTTACTAAGTTTTTGGATGGGTGCTGAGGTGGCCGATAAGGACAATCTTTGCATGGAAAAGCCTGTAGCAGCAGGGGCAGAGGATGTAGGTGACAGACTCAAGCTGATGGGTGGAGCTTTTGTACTCCTTCCGTTTCTGGCGCAACTCTTTGAAGGCTCTGATTCTATCCTCTTTAGATTTTGCGACACAAGTTTTCACTTGGGATCCCCAGGCAGCTCTCTCTATAGCAGTGAATTCCCAGAAGGAATATGGGATGTCACAGCCCTTGATGGCTTACAGAATCACAAACAAGGAACTGAAGCAAATAACAGAAACCAAATAACATGAGGACTACGAACGACAGCAAAAAATAAAATAAATAGCACATGTAACACAAAAAGAAAATAATGGTATGATCCAAATATTAGCATTACACATATGATAGATGGCTCGAAAGGAAACCCCCATCAATATAGAAAAGAGCAATTAAATCTACTTGACTGAAGAATGTTGTTTTCCTAAAAAAGAGTTTAAATAAATACTTACCGTATTTGATGGCATATAAGGCGGAGTTTTTTTGCTAAATATAACCATTAAAATTTCCCTGCATCTTATATGCCATACGTATGTTTAAAGTTTGCGATAGTCAGCCGGAATTAGTTTAGACTTTAGAATAACATTTATATACCTATTGCCATTATTTAAAAAGCTGTGATTAAAAGTGTTATCATAAATATAGCCTTAGCTGTACTATTTACTAATAATTTTGCCAAATACTATTTTTCTTGACTAACATTTGGGGGCGTTTTATACACCTTTGCCTCTTATATGCCGTCAAATACGGTATATAAATTTCCAACTAAAATTGTATTGCCTGCTCAACCAATGAACGTTAAAATTTTCCTTAGATTGAAACAGCTTATCTTGAAATTACCATTATTGCGCTGATTCATTCATTCATGCTATGTTTATCTTCAGTATCTTGACTTCATTCAATCTTTTACCCAATTTCTTTTCAAATTTTTTAATCGCATATCCCTTTTTTTTCTCACATTTCCTCCCGTTTCTTTCCCACTTCATTTTTTAGATTTTATTTCATATTTTCTGTGAAGGCTTTTTGTAAACATTCTTTCCATAATTCTTTTTATATTTTCATTAAGTTACGAGATTTCAACTCCCTTGACGTAACTCTGTGGGACTTCATATTTTGCCTTTTCATTCAGAGACTTTCGATAAGCATTTGTCAAATTGGCCGTCGACAGTTGACCAAATACATTCTTGTAATATCAGCAAATTCAGACATGCTTATCTTCAAAGACAACATGGCACACGGCATAACATAAAACCAGACGGAGCGGAGGCTGACTTTTTGTTCCAAATAAAATAATTTTGTACACAAAGTTGGTAAAAATTATCAACCGACTCAAAAAGAGATTTTTTAATCTAATGTTTGAAACCTGGTCAGATATTGACAAATACATTTTAGCAAAAAATTTTTCAGCATCAACTCCTCAACTTTTGTATTTAAACTTTTGTTCGTTTTCCAGAATTCCGGAGAAGTTTTTAAAATTAATCGATAATGCCCTACATATGATGACTTTGATTATCCTCATGACTATTTGAGCGTGTGTAAGAAACAGAGGTGTGTGTGGAGTGAAAAAGGAGTATGTGTTTGTGAGGAGAAATAAGAGTGGGTGTATGAGTGTGTGTGGGGGGGTTGAAACAATAAATACTAAAGATAAATAATATTTAAGATTCCAACTGCATTTTGAACATTCCTATATTTTTACTCAATTGGCATATATATTTTCTAAAATGTTCTTCTTAATGTGTGTGTGTGTGTGTGTGTGTGTGTGTGTGTGTGTGTGTGTGTGTGTGTGTGTGTGTGTAAACATAGGGACTCTAATTGAAATGCGAAATGGAATGTGTGTGCGTCTATGTTTGCGCGTGTGGGTGTGTTTGTACGCCTGCGCATTTGTGTGTAGATGGTGTGTGTGTATGTGTGTGAGCAGGGAGAGTATATGGGTATAGTAAGAAACAGGATTCATAATTATATATTTATATATATATATATATATATATATATATATATATATATATATATAGTCATTTGCAGACAGATCTGTTTCGCTGTATCACAGCTCATCAGTACGGTTAGACATACGATTGCCTTTTACCCACGATTAAAACCCAACTGAATTGGCGTCAGTCAGCGATTCTACCTCTTTTATTTTAAAATAAACCACATCACTAGACAAAACACAAGAAGTGTCGAAACAAAATTGCTACTTTTGTAATGATATTATAACATATCCATGTTATAATTTCTGAATAAATATTATATATCGAATAAAATGTGTGACTACACAAACTACACAATATACTACAACTCCTGCACCCCAACATCAAGTTCACGTTAGAATATAGTTATAAAGAATTATCGTTCCCAGACATACTCATAAAAAACGAAAACAATCGCATCATTTATTTGATGTTACAATATTGGCTGTCTAGATGACTAAATATGGGTGAAACTTTGACCTGGGACAAATGATGATAATCATTTTCACACAATCTTCCAAGTGGACCAATCAATGATGATTTACTTCTTGTGCTGCCATAAATATACTTAAAAAGCTCTCTGAATGGAAGCTCATTTTTATGTAAAGAACAACCAGTGGTGTGTAATTTTCTTTTTATCTCTTTCTCTAGATTTCTAACTAGTCCACCTTCACAGCCAGTATTTGTATGGGTGTTGTCCAGTAAGACAGCTTTAAAGATATAAACATTGTTATCTTTCTCCAAATCACTAGCAAATCCTTTCGCTAAAACAGCATCAGTTGTTCCAGTAGTATCGATAACTCTATGAGTGAGGTATTTTAAACTTTCCCAGTTCATCTCCTTGGTAACTGTCAAATGGTGTTCTGTTCCCTTTGAGTTATTTAATTTTTCTTTCCATCTGCCCCACAATCTCTTTATCTGGTAATGTATATTTGTCATGTCTTCCGTCAACACCAATGCAAATAATTTTTTCTGCTTTATCAATGTATTTTTGATGGGTATTTTGTTTAGTTCTTTCTTTTGCATAGTCTATTTTAGATTTATTCAAAATTATATATTCAACATTAACACTTGGTTTGAGAAGGCCCATAGCCATCAAATCTAAAAGAAAGGCATTTGCAAGGATTTCTCCTAAGTTTGTTGAAACATCACCACTGATCAACTCGGTATTATACCGAGGAATTTTAAAAAGCTGTAAACTCCCTTGAAATGCCTGGCAAGCTCATACTCTTCATGTATTTCATCACAATTTGATAATTGAGAAAGAATAAGATTTTGATCATAAAATGTGGAGGCAATACAAGATGAAGTAATTTGTTTTTGTCTTTCTCCTTCCACTGCACTCTTTTTGGGATTCTGAATAGTAGTTTTATCAACAGGTCTAAGATGGAAACTACCCTTGGGTTCTATGTTAATCTTCTGATCTATTATATATTCTCTGTTCTCCAATGGTACCTGAAATATTAAATTTATGTTGCGAGAAAACATCTAACCAACAAAGAACTCAAAATATTATTAAAATATTATTAACATAGAATGAAAAATAGTATAAGTTGTTTTCTAAATTATTTACATGAAATATAATACCAAAAATTAATTTAAATGGAAAAATGTATGATATTAGAATTTAAATTAATTTCAAAAAGGAAGAAAATATAAAAATAACTTTACCTTATCTTTGCGAGGACAAGTACAGACTATGTGACTTGTCTGACAATTTTCTTTTTGGCACTTCACATTTTTCTCTTCACAATTTAAATTTGGGAATTGACAGAAACAAGAAGAAATGTCAAACAATTCATCCAGTTTTTTTGTCATAATTTTCTTTTGCACTGAAGAGAAACATCTTTTATTTATATGAGGCGCTTTCTCGAAGCAGACCTTTTTTAACCCTAAATAAATTTTTAATATTATGTAAAATTGACTTTATTCGGTCCAATTTTCTATTTGATATTTTATAATTTCGCAATATTGTATTGTTTAAAAATGATCTCTAAGTCAAGTTGTAAAAATCTAATTTGCTTAACAAAATTGACTTTAATGCTATGTATGGAATAGTCCTACCATACATGTATCGTAATTAAGCAGTTGTGATCTTGTCATGAGAAAATTTCATTCTCATGAATTGAGGAGCGATTTGGTTATAACGAGCATAAAGTGAAATCTCCACTCGTTTAGCTGACTAAATTGTCTATGCCATGATTTTGTACGACAGCTTGCACATTTTTGTGGCCTCGTATACCTAACTTAAATATATATTTTATTGGATAAAATCTAATGCCAGTATTTGTTGACTGAATTTTCAATGCTAAAATGCACGACCACACATACATATATTTCTACCGGCCTGATTATTTACGATAAATTTTTATTACAAAAATGTGTGCCATTCGACAGGATTCAAACCTACGACCCCTATCTATATAGGGAATGCTACCCTTTCATCTAGTAACGTCTTTGACCTCTCGACCACGAATAGCCTCCAGTCTGAACGAGATTTTTATTAAGCCTATATAACACAATTTTCGATGTTACGTAAACAAACATATCTGCTCTGAAATGTATCGTAATGTCAACAAATGTAAACATGTTACGGAAATCAACGAATTTTAACGAAACTTGGTTATAAGCAACCAACAATTTGAAATGAATTGTTTGAACATTATTTTTTATCGATACTCGTATTTAAGTAGATGTTCTATTTTTAATGAAATTTATTTTTAATAAATATATAATACTGTTTCATTAAAAACAGAATATCTACTTAAATACGACTATCGATAAAAAATAATGTTCAAATATATATATATATATATATATATATATATATATATATATATATATATTGAATTACTGTTTCATGCGCGACAATTTTTCACACCAGAATTTATTTTACCTATCATTAAGCCTACCATTAGTTCAAGCTTAGAATATTGCTTTCACATTTGGTTTGATTACTCAGCTATTAACCTTGAAGTCCTAGATAAAATTAAAAAAAGAACAAGCAATGGTAATGGTCCTGACATGGCAGCTCGGCTTCATTTTCTTTCCCACCGTCGTAAGGTGGCAGCTTTGTGTCCGTCCTATAAATAATTTCAGTTTGTTTTTCAGATGAGCTTTTTTGCTGGGGTGTCTAGACTGTTTTAAATTTAAGCGTAATAACAGAAAAATTTCGACATCAGTAAGGTGGGTAGATATAACCGTAAATGCCGTGTAGACAGTTTTTGTCGCACTTGTAGCTTTTGGAACTACCTCCAGATTTCTTGCTTTACAGTAAACATTCATTTGCAAAACATTAAATACAAGATTAATCTATCGCCTTCCTGATTAATCCTTGCTTTCCTTTCCGGTATATAGTTCTGTCTCTAATTCTTCAACATTTGTAAACTTTTGTGTTTTAGAATGTTTGCTGGCTTGCATGCCGGTATAGGAATTAATATATATATATATATATATATATATATATATATATATATATATTAATTATAACAATATTAATAGTAACAGAAATAATTCTGGTAATACTCGTAACAGTTATACTATAATTTAGATCGTCTTGAATAACCCACCGAGGACAAACTCGGAGGGAAAAGGGGGGAAGTTAAAAACAAAACAAACGGAGTACAAGAACAAAAAGTCAAATACTCGTAGGAAAGAAAAAACCACAAGACGAAAACCCTAACACTAAAGCGCTCAATACGAAAGTAGAGCAACAAAGACAGAAAATCTATGCAAGAGCCAAAAAACCTACCTAGGTTTTCACCCTTCAGCTCGTCAGATTAAATTGATTATATATATATATATATATATATATAAAGAGATTGGCTTAGATTACTATTTCTGTAAAATGCAATCTAATTGGTTGATTATGATCAGGTGATCAGGCATAATCATTTGTATATGCCAGATAGTAAGCTGAGTAAGTTTTTGTATTTTTCCATAAAACTCATAGAATTCTCCTCTTCTATTCAAATGCGAGGCATATAATGGCATAGACACACGCCTCTTCAGCTCAACTTTTGAAAATCACAGAACTATTAATAAATAGTATTAAAAACTCAAGTAGTATTTTCAACATTCCTATACTTTTTAATATATTTTATTAAATTTTTTTCTGAATGTGTGTGTATGTATGCATGTTTGCGTGTGTATGTACGCGTGTTTAGGAGGGAAGTCAACGTAAGGACCCTACTTGAAATGCGAAATGGAAAAACTTTTTACCCTGACATTTCTTATGTTGTGCAATTTATAAATGTATATATAGCGTTAAGCTAAGTAAGTAATTCAAATAAACAAACTCACAGTGTCAGACAAAATACACGCTCAAAAGATGAAATAACTGACTTGGCACAAGATCTACTCTCAGTAGGTTGATATATATATATATATAGACATCTGCAAACAGATCTGTTTCGCTGTATCATAGCTCATCAGTACGGATAGACATCCGATTGCTTTTAACCCAGTATTGAAACCAGACTGAATTGGCGTCCGTCGGCAATTCTGCCTCTGAGCTATAGGCTCTCGGTAGAAGGCAGACTTTTAGAGTATGACGTATCATATGCCAGTAGCCAGAGGGCGTTAATTTTTTGCTGAATATTGTATCTTTTTAATATTTTTAATTGATATTCGTATTTTATTAGAAACTGTATTTGTTGGGTTTTTTTTTTGATAAACAGATTCTATATATATATATATATATATATATATATATATATATTGTTTTTCTTTAATCAGAAGTGCAAGAGTAGGAAGGTAATTTTTTTTAATATTAAAAAATGATGCAGGTGGAGAGCTTAATGTACTTAAGAATACAGAGCCAATATAAATTAGATAAATTTTCAAAATTCAAAGGTGTCGGATGCACACTTCGACATGGGATCTCTAACAGAGATTCCACGTCACCTCAGCGACATTGTTCTGTTCTAAATGGAGAAGGCCCTGGGGTAAAAGGGGAGGGGCACGGTTAACAACGGTCAAGAATTGAGTGTTCCCTTAAGGTCATGGAAGTGGGATTTTTTTTTAAGTTCAGGAATTAGGTTAAACAAAACAGAACAGGATAGAGCTGGGAGGGGCGGAGGTTACAGGGTGTATAGAGACAAGAGAAAGACGGGGTATCAAATATAAATTGGTAGAGGCTAGTGAATGTTTACAGGGGTGGGAAACGGTATATTTAGGAGGGGAAGGAATAGATTTAAATGTAAGATCTTACAAATTTTTAATTAAGTTTATCCATTACAGGAAATCATGAATTTAAAATTGTTAAAGATATATATATTTATATATATATATATATATATATGTGTGTGTGTGTGTGTGTGTGTGTGTGTGTGTGTGTGTGTGTGTGTGTTAACAAAGAAAAAAGGGGGTTTAGTAAAGGAATAAATATTTTATAAATATAAACAACTAAAGGAGTTAAATTACCTTTTAAGGTTAAGATATTGAGCTCTTTGAACAGGTGTATTTAGAGGGAAGGAATGGGTTTAAATATAAGATCTTAAAAAATGTTTAATTAAGTTTATTTAATTAAACTTTTTAGGTAGATGCGAGCTAAATGCCAATTACAGAAAGTTATAAGTTTAAAAATTAGTAGAGAAATATATATATATATATATATATATATATATATGTATATATATATATATATATGTTAACCAAGGAAAAAGGGGTTTAGTAAAAGAATCCATATTTTATAAAGATAGGCAATTAAAGGAGATTGGGATAGGAAGGTAGCGGGGTTACAATACTTTTTTAGGGTTAGGGTTAAAGACGGATTAAGATTAAAATTTAAATTGAATCTGTTTAATTTAATTTATATTCTAACATCTAGCGAAATGGGATTTAAATTCTAAATTTAAGTATTCAAAAAATTTGCCTTGTGGCGGCACTTACTGATAAATTCTCTTCTAAGATTCAGTAGCCGGTGTTTGTGGGGTTATTTTAATATTGAAATTTTTTCCAGTAACCATAAACAGCACCTATCACGAAAATTCCTCGGAATACGGGATGAACCTACTAGTTTCCAGCTAATTTCAGGATCCAGCACTTCCTCTTTCATTTTCCAGAATGCTCGCGAAAGTGCTGTCTGGTACCTCTGACCGGGGATCGAAAAAGGGTAGCTGTGGTTATACAGTCTTTGTTTGAAAGACATACCAATATAGGTCCGGAAATCGTTTTTATTGTTTGATGGAGAAATGCGGGCTTCATAAATCACCTGCGTGGATTTGCATTTTCCCTCCACCAGGCATGCGTCCACAGAAAACTCATAGAATTCGTTTAGAATTCCGGACCTAGATTCAGCATTGCGCAAGTTCACCAGAATAGTCCTATTATGGGAACCAATAAGGCTGTTCATATTTGGGGTGCAAGAAGAACTAATTTTAAGGGTGTACCTATTAAAAATCTTCCGTAGAGGGTTACTAATATTAAATTTTTTGTCTATTAACTTGAGAAAATATTTAGAAATATTGATGTTAGTTAGTTTACAATAAGTGGGGTTAAACCAGATTATCTTTCTTTTTCTACAGTTTTCTTTATTTTTATTTTTGGATGATTCGGAGTCTATTGTAGGTTTATTATATGTTAACTTGTTCTTATATCCGCTTTTTTGTCGGGCCTTATTGTAAATATTTTTACTTGCGTTGAAAGTTTTAATGTTGAATGATAATTGGTTGATTCTATTATTCACTATATTGGGCATCTGTTTTATAATATTTTTTGGGTGGTTGATGAAATATTAATATAAGTGGGGGAACTATTTTCTTTGAGAAATGGTTGGTATGTATCATTTAAGTTAAGGGTGATGTATAGATAGATTACAATTTTAAGATTAGAGGTGACTTCAACTTTAAAACCGAGGTACTTCAGGGCTCCAATTATTTTTTGTGTATCCTATTTGTGTAGGGCCCATTGTCATTAGGGATAATTATTAATCCATCGTCCCGATATAGGCCTAATTGTACTGGGTCTAATAATCTGCTTAGAATATCTAAAATGTAAATTTCCACAAGATCTGCCACCTGGGCTGAATCATATGCTCCCATAGAGACATCAAAACCCTCACCCGGCCCCTTTGTCCATGTGGAATCATCAAAGGTGAGAATTGATTTTCTGGCCGCAAAGATAATTTTGTAGTCCCTATCCGAAATGTTCACGTAATTTTAGCAAAATTTAAACAACTCTCAAGAAGGTCCCTTGATATAGAGGAATAGAAATCGACAATATCGAATTTAAGGAAGGTGGATTTAGATTTGTTTTGGATGTTGTTAAACCAACAATATATATCGTTCATTCATTAATGAATTTAAAGAATCTCAGCTAGTGGCGTATTTTTATATTGTATATAACACGCTAAATATCTGCCTTCCCTATACCGAACGTCCATAACTCAGAGGAAGAATCCCCGACTGATATCAATTAGGTCAGGTTCTAACCCCGGCTAGAATCAATCGGATGTCTAACCGTACTGATGAGCTGTGATACAGCGAAACAAATCTGTCTGCATATTATATATATATATATATATATACCGACTTGAATACTCTGGAAATTTTGTATGCATCTTCTGGAATGATTTGAACCTGTGACTCTTACTGATATAGGAAAAGACGTCAATAATAAACCTTATAAATACATGAACTCCTATTTTTTCGTACCAACTGCTCTGTTTTATTATCCTAATATAAGAAATAGAATTAACAGACATATTGTCAATTTATTTGTTTGAACATTATTTTAATGGATTCTCATATTTGAGCACATACACTGTTTATCATATTACGAAAAATCAGGAATCTATGTATTTCTAAAGCTTAATTCGGTTTTTTTAACTGGAAATTTCTTTGTGATCGAGGGCTTAACACACACCAGATCAATTGTCAGCTTTTACTATGGCTATACCTATAGGGGTCGCAGGTTCGAATCCAATCGGAGAATGTATCCTTTTCTTAACAAGATTTCTCGAGTGTTCAGGTCGATAGATATCTATAATACTGCTTAAATATATAAAATAGTGATTCTGTTCTAATATGAGTGTTCATTAAAAATAATTTTCAAACAAATAAATTAAAGAAAGTTCGGTTAATTACATTTCGTATCATTGACTATGTTCATATATATATGTGTGTGTGTGTGTGTGTGTGTGTGTGTGTGTGTGTGTGTGTGTGTGTGTGTGTGTGTGTGTTCTGATATAGCTGCCTGGGATCATGGACTGTTGTTAAGGTTTTGAATGTATTGTTTTACTTCTCCTAGACCGGAGAACAGAGCACAATCTGTTTTTTTACGTAACGCATAATTCTATAATTAAAAGATATAGTTCTGTCTATATAAGCATCGCTGATTCAGTAAAATCAAGTAGAGCACTCTGGCTATTGGGAGCGTATAATGATAATATACCCATAAAATAGTCTGCCTTCTTCCACTGAACGCCCATAGCCCAGAGGTAGAATCGCCGACAGACGCCATTTCGGTCGGGTTTCAATCCTGGGTTAAAAGGCGATCGGCGTCTAACCGTACTGATGAGCTGTGATACAGCGAAACAGATCTGTCTGCGGATGACAATATGTAAAATTTGCAATAAGTTAGTATGTCGTCCTAGGCTATTTTATACAGCAGAATCTAACATAATATATTTATAAGTCTGCCACTCCTCCTTGCAGCCACATCCGGTCTGATGTTGCTTCTATATATTTAAAGATTCTTCATGAAATCTCAAAAAGAATCTGCGATGTTATTTGTATTTTCCGCGGCTATGATGTAGCTTTCCTGTGATTTTACATAAATACTCCTGAGGTAATTGTTCCCTTTTTTGGTTGTATCTAGACTTTATGAATTCAAGGTCAGTACTAGATTGGTGGTCAGGTCTTGTAATTTTAAAGTTGCATAGATTTAAGATTCTTACATAGATTACTAGATTCTTACTTTCTCTTCAAGTTTGAGTTTAAACAATTTAAATATTAATGGTTCATTTCTGTCTACTGTATATTTCTTCTACTGTTCTCGCCCTCATTAATGCTAATGTTTTTTTTATTCTTTCACACTCAGTAACACTTCAGGATTTAATGGCTTTGTGGTGGATTCTGCTGCAAGGTTAATTTAGATTAATTTCGCTGCTGGATTTATACAAAGCACAAGGCCACTTCCCAAAGAAACTTCCAAACTAAATCCTTACATACCACCATTATTTTTATAAACGTTGAAAAATCATTCATTAAACAAGGAAATAGAAAGTAGAATGAACTTGACAAAGCGTCCATTTGCAACGATACAGTATATTTAAGAAATATTAACAGGAAATACATAAATAACATAGACGCTGCAAATTGTATGTTTGAAAGTGTCTTTCATGGACTGTATGAAAATTTGTGTTAGAGCTTTTAACGTAAGCTGAAATGTTTATCGTTGTTGTAAGATTTATCAGTGTGATAAGAAATTTGAGTAAGGAATATTATTGATAAAATCTGAGAGTTCATGAATAACGTTCATTTTGTAGTTTTACAAAAGAATGAATTTGTATGAGGGAGTGAGATGGATTTAAAGCTCGTAAGGTTCGACATGATGTGTGCGTAAGAACTTCTGGTGCCAACTGTTATAATTTTTACGTGTTATTTAAAGTAATAAAATACATCTAATTGCGTCTTGCAATTAGTGCGGGTGTGTAAGAGAATTACTTGATTTTGAAGAACGTGACCCCGCGATAGCATGGCGCTGCCGCGTGCAGCTGTGACTACTGTCTGCCTTGCATGATGTCCAGTCTAGAACTGCTGCCAACGAACTCAGGATGTAGCATGTGGCTGCTATATAGACATCCCTGGAAAATGCGGGAAAGCAAGATTATCGCGTTATTATTATGGACAAGAAGTGAATGTAGCAGTGTGGAAATACACGTGACTCAAGGTTTTACTGCCTGCCATTGAGGGTGAATTCTTATATATATATATATATATATATATATATATATATAAGAATTATATATTATATATATTATATGTATATATTATATATATTATATATATATATATATGTATATATCTTCTAGACATATGCTATTAAATATAAGATAATATTAAAAATATTAAAATATAAAAATATATATATAATATATATTATATATTATATATAATATATTATTATATATTATTATATTATTATATATTATATATAATATATAATATATAATAAAATATTAAAATATAAGACATATTTAATATGTCTATTAAACATAATAGACAATGAATGTCTATTATGTTTAATCATGAGCCGTTCTAAACGTCGTATTTTTTATTTAATTTCAGTTGAAAATAAAGACAAAAATTCTCCAACATTTGGATAATTATTTATTGGTTTTCTTCTAAGCTTTCGGCTCACATGAGCCATCTTCAGAGAGGTAGTTTAAACTGAAATATTATAAAATCCACCATCACCGACGATTTTATTTTGTGTTGACATAAAACTCCGCTTGGCAACGGCAATAGTTACCAAAAATAATAAACGCAGTTCTTAAGTTTGCGATGCGGTTTTATGACGTCACACCGCGGGATATCGCGAAATGACAACAAAACCATCTTGTCAAATGCAATGTAATATGTTATTTCCTGTTTTAAAGTTGATTTTATTGAGTGTTGGTTGTTTTGATTTGATGTACATGGCCTCCAATATCTGCAGGTTCCTCTTACTGTGTGTATGAGTAAGGATCACCGTATTGTTGACCAAAATCTGTCTGATATTACCTACATGTTTATGCTTTTCAGAGAAATGATGTTTAATAGTACTCTGATCAGAAAGATGACATGTAAGTCTACGGGAGAGTGTGGTTGTAGTAAAACCAATATATGTACTAGGTTTTTGATTAGTATCAGAGATGCAATCTCTGAATGGGCATGTAAATTAGTACACTACATTGGATTTTTGTAAAGAATTTAGTTTAGTGCCTATTGGGTTATTATAGACTATGAGGTCAATTGTTTTAAACAATATATATATAATATGTTTCATGAATTACGGCCGTCGAAAAAGATTTAAATGATTTATTAAGTTTTTCCAGCATCGTAACATTTTCAATTCTGTTGGAGATAATGAATATTAAAATTCCTCATAATTTACATCATCCCGAGTGCTTTCGGCTACTTCTATTATCAACCTTATATTATTTCATTGTGAAACTTTAGTACTAAAACTTTCTAAAAAATTGGATTCTCATGAGATTTGCAGTAGTGTGAGAATTTGCAATAAAGTCTCATTTTCCAAAAACGAAGCAAAATGAATAAGTACGTTACAGTCAATACATGAAGCAAAAAAAAAAAAAAGGAGTCATATACACCTTTAAAAATATCCATTGAAGCTTGGGCTGATGAAAATTATGAACAAGTTTTACATTTCTTAACTACAATAAAACTCGAAAATGTTACGTTAATGGAAAAATATCATAATAACTAATTAAATCTTCTTTTTCAACGATTGAGCTCTCTAAAGTGGAAAATAAAAAAAAAACTTACCTCTTACGCAATTTATGCATTACTCTCCAGCACTGAATTGAGTTTTTTCTGTGACCGGCGTGTGTATACACCGCTTACATACAACACGATAAAATTTTATTTTAGTAAAATTAGGAAATTGAGAGTTAAATTAATATGGGTTTAAAGAAATATTCGTTACTGATAGCATTAAAAATTAATATACAAGAAATTATTAATGATTGGTCGTGTTCATCTGATCGAAAGTTTGACGGACTGTTGAATGACGAAGCGATGACAGCTGATAGGCATGACCATAAGTGCAATTTTCATAAGTTTAAGTGAAGAGAAAAAACTCTGAAATTACTTAACTTTTTCATTATAATTTTATATTTTCAGTCTGCCATATATGAATATAAGGTAACAAAATACAAAATACAAAATTATTTTTAAAATAGCGTAACTACGTTAATCAATCTTTGTAATTTTGGACTCGTAAATTACGTTTCCACTTAATTACTATGTCACATCCAATAAATATCCCAATGTAGGAATTTTACACGATTGTAAACTATTATAAATGATTATAATTAAAATGTAAAAAAATATTAAAATCATCTTTATTCATCATAAAAATTTAATGTCTTCAAACAATAATGCCTTTAACATTACTTATTTACAAAAACAATTAAATCCTTTTCTAATTAAATAATGTCATATTTTTATTGAATTCATTATTTTTCAATTCAGAGCAGATTTTCAGTTAAATGGTACAAATTTGAAATAAATGTAAGTGGTTTACCATTTCCAATGACTCCTAATTTGAAAAAAAATACTTTCAATAAATAAGAAGGTTCTGTGCGAAATTTCATGAATTTAAATAAGTGAGAGTGTAACATATTAAAAAATTGTTTTACCAAAATTTTCTAAAAGAAAACATGTCAAAAATAATTTCATTCATTTGTGGGTCCTGAAAATTTCCTTAAATTTGGACAATTATTTGATTTTTACAAGAATTTCCAAATAAATGTTTTCAACGAAAAACAAGCGTAAAAAATGTTAATGTTAAAAGTTAGCCACGGTGATGAAGTAAACAAAACAAAATTTTAACTGAAGATAATTTTTAAAAATTTTTTAAATAATTAAAAAATACTTTGGTCTTTCATCTTAATAATCACATCAACATTTTAACGATAAAACTTTATTTTCGGTAAGTTTGTGACCTTGTTCATTGCGCTGTGCTGTTTTTTCCGCGAAATAGTAAAGGTACATGTGCGTTGTGGCGCAGTGGATATCGGCTCGGAACGAGAAATCTGGGAACCGAGTTCAAATTCCAGTTGAATTCCTTGCATTCACTTCCGCGCAAATATCCTTGGGAAAGGTATTAATCCGTTTCTTCCCTCCAGTTATGGGTTAAATAATAGGACAGATTGGGTTCTATAGCCTTGATCGGCAACCAGTCTACCGCAGAAAGCAATGGCAACCTACTGCGGGATAATCTTCTGCCCAGTCAGTCATGTCTCTTTCGCCCAAAGCGTGTATCACGCATGGCACTTAACTGACTGGCCTATATATATATATATATATATATATATACGTATTATCTTATATATACGTATTATCTTATATATATATATATATATATATATATATATATATATACGTATTATCTTATGTCTCTGGTATGACTAGGAGTTTAATTCGTTATGCAATCATCAGGTGCGTATTACAAACTTCAAATGTTAGAAATAAACACCTGAAAATTGAATAACGCATGAAACTCCGGGTCGTGCCATAGACGTAAGATAATATATGTGTGTGTGTGTGTGTGTGTGTGTGTGTG
>JBBBDQ010000845.1:3617500-3805000 GCA_037127315.1 Ascarosepion bandense
GGAATCTAATAAGATAGAAGATGGTAATTGGCGTTTCATTTAAATTTTGGGGGAATGTAGCTATCAAGCAAGCAAGTAAAGAAAAGGTATTTCCACAGGTAGGAAATGCGAGATAATAATAATCTGTTGGAGTAGAAGTGGTGGTTACCGTTAACAATAATTATAACGAGTTTGATTAGTTCAACGCCGGCCTTCCCAGGCTTAGGAATGAACAAAGTTCTCTAGTTCACTGAGTTTATGTTAATCGTAATAATACTAATAGTCGTTTCCTTCTAAAGAAATATTCAGCAATTTGTCCGAGCAGACAGTACTATTCGAGATATTCTGCACATCATGCTGGGATCAAAGTGTAGTATCTGTCCTTGGGAGGACAAAATAATTTTATTTCATTTCGAACAGCACAACTTTTGTCATCGAGCAAAGCTCAACCGAATATTGTAAAATGTATGGTCTCGGTAAAGAGGTGTTCAGAGGAGACCCTTATTTATTCCACTAAAGAGTGAAGATTGGTTTTAATATTGGGTTCCACACATTAATCTGATTTTTTTATCTCATCCTGCCACCTTGGTGTGTCAAGTAAATTTTAAGTGTTTTAGATGGTTTCGGGCAGTTTACATTTTTCTCTCAATTGTGTTTCTGTCTGCGGGAAGAGCACAACAAATAAACGGGTGATTCTTGTTTCCGGGTATTCCAACACACGCCAGTAGGGCTCTCATTGCCCCAATGAAGGAGTGCATTTATAATATCGGCGACTGTTGGTTTCAGGAACTGGGAAATATTAGACCGTACACGCACTTTGACTCTCCACGGTTTTATGTAATATCTCGTCACTGAAGCACGTAAATCTCAATTTGTTATTGTCGTGGACCCGGTCAAGAAGTCCAGCAAGAAATAATATAACAACAACCAAAAATAGGAAATAAGAATATATATTGTAAACACAGCAAAATACAAGTACTTGGAACTCTGTTAGTAGAACAAGAAATACGAGTTAGGAAGTAATACTATAACTGAGACTCGCAATAGTCGTACAGTAGCAGTTTGGCTATATCTGCCTATCGATCTCTGTTGATCTGCTTAGGTTGATCTCTTGCGGATCTCTCACGCTAACACTCTGATCTCTTGATCTGCTCTCGTCTTGTGAGGGGAAGTATATGTAGTTGTAGGAGGAGTTCAAAACGTAGTAATGGGTGATGATACCATGACACTTCTCCACTCTAATAGCAATATTAACAGCTTCTTTACGAGAAAACGAACGGCATTTGATGGATTTTTTTATAATCATATCGCCCCAAGCAAGGCATTTTACTACCACTGTTTTACAGGGGTTACGTAGGAGGAACGTTATGATAAATAGTGACAGGTTATAGAGGGTGTCAGGAAGTGAGTAAGAGAAGAATGAAAATTTTAATGAGAGTGGAGTGGACGGAGAAAGGAGCATGAGAGAGAGGATGCAGGTTAGTTAGATGGGAGATGACTATTGACTTTACATTTAAATTCTTGGAGATTGTAGCTGTCGGGGAAGCAAGTAAACTGAAGAGAATTCCACAGGCGGGAAGGCGAGAAAAAAACTGAGGAGTAGAATTTGCGTTTATAATTTATTGGTTTCACAGTTAAAGGGTGGGACTTAGTTGCTAAACTTGTGGCTCGAGTAAATTTATATAGAGAAGGCACTAGTGAAAGTATTTGTAGAAGAAACACAGGCAGGCAACATTTCAGTGAGAAAGTGACTGTATCTGAGCTGCCAAGTCGGGATCAATTACATTACAGATTCTCCGTTGTATTTTGTCAAGTACCCCTAGGTGGATAGCAGAAGCACCCGACCAGATATGGCAGCAGTATACAATGCAAGGCGGATGGTAGATTCATATATGTGTAGAATTGCTTCAGGCAATCTATTTACAATTTAGAGCCATTATTACTTATTACTTTTAATTGAAATATATATATATATATATATATATATATATATATATATATATATATATATATTTCACTTACAACAATTTTTCGAGAAAAACTAATAATGACAAATTATGTCATTATTTTCTTTTCGAGTTTAATGCGTTACCCATTTCTTGTTGCTGATGTTGAAAGTCCTCACACGATGTGATTCTCATATTCCATGTCAAGACTTTGATAGCGCCAATTCAAGAGTTTCAAAGAAAGTTGTCCCATAGGTCACCGTCTTCATTCAGTCAAAATCATTTTTAGCTATTGATCTGGGAAAGCAGTTGTATACAGCTGACTGTTTCGCGCAAGGCATTACAAAAAGCTTCCGTAATTTACAACTTTAGATCATCAGAACATTCAGAACATTATATAGCGTAACCGTGTTGAACAACCATTGATAATTGATATATGATAATTTCTTACGTAAATTTCCTAGCGAAGATTACGTTTAGTCAAAATTCGACCATTTTTTCAAGATCTTCGATGTGGAATAAAACAGGTATATCATATATCTCCCCAACCCGAAATTATGTGAGATACACTGGAATCCAGAAACTGCGCTAGTACCTTTTCATTCTACAAAAAAAATAAAAAATAAATAAAAACGGTTGGTGAATACTGACATCAGCATGACAGGGGTGATATTTGAGTAGATGACGAATTTTTAAAAGAATGAATTTATTTAATAAATCTGTACAATGATCAGAGTGGTAGATGTACACTACTACACACTTTTTTTTAAAAAATCAGACGTCTATTTAAACATGAACATCCGCAAATAATATTTTGTTTTGTAGGAATAAGTGTGAGTGCGTGAGTATATGTAAGTATGCATACTAAAATATACTTCTGAAAATATATGAATTAAAACAGAAGACAAATTTCATCTTCAACAATAAAACATTTACTAACTTTCATTTCTTAAGCCTGAAATTGCAGTACTTAGCATCCTTCATAGTTTATTGCGCATTAAATAACATTACACGCCATTCTTCATAATTTTTCTTTGCTTTCAAAATTTTCCCGGTGAATATTTCTCAGCGTTTTTTTTAATTTAAACCTCTTGAAAATTTAAAGATTTTTTTTCGCTTTATGAATACCTGTTGCAAAATAACAATTTTACATTTGCTTTGATAAAGTCTATTATAGGACAAAACACATCGGTAAAGAAAAGTTTCTTTTTGTTCTGTTGAGTAGAAGGACCTTACAATGGGTACCATTGATTGTGACGGGTTTACGGACACATCACGCTTACCGAAAGGTCACCAAAATTAAGAAACGTAGAGGCTTGACAGTACATAGATGGGTACCGCTTGGAAATGTCAGGTGCTTCAATCTTGGATGTGAGGGTGGTGTAATGATAGTTTCTTCAAATTGTTAATCAGAGAGTCGATTTCTAATTTAATTTAGGTTCATTATATTCATTTACGTGCAAGTAGCATTAGAAAGGCATGAAACGACCTCTTAATCCGCATTCTTGGCATTTGTCAGTAAATAATTTTTAATCCCCAAACAAATCTTATTATCTAAAAATATTTTCTCGTTCTAAATCATTAAACGGTTTATAAATCGTAAAAAAAATGAACGAAGCAAGCACTATACCAACCATACAACGCTGTTTCTTTTCTTGAGAATTGAGATAAGTTACGAGAAAATTTTCTTCATTATATTCTTCTTCTATGTACCTTGTCCCTTCAGGACGTAGGCGATCATGGCTTTCCACATCTCCCTAACATTAGTGGCACTTAGTATGTCTTCTCCTGTTACACCATGCAACCCTCGTTCCATCTGATTAGGTCCTTCAAATAGGTTACCCGCTGGTTTCCCCAGTTTATTTTTCCCTCGATCTGGCCTGTTAGTATCAGGTTCTACAAGCAATTATTTCTAATTTCATGTCCCAGGAACATTAGTTGTCTCTTCCTGAGGCTCAGTATTAATTTTCTTTTCGTTTCCATCATTTCCAAGACCTCATCATTGCTCACATGCTCGATCCATGATATTATCAGCATCCTTCTGTAGAATCACATTTCAGTTGCTTCAAGATTTTTCTTCATGTTCAATGATATTGGCCAGTATTCACTACCATATTGAAGAACTATTAACACATAGCACTCCAGTACTCTCTTCTTTGTTTCTAGAGAAATTATCCTGTTTCTTAATACTTTAATCAACTTCTGGAATGTTTCCTTCGCCATGCCAATTCGCCTTCGGATCTCTGTGTCGCACCTTCTGGGTTCTGTCATAACACTTCCAATGATCAGGCTAAATTTAGCTCATTTTGATAGCATTCCCTTGACTGAATAATGGCCACATAATTGTTGGCAAATCCAATTGTTATCATCTTTAAAGGGGTGTTACAATTAGGGAAGATCTTGGGTTCTGTTTTGATATTAAGTGTTTGTTGCAAGAATCACATCTTTTAGTGGGAGAAGTGAGCGTTTTCTTGTGATTATCTACAGCCTCTGGTACGTTGATCCCGCAAAATATACCAGCAGGACTCATATTAGTCGGGGTAAAAATTTACAAAAAATAACACAAAACATGAAATTTAAAGAAACAACAAATCAAAAACTGTATTAAGGAAAGGAATCACATGTGTACACATTCTAAATCCAAGAAAGAGACATAGGAATGGCTATATGAATGTACGTGCTTGTGTGTGCCTGAAACATGCTTCTGAGATAGATACAGGCTAGTGTGTGTAAGAGGGGAGTATTCAGTTGACCAAAATACGAATTCAACCCAGCGGAGAAGTTATTTATCTACATTCACCTCTGGAAGCAAGAGGAAAAAGAGAAAAAAAGATGTTTGATTTTTAAAAACTCATCAAATCACCGTCTGCGGCTATTTTTGACGAAGCAGAGTAAAATTAACATTCTTTTAAAATTCTTTTAAAAACATATGATCTAGAAATTGTTGAATTTACGCCATCTTGGAGTTACATCCAAAACTCAGAAAAAGAGAATTCAACACTGCCAGAATACTACGAGACAATCGCTGATTATTCTGATCCTGGCCTTCTCATTTTCTATCAAAGTTTTCATAACTGCAAGATTAATAATGAGAGTATTTGCCGTTGTGAACCTCAATAGCAAATTCTCTGCTTCACTTTATGACTGAACAAATTGAGTTTATTTAAAAGAACAGCAGCCAACTTCTGTTATATCCTGCATCAGGTTCTTTTTTTTCTAAACAGTTCTTGAGAGGAGATAAGAGACTATAGAATAGTGAAAAACGGGCAAATGTGATTATTCCTGAAGTCACTTAGTTAACTTGCCTGCTGTTTTTACGTGATCTTAGTGTAGTTGATTCCACTCTCAGCCCTAGAGTCCGTTGTATTTTTGTTGTTGATTGTTAACTTGCTTACAATTGTCTTTGCTTCATTTAAGCATTTCTTTCTATTTTTATTTAAATCTTTTTGTTGCTTTGTAATTACGGTTTGCTTTACTTTCGTAATCTGACTGACATTGCAGTTTGCGTTCGTTCCCGCTTTGTTTCTCGCTCTCTCTAGATAATAGTCTGTCATTGGTAGAGACAAAAGTCTTGATTTTCAACGTGACATTGTGTTTGTTTTTAGCGCGTACTTGTCAGCTACAGATTGTCATTTGTGGTTTCGCGTGGGCATTCACCGGTGGAATTCGACAATAAGAAAAATAGAAAATAAAATTTACGAAAGTACATGTTTTTTTTGCGTGATATCAATTAAGAACACATCTGTGTAGAAATTGAGATATTCGGGTAAAGAATATGTTTCTAATTGGATAGAACTTTCCTAAATTAAATTAAACATACGATATCATGTGTGAATAGTAAAGAATAATATTTTGCTTCTCATGTGAAATGATTAATGGGTGAAACATATCTGATGAAAAAGTGATATATAACCGAACAAATCCGGCCATAGATTTTATGAACAATATAATATTCATTCTGTATATATTTTTTCCATTCAAAAATATGCTGCATATATTTTTTCACTTTGTAATAGAAATAATTGAAGAAAATTCTGTTTTTTTTTTGTTTTGTTTTTTCACTTCCTACAGAAGTTTTTGTCAAACATGCCTCAGAGAAAATAAAACTAAATATAGAATCACAATAAAAACGAATAGTATTCAATAAATGTTCTCTGGCACAATATTTTTTGTCATATACAGCAACACAAATATGCGTGGATTTCGTCTCGGAAAGACAAATCCAGGTGCCGATTTCGAATTCCACCTGAGTTCCTTGCATTCACTTTCGCATAAATACCCTTGGGAAAGGTATTAATCCGTCTCTTCTCTCCAGTTATGGGTTAAATAATAGAACAGATTGGGTTCTGTAGCCTTGACAGGCAACCAGCCTACCTGCAGAAAGGGTGTTTGTGCGCAAGTGAATGCAACGTACTGTGAGATGATCTTCTGTCCAGTCAGTCATGTCTCTTTCGAGCTTGTATCACGTATAGCACTTAACGGACAGAAATGCAATAAAAAATGTCTTTTAATATATTTCTTCTCACACTGAACAATAAATGAACAGTAATTTTTTTTATATTTACAAATGAAAAACATACGTATTTTTTAAGAAAGAACAATTATACTTTTAATTAACTATAAAAAAGAAATGATAGAATTTAAAAAATCCACATAATCATTGGTAATCCTAATTAATTTTGAAAAAAATTATAATTCGCTATAATTTGTACCTTGAAGAAAGTTTGAAAACAAAGCCAAATGTAATGAAAAAAAATATTAAAAATATGTTTTATTTTATTAATTCATATTCTGTTCGTGAGAAAAATGATTGGAGGATATTCGGTGATAGTATAACGTCAGGTCTAACTCAATATATCGTCTACCTAGATGCAGCATCCCTCCACTCAGGTGGCCATCCAGCGACAGGTGCACACACCCATCAATTAAGCGATCGTGGGCGGATGCTAAAACGAAGATCTTTAAAAAAAAATGCGAGGTTTGATTCTAAGCTTTTCCAGTCACATCTTGATAGATTTTCCTGGAAGATGATGAGAAAAAAATCCCAATGATGCAATTCCTGAAACTTACACAGAGTCTATCGCTAAAATAAATAGATGAATTGTATTTGGTAGCGTGCGTATATTTACCTCTCTAACTTTATTACATACATGCATACATACACACATACACACGTATTTTTTTTAATCATATCACCCCGAGCAAGGCGGTAACGCCACTGATGTGCAGGGGGCTACGCAAGAGTGAAAAGATTTGGAAAAGAGAAAGCCGGAAACCACATCCTAAACAGGGAACAAGGGATGAGCATCTACACCTGTACAATAGACGTGGGTGGGTGTGACCGGGCGATAGTTTAGTCTATCTACTCCAATTAAGCGTATATATATATATATATATATATATAGGAAAGAATATTAAAAAGTTTTGAATTTAAAAATGTAAACAAAATATTCACAGACGCTCTCGTGAAATACGTTTCTAATTCAAATTTAAAAATCACTTGTTTCTGATGAAGGACCGAGGGCGGTTTGAAACATAAAATAAAATAATGAAAATAAACAATAATGTCCGAAAATGCATTTTTAAATTCAAAACTTTTTAATATTCTTCCTATACATATTAAGACAGTATAGATGGATCATCACTATGCTATATATATATATATATATATATATATATATATATATTGATTAATTAATTTATCGAGGTTTATTAGACCTCAACATAACAGAATGCAGAAAGCACTGGGCGGCCGTTTTGTCTTATATTTAGGACTCATCATCAGTGCGCATCCACTACCAGGAACTGAAACCCAGACAGTTACGTTATTAAACAAAGTAAGGGGTATCGAATTAAACTCGATATATCAAGTTTATATTTCAAATCCTCCTACAGTTTCTCATCTGTATATCGTTGCTTGAACCGGCTTCTAATACTCGAGTGTGAGCGGTTTGGTGATAGTAGTCGTTGCTCTGGGAGGCCCAGTCCTATGGATAGAATGAGATCAGCAGAGTTTCACCACGGAATATGTGAATGAGCGGCGCTATATCAAGTTTAATTCGTTACCTCTTAGTCACCGGGGTTCCGGTGTACTTTTGGTATGACTTTTGCTTAATAACGTAACTATCTTGGTTTCAACATGGATGCTCACTGCTGATGAATCCCAAATATAGGACAAAACGGCCGTCCAGAGTTTTCCGTATTCTGTTGAAGTCTAACAACTCGATGAATTACTTAATTATTTAAATCCTCCTACGATTTCTCGTATATATATATATATTTTCTAAACATATGCTGTTTAATATAAGAGACAATGAATGTCTATTATGTTTAATCAAAGCCGTTCTAAACGTCGTATTTTGGCTTTAATTTCAGTTGAAAATAAAGACAAAAATTCTCCAACATTTGGATAATTATTTATTGGTTTTCTTCTAAGCTTTCGGCTCACATGAGCCATCTTCAGAGAGGTTGTTTAAACTGAAATATTAGAAAATCCACCATCACCGACGATTTTATTTTGTGTTGACATAAAACTCCGCTTGGCAAAGGCAATAGTTACCAAGTGATTTTTAAATTTGAATTAGAAACGTATTTCACGATAGAGTCCGAATATTTTTTTTTTTGTGTTCACAACATGCGGCACGTCCGTAGAGAAAGTCTGTTTTAGATAAACAATTCTTGGAATACCTGAAAAAAAAAATTTCACACCACGTGATGTAAACACAAAGAAAAACATTTTTTTTAAAATATATTCGGACGTTATCGTGAAATACGTTTCTAATTCAAATTTAAAAATCACTCGTTTCTGATGAAGGACCGAGGGCGGTCTGAAATATAAAATACAATAATAAAAATAAAGAAATACTGTCCAAAAAAAATCACATTTTTAAATTCAAATCTTTTTAATATTCTTTCCTATATATATATATATATATATATTAAAAAAAAACTTCGAAAATCACAAGTGTTGTATGATCATTGTCGCGAGAAATATTCGCTTCATCAGAGACCAATTTATTAATAATATTAAGGAGAAATTCAAGAAAGAATTCTTACAGAAGAAGTTTACTTAACAAGAAGGAAAAATAAAAAAAAGAATAATAGAAGTGGGGAGTTACAAGAGAGTGTAGATCATGTTAGAAGGTAGGCGTCTAGATATTGTAACCGAGGCTAGGGAAGAGGGAGGGAAAACAGAGATAGATAAACGGATTCAAACACGATCAATGAAAAAGTCTTTTAAAGATTAAATATGTGTAAAGAAATCAAAATTAAGCGTGTCACTGGAACGGAAAGACATGGAAAGGGAAACGAGAAAAGAGAGGGAACAGAAAAGCGGGGAAGACAAGGAAAGGGGAGAAACAGAGAAACCGCACGCTGGGCAAACAGCCGTGACATCCGCCAGCCAAGGGAAGTGGAAAGAAAGTTACAGATCCATAAAATAAGAAAAGAAAAAGAAAAAAGTTGGAAAGGAGAAATAGAGAATATAGTTAACATGACATAATATGAAGAACGGAAAACGAAATATCATACAATATTGGTCAGTCAGTTAAGTGCTTTACGTGATACACGCTTAAGCGAGTGAGCAAAAGATTATCCAATAGTAGGGTGCCATTACTTTATGCGGTAGACTGGTTGCCAGTCAAGGCTATGGAACCCAATCTGTCTTGTTATTTAACCCATAACTTGAGGGAAGAGAATGATTAATACCATTCTCAAGGATATTTATATCAACTAGGATTCGAATTCGGCTCTCCAATTTCTCGTTCAGACCCGATATCAACTGCACCACAACGGACATCCTATTATATTGGTTTAAATAATGAAATTTACTTTAATATATATATATATATATATATATATAATACACAGAAAAGAAAAATACTTAAGACAGAGAAACCAATTGAATAAGGAATTTGGAAAATTATTACTTGAAAGATATAGGTAAAGCTAAAATAGAAAAGAGTTAAAATTATACAAATATATATATATATATATATATATGTATAACGAAGATTAACGAAATGGTTATAAACAACCGACAATTTGAAATGGTTTGTTTGAACATTGTTTTTGATCGATACTCGTATTTAAGTAGATATTAGGTTTTTAATCAAACAGTATTATATATGTATATATATAGGCCTGATTATTTACGAAACATTTTTGTCAGGAAAATGTGCGGTATTCGGCAGGATTACAACCTGCGACCCTATTCACATAGGGGAAGCCACCAAGTGACCTGGCGCGTCTTAGACCTCTCGACCACGAATGACGATCAGTCTAAAGGGAATCAAATTCGGCCTATAACGCAATTTTCTAATTCATCGTAACAGCCATATCTGCTCTGAAATGTATTTTAATGGCAACAAATGTAAACGTGTTACGGAAATTAACGAAGATTAACGAAACTGGTTATAAACAACCGACATTTTGAAATGATTTTTTTGAAGATTATTTTTGATCAATACTCGTATTTTAAGTAGATATTCTGTTTATATTTCAAAGTAAAATTTTTAATTCTGATCTTTCATTTCAAAATCACCAGCTCGTTTCTGATTCTGAAGTGATCTCGATATGCCAGTATATTCTCGCCATTTGCAAAAGTACTTCATTTTTTTCTAACTTTGGCTCGCGGTTTCGATATCTGACAAAAGAAATTAGTCTGAACTTATCTGGTGATTTACCTCTATATTGTAATCGACATATATCCTTAAATCTCCGTCAGAATTTATTTATCACTATGAGTGACGTCTAATTACTACCACCTAGTGTTACTCCTTGTAGTATGATATGATTGTAAGATTTTGTTAAATTTGGCTACTAGTAAAGGTAGGATATGAATTGAAACTTTGTTTGATCCTTTATACTTTGGGTGGTACTTACGTATTATCGGGAGGACCTTTAAAAAAACGACTCAAAAATTAAAGTAAATTATTTATTGAAACGGTTAAAACAATAAAATAACATTACATTTGTAATTCCGGAGGCCAGAAAGCGCAATTGCTTCCAAAAGTGACTCAAAGACATCAGTACAGGCAACATGCTTCCGCCACATGAATTCGGCCAAATACGACTCCAAATGGTGACGTGCAGTGCCACAGTGCTTCTTGTTTCGCCACTTTGTCGATCCCCATAGGCGTTCCACTGTCTGCGTATGAGCCCCGGTGTTCGAATCCACAAAGTTGTACTTGTGGTTGACGTTGAGGTGATGAAAGCCTGATTTTTCCAGTTCCTTAGTGTTATAAGCGGGCCACAAAGGTCCTCCCGATAATACGTAAGGACCCTTTGGGTGATAGTTATCCTTTAGTCGAATGCTGATTTATACCCTTTCAATGACCTTATATAATTTTCCATGGAATTGATTAGTCTCGTTGTATCTATTTTAATATATTTTAATACAATCCCTAATAATCTTGATGTGTTTTGCATACTACAACTGTAATGTGAATTGTTTCAATAAACATGTCGGTTTAAAAATTGCTTTGAAATATACCTATTGTTTTTATGATTATTCCATCAAATTGCTTTAATTTTACGCTGCTTTTTTTATTTAGGTTTTTCTAATTTTATTCAGAAATTTGTTGGCATCAACGTAATACCACTGTTTTTATAAACACGCATGTTAATTAGTTGGCTATTTATCTTTAGTTTTTTCTCTCTTTTTTTTTCTGTATTCATTGTAAATATTTCAGCGTCCTCGGAGGGGTTTGAACAGCTTTCATTTTTCTGTTTGCTTTTCATATTTGCAAACGTTCTGAAATGATTATTATTTCGCAATTTGAGCATATTTCTCATAAATTGGGACAATTGTACTTGTCGTCGAGTGATTTTTTTCCACAATATCTACATTTAGTTATGGATTTTGTCTTGCTCGTCCTGTATGTCTCGAATTCTTCTTTTGGTTGATTACATTATCTTACCTCTAACTGTTACAAAAATTCTACGCCAGCTTTCAAACTAATTCTGCTAGATATTCTAGTATTTTTCGCTTGATTAGTGTCAGTTATTCAAATTCACAATGCTTAGCTCTTTCTTTCAATCTACGAAAATATAAACTCATTTGGTGCCTGTCTTTTTCTAAAAATGTCCTTTCAGCGATTATCAATATTTTTGTTTTGTCTTATGTTCTTTTATCATGTTGAACATTTCTTTAATTGTCATTCCTTTTAATTTGCTTGGTTAACATATTAGCGAAATTTTCTTCAGTCTCGCACCCAACTGTAGCAAGAAATAAATTGGTTATCTCGTTTTTTCATCCGTCGTTCTCTGTGTCTCTTGAATTTTTTATTCTTGTAAAATGCAGCAACATTTTTATCTATGTTATGTATTCTGGTTCATCCAGTGAATTTAGGGATTCTATTGGCGACGTGATTGTTATGCTTTGCATTTCTTTCTTTGTGCACAGTTCCAGAGTAACGGTCCAGAGACACCTGTTGCTCATGTCGTTCCTTTCAGAAAAATGTGTCCCTTTACGCCGTTGGTGCTTACAGTTGCTGGATGACGGCCATGTGATAACTCTTGACCGTTATTCCTTTCCGGACTGGGATTTACTTCCTTTACGCTGTTCATTTTTATATGTATATTTTGTAATGACATGATTGTACTCGGGAATGATAGTAGAGTAGTATCTCGTTGCTTTCTCCACGGTTATTTATTGAGACATCACATCTAGTTAGGTGGACTTTGACTCATTCAGAGTTCTTCCGCTCTTTGTAGGTCTGATTTTCTCACACGGGGTTGCTAATTCCCCATGAAAAACAATGAAGGATAGGAACGGGGTGGGGATGAAAGAAACGTATACTTTCTATGTCATAAATCAGTTTATCATAATGACATAAACAGGTCACGTCTTTTTTGCGTGAAACGGATACAATTACACATAAAGTGTGTATATATACATATATATGTATGTATATATATATATATATATATATATATATATTATATATATATATATATTATATAGGGTGATAGAACAATAGCTCCATATTTTATGTATGAATAGGCAACCAGGATTCCTTACTTAACACCGTGTGACTTTTTTCTTTATATTTGGTTAAGGAAGCAAGTCTACTCTGACCAATCAGAAACACTGGGAAAACTTGAAAGACGAATAAAAGAATTTGTTTTCCATGCCACAAGTGTTTCTGGGAAAATCAGCTGACACTAATTGTAGGTGGGTGGCTGAAGAAGCTGATAGTGAAATCTGGTGCCCACATCGAATGTTAAATAAAATCCCATGCTAAACACTTTCCTCTCATATCCATTGCTTGTAAATCATTGTAAAATGGCAATTTTACTTTTCAGTAATGTTTTAGATATCATTAAATAAAGGATAAATGACAACAAGGAACAGCTCCTGTTAGAATATATAATTAGATAAATAATGTAGATAAATCATTAATAATTATAACTACAGAAAGGATTTGAAAAGCTTTGTTAACCAGTCTACGATAAAAGTAACTCTGAAATCAACGCTATTTGAGCAATGCACGAGCGTATCCATGTTGTAAAACACATTTTTATGGCGACAACAAAAATATTATACACAGCGCCACGCAAAACTTTTTAGCGTTAAAAAGTTTGCTTTTTAGGTATTTCTAATAGTTACATTAATTAAACTTTTACTGCTCGTAAAACATATATTTCAGTATTCTGTCAAACAATGAGATTTAAAGAAAAAAAAAAGAGAAAAAAAAACAGAAAAATTTCCTGCAAAGAAAAAGCGATATTTAATAACTCAATAGTTTGCAACATGTTGTTTTTTAACAACAGATGTTTTAATAAAACTGTTCAAATTTTTCTAGAATCTTCCAATTTAGGATGGGCTTGAGGTTTAGAAAGTTTCAGATTATTTTTATGATTGCTTTTAGGAATAATTAAATGTATTTCGTCATTCTTTTACTTTCAACCGTTCTTTGAACATTGACAAAATGTGGAAAAGCAGACTATTTGATCTAGATCTCCGTAAACGTATTGCTGACTTTCATAAAAAATGGACGTGGTTATAGGAAGATATTTAGTCAGGTAGATGTGCCTTTGAGTTTAGTTGGTAATGGTACGGTAGTTCGTCACTGGAAGACATATCATTCCATTCGTCCCCCAAAAAATCTGTTGTCGTCCTAAAAAAATGTAACAGAACGTACGGCAAGATTGTTCAGAAAAATTTGGGAGCCATCCCCGAATAAAGCTTAAAGATCTTCAGGGATGACTAGAAATAAGTGAAGTAAAATTGGGGACGGATACAGTTGTGATACCTCACTCAGCCTGCCTGGACTGCTACCCTCAAGCCAGATCCTGGTCGAAACTGCACCAGATGTGACGCCTCAGCCTGGCTGGCTGTCTGTCTAATGTGACAATGTTCTCGATGTCGGCCAGTTGATCCCAGTTGTGACACTGCCACCGGTCGCACGGTTGGTCGTTGTTTTCGTCGATAGGAATTTAAGAAAAAATAACTTCTTAATGTAAAACACGTTCTTATTAGACTGAGTTTTGCAAACGGACATTGTATCAGACCTGCAGCATTTTGAGAAAATTTACTTTAGCCAGACGAAACGAAATCAGACTTTTGGCAGAAATGTTATGGCAAAGGTCTGGTAAAATAAGGGTACTGAATATTCACCGAAGAATACTATTCCAACAGTAAAATTTGGAGATGGATCAATCATTATATGTGGTTGCTTTACCAAGGCGTTGGTAACATTGAAATAATAGGGGGGAGGATATATGAAGCTTATTATAGCGACATTTTGAAGAAAACCTTACGACAGAGGGCAAAATTAGCTGGGTTTGAAACCAAGTTGTCTCTTTCAACAACTTACTGCAAGGCTTACACAATAATGGTTAAGTTCAAATAATATAGACGTTCTAAAATGGCCAAGTCAATCTTCCAGTCTTAATCCGATTGAAAATTTACAGTGCGAGTTGAAACTGAGAATTTAAAGAAGAAATCCGAAAACCGCAAAACTTGCATGAACTAAAAGAAAATATGTTGTAAACTATGGAAAAATATTATTGATAAAAAAATGTAAAATTGTAACAACTACTCTAAACACTTACGTGCTGTAATTAGCAATGACGGTTACACTACAAAATGGTCGATTATTTAATAAATGTATAGTAAAGTTTTGAGCTATTAAATATTGGTTTGTCTTTGTGGAATATTTTTATTGATATTCTTTTAAATCTGATTGTCTGACTAAATGCTAAAACATTTGCATCATCTAAAGTAAAAGTTACATTATTTTAACTGTCCTTCTACATCTATGTGCCCTCTCCTTTCAGGACGTAGGTGATCATGGCTCTCCACATCTCCCTATCCCTGGTGGCTCTTAACACACTTTCTCCTGTTACACCACACAACCTCCGTTGTGTTATCCACCTGATCAGGCCCTTCAAATAAGTTATCCGCTGCTTTCTCCTGACTCTTTTTCTCTCTATATGGTTTGTTAGTATCATGTTCTCCAAGCCCTTCTTCCTCATTGCATGTCACAGGAACTTTAGTTGTCTCTTCCTGATGCTCAGTATTAATTTCCTTTTCGTTCTCATCCTTCCCACAACCTTGTCATTGCTTACATGCTCGGTCAGTGATATCCGCAGCATCCTTCTCTAGAATCACATTTCAGCTGCTTCAAATCTTTCTTTCATCCTCGAAGATATTATCCAACATTCCCTGCCATGTTGAAGAATCGACATCACATAGCAATCCAGTACTCTCCTCTTTGTTTCTAGTGAAATTGTCCTGTTTCTTAATACTTTACTCAACTTCTGGAATGCTTCTTTCGCCATGCCAATTCGCCTTCGGATCTCAGTGTCGCACTTTCCGATTTCTGATAGAACAATTCCCAGGTATTTAAATTTCTGTACCTGCTTGATTTTAGAGTCTCTCACCTGTAATTAGCATTTTGGGCTGCCCTTTTTGCTGATGATTATGCAGTCGGTTTTCTTGCAGTTTATTTGTAGGCCTTTCTTGTCACTCTTTTCAACTACCTTACTGTGTTAGAAATACCAAAAACATATTGTGTAATTTTTTGGAAACTTTGCGTGTCGCTTTAGCATGAAGTGGGGCTTTTATCTAAAAGTTCGCAGTAGAGTCCATAGTATTAACCGCGAAAATACATGCATCAAACTGTCTTGTTTTAGTGTTCGTAAGTTCAATAGCGAAGAAGTTATTTAAATAATTTATTCTCTATTGCAAAAACATAAAACTACGCACTTAATTAACCTCATTGCTTATAAAACTAAGTTATTGAATTCAAATTTAATTATTTATTTTATTCACCATAAAATGTTCCAACAATTGTAATACTCACTGGATTTATTGCATAAACATGCAATTGAGGCACAAGGCCAAAGTTTGTGGTGGGGGAAACAAAAGTTGAGGCTGGCCATGACTATCTTATACCTAGCTAATCAGAAGCACGACCCAATTACTCTTTACGATTTTCCATTTACCATAAGGACCCATCCATCTTCAATCAATCCAACATATACCACACTACCTTATACTTTCAGGGAACCTAAAAAAGAATCCCTATATAATTTTTTAAAAAATTTTCATATGTAAAATATATAGACAAAAGATTTTAAAAAATTATGCATGATATGAAATGAAAGTGGGGTGATATGACGCCAAACAATTGTAATACTCACAATATTTATTTGTACAAAATGTACAAAATGTAGCACAAGGCCTAATACGGGAATTGGGAAGGCTGGTCATCATCTGTCCTAATTTAAATTAGCTAATCACTTTCGTCGACACTGACACACTACAACAATTCTTACACCATAATACCACATTCTTACTACGTCCACCATAATACCTCAGGTGCTCTATGAAGTCCTACTTAACTCCCATATATACAAGGGCAAAAAACAACAATATTTATAAATTTTCCCAATAAAAAACAATATTTACAAGAAAGTAAACTAAATCAGATTAGTAATAAAAACCCCCACTACTCTAAAAATGTGACAGAAAAGTCAGTTGACTGGACGAGAATAATGCATGGATTTAAGAATATAATATCACTGATTAGGTCAGGAATCTCATACATGTAAACACTATAACAAGAACGAAATAAGCACACTTGAAAACGAAAAAAAAAATGCCACGCATCCAAAGAACTAACATTTCTGATCATTTAAATAGGAAAGAGATGGGGATTAAACTAAAAGAAAAATGGCCAATGGGCATTTATAACTTAATGAGAAAAATCAAAATCAAAACACGCCTCTTCTAACTTAACAGGGAGGGGCTCAATTGTAATACTCACTGATTCAGTAGCTGAGTTATAGAATATTTAAACGTTTTTTGCTTTTTTTTAGGTAATATCGAATCATAATTTTAACGAATATGCTCAAAATGCATTTACTCCAGTAATATTTACCCTTCTCCCCCACTTGTGAAAGATGTGACACAAGGTCTTTTTAAAATTAGGGAACCTGAGCGCGTACACCCAGGTCGTAGTCAAACAATACCTATCCACCGCGACGGATAGGTTCAATACCGGTCTAAACTGGTCTAATTTTGATCAATGTGGATCCCACCCCGAAGGCCGGGGGCCAGTGGAATACGTTTACTCCAGTTAGGGATAAAGTGAATTGTTCTGGTTGTTAAAAAAAAAAGAAATGTAGAAAATATAACGTGAATAAAGCCCCTGTTATTCTGTCGTTGTCTTTCTCAACACACACCGGCTAAGTTGCCGAAAGTTGACATATGGCGTAACACGTCATTTTATGGAGAATCTGGCAACGAGGCTCATCGTGAACTGTACTGGTCTATCTCTTTCTTTAAATTCTAAAATTCTAAATTCAGAAAGTAGATAATTTTAGAATACATAATAAAAAAGAAAGCTTGGAAAATTAGACACGCAGATGACATTCTTAAGATAAGTGGGAAAAATGGAAACAGCAAATGTCTTATCTATTTAGCCTGTATAAACGGATGGAAAAACTTGAATAGACTAAACAGCAAGTAGAACCATAGAAGAGGAAAGGTACGATCATCAACGCCGCCAATGTATTTCTACATAAAACAGATGCATAAATTCCATAATTTTGCCCAGTACTACAGAACGCCAACCGTTGCAACGCTCTGAATTTCTGCATCGACTCTCGAGAATTACGAATAACAAAGTTTTATTAGTGTAACATTTACAGGCATATATTATATCTGAGAATAACATCTTGGAGATATGAGAAGGACTAAACGTTTATCCCCAAGTCGTTACCGAAGAAGAAATGTAGAAAATACTACAATTTAAAAAAAAAATAATCCTAATAAATGGGCATGAATTTGCATTCATCATATTTTGCCTGTTAAAAAATTTACTTACATTTTTTTTTATTTTTGAAATTTCTTTCGTTAATTTAATAACGTGTCAGTCGTCTTTCCACACTTTATATTTTAAAGCATCTTGAAATGTTTTTTAACGTTTCTCTACATGATCAATTATTTAAATTTAATTGCAGAACTGGCCTCGTATTCCCTCCTGGAGGCAAGCACTATTTTTATCGTTTGGTCGACCACCAATCACTTTCACCAGCACCGCCATTTTCCACGCGCGAAGAGATAAGGGCGCTAGGCAGTCATTTGAAAAATTAAAACGACCGTTTCAGCGTAGCATCTCATTAGAGGCGGCGTGTTGACACGTCATACGCGCTCGGCACTTAATCTACCACCTGTGGACCTGAATACTGATGAACCGTTTCATGCTAAAGCATGGTGACTGGATGGCGAAAAATTTCTCGATTTGTACTTGCAGAGGTCGGCGCACGATGAAGAAATGATGAGAAAATTGCTATCTTGAAAATGTCTGAAAAAGTCAGCAGAAAAAAAAATGTCTCTTACAATAAGCAAATGCTATTTTCTAGACAAAAATTACTTGCACGAAATTAAGTGTATAATCAAATATTTTTCAAGAAATAAAATAGCAAATTCAGCATTGCATACTTCTAGATATATAAATATTTCTTGATAACTGACATCCCCGTATTTTTTTCAAATGCATTTCTATAGCTATTTCAGTATTAATGTATATATATATATATATATATATATATATATATATTTTTTTTTTTTTTTTTTTTAATCATTTCACCCCGAGCAAGGCAGAAACGCCACTGATGTGCAGGGGGTTACATAAATGTAGAAAGATTAATTAGAAAAGAGTGAGGAGTACAAGCTAGTTAGAAAGGAACAATAGAAAACTGAGAAAGCAGGTGCAATGACAGGTACATGGGCGGAGAGAAAGGGAAGGTTATACAGGGGAGGGGAGAGAGAGCTAGAGGCCAGTGGTTAGTAGGTGAGTATTAACTTTGCTTTTAAATTTCTGGAGGTCGTAGCCGTCAGGAAAGCAAGAATACGGGAGTGAGTTCCACAGGCGGGAAGTGCGAGAGAGGAAGCTGCAGGAGTAGAATTGTCGTCTGCGTTTGGCTAACCTGACTGTGAATGGGTGGGACCCAGTTGCCAGTCTGGTTGAACGGGTAAACACCTGTTGAGGAGGCATCAGTGACTTAAGCTCATCCGAGCAGAAGCCATGAAAGTATTTATAGAAGAGACAGAGGGAGGCCACATTTCGACGATGGGAAAGTGGCTGCAGACGAGTCGCCAGATCAGTACCTATCACATTACAGACTCTCCTTTGGAGCTTGTCAAGAACACTGAGGAGAATGGCAGGGGCACCTGACCATAAATGGCAGCAGTACTCCATGCACGGACGGGTGGTTGACTTGTATATATGCAGGATGGATTCAGGTGGAAAAAACATCCTGGATCGACATAGTGACCCAATCTTCTTAGCAGTAGATTTTGCTATGGATTCAATATAGTGCTTCCATTTGAGGTCTGAGGACAGGGTAAGTCCGAGGAGGCGTAGTGTATTACTCTCCGGGAGAATCATCTGGTCCATGCTTATGGGAGGCAGAAGAGGTTGCCTGTAATGGTTGACAGACAACAGCTTGGTCTTAGAGGAATTAAAGTTGACAAGCCACTTCTTGCCCCAGTTCACCACAGAGTGTAGATCCCGCTCAAGGTCAGCAGCGAGATTATGTCTGTCCGCCACGACAGGTTTCTTACTGGAGCGGGAGTATATTGTAGTGTCATCTGCGTAGATGCCTACTTGGGACCTGATCTCATCTGGGAGGTCGTTGATGAAAATAAGGAAGAGCGTTGGGCCCAGGATAGAGCCTTGTGGGACACCAGCATTCGTGCTGTAGGACGAAGAGGCACGCCCATTCAGAACGACCTTCATTTTGCGGTTATTTAAGAAAGATTGGATTAGGTCAAGCAGGCGACCGGTAATACATATATATATATATTAGATATCTAAAATTACGATAGCAAAAATGTTTGCTTTAATTCCTGTAAAATGAAACTCGCTTTCTTCCTGATTTTGGATTCATGAAAATATTTTAAATAATTTCTTCAGTGAATATCATTAATAATATGGTTAGCCGGCCGCCCGTTTCTGAGTATGTCTGTTTTAATATGCTGGTTAGCAAATCACTGCTCAGACACGTGATGTTCAACGCATACAGAGCCTGCTATTACAACTATGTTGGGTAGACATTAGTTATAGTTTCTATAAATGACCGAAGTATATGGTATGATCACAAAAACCAGTAAACTCTAAACCTCGGTCACGATGACTTGAGATTTCGTGCTTCTATAACTATCGATGACACTTAAATAGTTCCATTTACCCGATGTCTTTAATAATATATGTATTTTATATACATATGCATAATATATATATATATATATATTATAATAATTTTACTGCAACTGGTGCTCAGGGGACTTACATAAAAGGCGAGTGCTGAGAAAGAGGAACAAGTTACAGGGTGTGTCAGAAATAGATGAGAACACTTGTGTGCAGAGAGCTGCATGAGAGTAAAGTGGAAAAGAAGAAGAACATGACAAAAGGCTTGTCAGAAAAAGCATGTGAGTCAAGGTGATAAGAGATGGCAATTATCATTACATTTAAATGCTTAGAAATTGTAACTGTCAGGGAAGCACGTATACGGAAGTGCGAGCGAAGAAGTTGCTAGAGTAGAACTTGCGGTTACAATTTATCGGTTTCACTGTAAAATGGTATGACCTAACCGCTAGTCCAGTGGCTCGTCTAAATTCATTGAGAGGGAATACCATGGAGCTAAGCAATTCGGAGCAAAAACCGTGAAAATATTTGTAGAAAAGTTAGAGGGAACTCCCATGACCTCGTTGAGAAAGTGAGTGGATTTGAGCTACCAGATCGAAATCAATTACATTGCAGATTCTCCTTAAGATTTTTTCAAGATCCCCGAGATGAATAACTTGGGCACCCGGCCAAATGTGACAACAGTATTCAATGCACGGGAAGATGCTTTATTGACATATATATATATTAGTCATCCACATACAAGCCTGTTTCGCTGTATCACAGCTCATCAGTGTGGCTAGACACATCCACTTGCTTCTGGCTAGGATCAAAACTCAACCGATTTAGTGTCAGTCGGAGTCGCTACTCCCTAAGCCATCAGCGCATGGAATCAGAGAAGGGAAATTTTAACATCTTGCATATAAGCAGTGTATATACACGCCAGTCACCGAAAGAACTCAATTCATTTCTGAAGAGTCACGCATATAGCAGAATATATTGTTCTGCTATATATATATATATATATAAATGTAATATGTGTGCGAATTCCATGCTATGGAAGATGGATTATATATTTATTTCTTAATATAAAGATGAACCTTAGTGTGTTATATATAAAATTTAAACACACACCAGTAGCCGAGAGTGTTCAAATTCATTACTGAATGTACGATGCGTAGATGCGTGAGTAGCTACTGTTTTTTCAAAGTCTACCATTCTTATATATATATATATATATGTGTGTGTGTGTGTGTGTGTGTGTGTGTGTGTGTGTGTGTGTGTGTGTGTGTGTGTGTGTGCACCTGCGTGTGTGTTCGAATCATATATATACATATGATTCGAATCACATAGGTGTCATTTGCCAGGTTCGTATCCTGCCGAATAACACACATTTTCGTAACACAAATTTATCGTAAATAATCAGGCCGGTAGAAATAAATATATAATGTTGTTTGATTAAAAACAGAATATCTTCTTAAATACGAGTACCAATGAAAATTAATGTTCAAACAAATCATTTGAAATTGTCGGTTGTATATAACTAGTTTCGTTAGTTTTCGTTAATTTCCGTCAGTAAAAATTTAGAACACTCTCAGCTATTGGCCTGTGTATACATGATATATTACACACTAAAAGGCAGCTTCCTTCTACCAAGCGCTCGTAGCTCGAATGTCTATCGTACTGATGAGCTGGCATACAGCAAAACAGATCTGTCTGCGGATGAGTATATATATACATATTTTTTCTAGAAAAGTAATATACTTTTATTTATTAATTCGGCATATTTTCTCACGTTAAACGCCATTTTAGTAGATACTCTTATATGAACAGACACTCCATTTATTTATTAAGCGGTATATTTATTTATTTATTTATTTTTGAGTATTCTTATAAAGAAAAATGTACGTGTTCTAAACCAACTCAGCTACGGAATGAATCGCCGATCAAAAAATGTTTAACAGTATTTAATAAATCAGGCCGTTAGACTAAAGTAAATACTCATATTATAAATAAACGTGAAGTCTACTAAACTATGGACATCCATTAAAATAAATTTTAAAGTTTTAAAGTTTATATTTATATTTATTTATGTGTGTTTGTGTGTGTATGAGTGTGTTGGTCTGTGTCTGTGCTGTTAATTAAATAAACGTAGTATTTACTCTGTGGTGCAGTGGATGTCGGCTCGGAACGACAAATCGGGGAGCCGAGTTTCGAATTGCAGTTGAATCCCTTGCATTCACTTGCGCACACATACCCTTGGGAAAGATATTAATCCCTTTTTTTCCCTCCAGTTATGAGTTAAATAACAGGACAGATTGGGTTCTTGGCTGGCAACCAGTCTACTGTAGAAAGCAATGGCTACCTACTGTGGGATAATCTTCTGCCCAGTCAGTCATGTCTCTTTCGAGACATGACCGCCCAAAGCGTGTATAATGTATGGCATTTAAATACCTAAGAGTGTTTACGCAAATAGAAATGTTAGTAAAATCTGTAAAATATAACTTGAATTCATAATATATATAATATAATACAGACATAATAACTTGGACAGATAGACACAATAAGATTTTTACAAACAGAACATTATCTAGCATATTTGATGTGACGGGGGGGGGGGGCTTTCTACAATTTCCTCTCCTTCGTAGCTAATAAATTGATTATTTTTAGTATATTTCCTAGACCCTATTCGATTATTTATTTCAAAATAGCTAGATAGGTTATATATTATTGCCCATTATCCATCTTCCCTGTGAATAATAAATTTTCAATTCTTTTGTACAAATCTTACGCCTACCAGAATGCTGTTTTTCTTATCGACATAAGTCTAGTTTTATAAATTATACCTAGTTTCATACCTTGTACGTAGATCTAATTCCAAACAAATGTGGGATGGGCACATTTTATTTACAAATAAAAGAAACAAGCTGCAACATTACAGGTTTACGAAGCAAGATGCCAGTGCCTCAATTAACGAAACCATTATCTCTAAGGACAGCCATCTGTTGGAAGACATACAATAATGGAAACGTTCTATATCCAGCTGGATATAGAATCTCTATTATCTCTGTATGTTGCAGTTTAACAAGTATAATTACACACTCTTATCCTGTTTTCTCACGATGTACGGTTGAAAGATATGTGAAGTGAATTATTCCGGTATGCTATTCAGACAAAATGTTTATTCTTTGTAAAATACAGGAGTATTGAATCGTGAGAATATAATTGTTGTTATAAGAGAGATGGAACCTATTTCAGGTTGCATCGCAAATCGCCTGGATGAGATATAAAATTAAATTGGTGAGAATTAAGTTCCACACTATCAGCTTCTTCTTAGGAGAAGCTGTTTTGTGAAACAGACACCCACTATTATGCTTCTCCTGTAACTACAATCTTAACCTGTTCGCGTCTAGAATTAACCGTTATGTACCTGCACATATCCTTATAGGATTTACCTCTTATTCTGTAATGCTGTAGATCGGGGGGCTCTTGAGCGTTGTACAGGTTGGTCATCATTGTAAACATTTTTGTATATTGGAAGTCCTCAAAAAAAAAAACTCAATCATCAATCTCCTTCTACCCCTTTACAGATAAAAACATAGCCGGATATTTCAAAGTTAATACACTGTCGGCAAAATGAGTAAGTGGATGCAGGGTAGGAGATTTTTTAAAACATCCGGTCAATTTTGCTTTCTTTTTTTTTAACAGCGCTTTACACATCATGTTAGAACAGTGGTTCCCAAACATTTTCTCTCATTTCCCCCTATACCTAGTTCAATCATTCAGATTTCCCCTTCGTGTGTATCAGAGAAAGAGCAGTTAAAACACCATGAGACTCTTTACTAATTTATTTTTCAGATATACAAATATACTGATAAACTTATAGTTACAGAATAAAGTGGACAGACAATAGTAACAAATCAGCATAGTCATAGAGAGTGGTCAGTAACAAATAAAAGGACTTTTGTTTGCCCTTCTACTTCAGAATTAAATTAGTGAGAAGGGTGATGCTGCTTTTTGTGCACCAGTGTGTCAATATCAGGGTTAGTTTTGGCAAGCGCGCAATGTATGCCACATTCTACCACATTCTACCACAAGTCTCTCTCTCTCTCTCAGACATGAAAAATCCATCTCAGATTTCTTTATTTAGTAGGTAGTGTAATTATTTCCCCCTGGTAGTTTCAAATTTCCCGCCAGGGGAAAATTTCTTTCAGTGTGAGAATCGCTGTTAGAACTTCTAGTAATCATCCACTAACTATCCGAATTACTGGCTTGTTTCACTTAATAAAAACACTCATAGAGACAGTTAGATTCCATACGTGATACAAGCATGGGTGACCACGTCTCGAAAAAGAAATAACTGACTAGACTTTACTTTAGTAAGTTGCCATTACTTTCTGTGGTAGACTGGTTGCCAACCAAGGCTATAGAACCCAATCTTTCCTAGTATTTAACTCATCGCTGGAGAGAGAAACGATGGATTCATAATTTTTGCGCGGAATGCAAGAAATTCAAATGAAATTGGAACTCGGCACTTCGGTTATGCATTCCGAGCTGATATTCAATTTGCACATCAAGAAAAACTACATTACCAGGAAAATGCAAATGTGCGGATGTTAATTTAAATAAACCCATTCGAAGTATAAATAACCCATGATTTATAAAGATACTAACAGTATAGCCCAGCGTTGCTCGAGTGTTATGAAAGCTTTAAATCTAATCCATGGTCCTGGAGCTCAGACTCTGTGGACGTTGGCACGAAAGACTAAAAAGAAATTGTTGTTTCCAGTTAAAGTGAAACCGTAAACTGAAAGAAAAATGAATGGATGTATGTCAAATTTTGATTTCCTGGTATCGATATCAAATAAGTCTTTTTCGTCGGAAACTGAATTTTGAAGACTAAATAAGTCCTCTGAGCAAATGGTATCATGTCTGAGACTATCAACTACAATTAAACCTACTTAGACCCGAAGCAAAAACTAAAATAAAAAGTGCTGAAAGAAATACAGATATACAAGCAGATAAACAGAGACACACACAAACATCTTGCCTTTTATATATATATTATCGATTTTCTGCCCTATTGTAAGAACTGCAACCTTGAAATTTCTGAATATCGTTTCTTATCTCTTTGTCTATGAGTGTTTCAAATTTGATTAAAATCAGATCACTCCTTCTATAACCCGATTTTTTTTATTATCAATTTTCGATATTTACCTGGGGTACATCGACACAAAACCTAGCTAAGAACACTCGCTGACGCTTATAGTACTTCTGTGTAAAATTTCAAGAAAATCGGTTCAGCCGTTTCGGATTCTATACGTAACGGACACGCACACATACAGACACACACACACACACACACACACACACACATACACACAGACATAGCTTCATTTATAAATAAGTTTAGATTAGATAGATTTTGAGGCGGATTGCTGTCAGTGACTTGTTCATTCAAGGTGCATCAACAAAACCCAGGTTTTATAATATTAAAAAGTCAAGACTAAAACATATTTAGGAATTTTTTTCAAATCGATAAATATATACAATTTGTTTTCATTTATATTTTTGTTGATATACCGTTGTAACCGGTTTCTAAGTTTTCCTTTAACTAAATATTCATTTCCAGTAGTATCCAGTAATTAATTCGGCTTCAACTCGTCAACTGCCATTGTTTGATGTTTGCAGACTCCAGTTTTCAGGTAGCACCGGATTAAATAACCATATGAGGAGAGATCAGACCAGTTTGTAGGCCATCCATTTTGACGGCGTAAGGATATCAAGTGCCTTGTAAACTCCCACTTCAAAATCTCTATTGATCTCCCCGCTGTGAGCGCTTTGACACCAGTTTGTTGAAAGCATACACCCTAATTACAAGGTTTTCTGAGTTTTAGTCCCAGAAATGGTCGTAACATCTCTAATCGCCGACCAGAATTTACTTAAACCGCTCAACACTCTTTTTTCTCAAAATAACATCAATATTTAAAACAGCGCATCGCACCGCACAATAATGCGTTCAATATATGGTGGACTTTCATGAAGCTGTTTGTGATTATTTGCCACCCAATAGTGAAAATTAGGCTTAGTGAGGCAGCCAAAGAGACGAAAGCTATGTCACTTCTAAAGAGAGCAGCATTTGCAGGAACATTATGAATATTCTAACTACATGATGGATACTCAAAAATCGCGAAATATTAGCTACATTAAGTCACCATTGATGCATAACCGACGCCAGTATCTCCACACAGATAACTGTAAAAAAGTGGGAGTTTATAGAATCTAACGCAGTATAAATAATATGCGAAGTGAACAATATGTTATGGTAAATCTCCATTCAAAATATCGCTTAACGAAAGTCTATTTATACATATTTAAAGGAAATACAAGAAAAACTGATATTTTATAATCAAAAAGAAACAGGTGAAATTTCTGTGATGCATAATGATGAAAGTCAGTAAGATTTTACAAGCAGTGGGGTAAGAAGAATAGGTGGAGAAAGGCAAGCATCTTCCTTAACGACTATGTATGAAGAGATTCGGTTAAGTGCCATACGTGATACACGCTTTGGGCGATCATGTCTCGAAAGAGACATGACTGATTCTGCAGAATATTATCTCGCAGTAGGTTGCCATTGCTTTCTGTGGTAGACTGGTTGCCAGCCAAGGATATAGAACCCAATCTGTCCTATTATTTAACCTATAACTGGCGGGAAAAAACAGATTAATATCTTTTCAAGGGTATTTGTGCGTATGGGAATGAAAGAAATTCAACTGGAATTCGAACTCGGCACCCCGGTCTCTCGTTCCAAGTCTACATCCACTGTACCGCAACGCACATATTACAGCGCAATAATAAAATGGTATGATAAAGAAATGAACTCTATTTCGAATTCCCTTACACGTACTTGCTTCCAAGACATCTACAATCTCCAAGAGTTTAAATGTAAGGCCAATAGACACCTCCTAAAGCACCAACTCACACCCATTTTCTCAAACGCCCTTCCTATGTACATTCATAACTGTCAATCACCCTCCTTCTAACATTCTCTATATCTAACCACTCTTTCTCATCACCTTCTCCTATGCAATCCCCTGCGCAATAGTGGTAGTGGAATGCCTTGCTTGGGGTGAAATGATAAAGAAAGTCATTATAGTGAGAGAAAAATAAGGTACAGGTGAGGTCGAATAAAGGATAATAGAATATGGGAATAAAGGTGACTAAAGGTGATAAATGACTTTTGGAGATTGTAGCTATCAGGGAAGCAAGCAAACGGAAAAGAGTTCTAAAAACTGTGCGAAAAAAGAAACAGTTATTATAGAAGAGGCGGTTTTATTCAACTGATTCGACAATAAAAGAAACTTGATGCTAATATAGTAACACGCGTAAACACACCTGCCGTGGAAACAGGGAGAAAAGCACTTTAGACAGCTACCATGAAAATATTTGTAGAAAAGACTGGCAGAATATACACCCCGTCGGCGAGAAAGTGATTGAAGGCGGGTTGACAAGTCAGGATCGATTAAAATGCCGATGATCCTTTAGATTTTGTCCGGAACCTCATGATGAATAGCAGAAGCACCCGACCAGATATGGCAACAGTATTCAATAAAAGTAGAATATCATGGCAGAAAAATAAGATTACGTTGTCAGAAAGAAACAATAGGAAAGAACCAAGATAGGTTTTAAATCACAACGTTGTTTTCAGACGAAATTGATAGCTTACAATCACTCGCTGCCATTGTGAACACTAGGGTCAACAACTACTGGTGATAGTCTGGTTCAGGCTGGAAGGAAATCTTATGGACATTATTTGTTTTTTCTGTGTTATTGATTTTTTTCTAAGCTTGCAAGTTGTATTTGGTGTAATGATTTTTAATCTTAGCTTGTCATCTAATAACTCATCCATTTTTAATACGACAAAAATGTTCGAAGTATCAAATTCTCTTATAAATCATTATACATGCGATTATTTTCGATGTTGACCTCTGTGTTTACTTTTCTTTCTATATTTACATAAGTTCTACTGATAATGAGAATCTTGACACACGAATATAGCATATCAAAAACTATATTATTCATACCTACGCCCACACTCGCAAAAACACACACAACATATATATATATATATATATATACAAAGAATGAAATGTCCACCAATTACATAGTAGCCAGGTTTCAACCATACCGGTCTCATCAGGCTCTATGAGAAAAATATTTTCGTTTACAGCCTGATGAAATCAATATGGGTGAAACCTGGTTAGCAAGTAAGCGATGGGCATTTCGTTCTTATATATATATATATATATATATATATATATATATATATATATATATATATATATATATTGATTAACTAGTTTCTGGTAATATTAAGTTTAGACCAGTGCACATTTGTATTAAAAAAACGTTCAATACAATTAGGTCGCGTAATAACTCGTTTCCAAATGGAATATATATGTAATTTTCTCATCCGACATATTTTACTTTTAATACTATTTTATTATCACCAATAATACCGGCCTCATCACTTACTGCTTGATGAAAGTAATATGGTTGAAACCTTGATAGCAAGTAAATGGGGAACATCTCGTTAATTAATATGCTGTGGTCTCTGCATATTTAAATCTTTTAATTTTGAATTTCGCACTTATTTAAATAACTGTCAACTGTTTAAAGAAGTACCTCTTTTACGGTTATATATATATATATATATAATCTTTCCACTTCCTGTCAGCTGAGAAAGTTAACCCGAGAAAGGGGTCTCTTAAGATGATGCTTGGATAGAAGTTTTATTTTTGAGATGTTAAAATTGACAAGACATTTTTCCCCAGTTAAAAACGGTCTTAAAGTTTTGGGGATAACAACTGACATTTTGACCTTGTTGAACTGATTAGTCTATACTATCGTGGCATACATGATTATGTAGTCGGCCTGGATGGAAAGTTCAAAGCTGATGTTATCAGGGAGGTAGTTAATGAATATTAATAACAGTGTAAGACCAAGTACGTATCCATGGGACACACCAGCGTTAGTGCGAAATGATGTTGAGGTGTAGCCATTTAAGATAACTTTAATTTCACAATCTGATATAAAAGATTGGATCAGCTAAAAATATGTCTGGTAACACCATAATTTTTCATCTCGTTGATAAAACCTGTATATGAGAGCCTCTCAAAGGCTTTCGAGATATCCAATTCTACAGTCGAGATATGACTATTTTTATATAGAGTATGATAGGCTCTTTCTAAAGTTATCGTCAGTACATCTTCAGTTGTTCTAAAGAAACAAAAGTTGCATTCAGCATTGATTTCAGTTTCAAGGACTTTGCTTAAAAGGAGTAAACGGCTCATAAGACGACAGTTGGTAGAGTCAGGCGTTTCACCGGCGTACTTAAACCCCAGAACAACAAATGATAAATTCAAGCAGGCAGGGAAGCAAGAGGCGTCGAGCCATTTATTTTACACTTTAGAGAGAAGATATGTCAATTCGAGGGTTTATATCTCAATGACAATTACAGGGATCACATTGGGTCTTCATGATGTGTGGGAATCTAAGTTAAGGATTATAGCAATAAATATAGAAGAGGTTTTATGCATATCACTCAACAAAAATTCAGTTCTCAGTTGAAAATTAGGCAGGGATACTGCGGATGAGCAGAAGAATTTATGGGCAAAATATTCATTTTTATGAGCGGATGATGTAAACATTTCAAATTAATAAAACTTTGCAATTATTTATACCCTGTTCATGACGAAATCGAAATATATATTATAAGAACATACATCGGCTTTTTCTATAATTCATTCTGTAATATATTACCTAAAATGGTAGAGTTAACTGACAGGTACATCAGGCTGTCGGTTAGGTCAACAAAGACAAGGCTGGTTGAAAGACATATTCGGCCGTGGATGATGTCAGCAGGGTGCAAAAGCAAACAAACGCAAGCGACAACCGGCCTTGAAGGTGATCGATGGCTAAGATATGGTTGACAGAAACATCCAGGTATGGATAAAAGTCAACTGGAATCAAGGGTGGTTGACAGACACATCCATCTGTAGATTACATCAACAGAGAGACAACCCTAAAAAGAAAAATGTGTGGGGGGGTTTGGGCGGTATGAATTCTGGGAAATTTTGGTTTAAGAGACAGAGAACTTCTGCTGGCTCCCGACTCTCGACGACCCTTCGTGTGCACGACAAATATTAAAAACAAAATGATAATACGTGAAGTAATTCTAGCACAACTAATGCAACCGTCAACAAGAGCACTCAAAGAGTACAAACCTCCGCCAAAGCAATACCAACGTCAACTCGGCGATTAGCAAGAGAAGATTATTAAAGTGAGAATTACTGCAATGAACTTGATCACTCTCAAAATTAAATGCCTACTTCAAGTGAAACGTGAAAGATATCAACAGTTACGTTATTTCTTTTGCACTCAAAGTGTACAAAGATAAAGCGGTCAAATTATAATTAATTAAAAATAATGAGAAATTAATCTGGCGTTCACTTGAAGATTAGGTGAAGCGAGCAAAGCTGCGTATGCGTTTATCAGTCTGAGATATCAAAAGGTAAGTATTAATCTAATTTGAGTAATTTTCAGTCAATTTGTCAATATTCAAGATGTAGGAAGATTTACAGCGATTATTAATTCTTATAATGATAAATTAATCATTACTGTTACTGAATTTTATCCAGCCGATTTTAATGAGTCCTCATTTGAAAAAGTAACCTAGCAAATAGAAAGGATAATTCAAGGCATTGTTATTATATAATACTAGCAGTATAGCCTGGCGTTGCTCGGGTGTAATGAAAGCTTTAAAACTAATCCATGGTCCTGGAGCTCAGACTCTTTGGACGTTGGCACGAAAGACTAAAAAGCAATAGTTGTTTCCACTTAAAGCGAAACCGTAGATTAAAAGAAAAATGAATGGATGTAAGTCAAATTTTGATTTCTTGCTATCGATATCAAATTTTTTCTCGTCGTAGACTGAATTCTGAAGGCTAAATAATTCCTCTGAGGAAATGTTATCATGGCTGAGACTAAGATCTACAATTTTACCTACTTAGAGCGAAATCCGAAGCAAAAACTAAAATAAAAGGGCTGAAAAAATAGACATACAGATAGATAAAGGCACACACACAAACATCTTGTCTTTTATACATATATATATATATATATATATATATATATATATATATATATTATCGATTTTCTGCACTATTGTAAGAACTGCAACCTTTAAACTTCTGAATATCGTTTCTTATGTCTATATCTATGAGTGTATCAAATTTGATTAAAATCGGATCACTCCTTCTTTAACCCGATTTTTTCGATTTTCGACTTTCGATATTTATCGGGGGTACCTCGACACAAAACCTAGCTAAAAACACTGGCAGACGCTTATAGTACAACTGTGTAAATTTCCAAGAAAATCGGTTCAGCCGTTTCGGAGTCTATAGGTAACGGACACAAACTCACAGACACACACTTACAGACAAAGTTCCATTTATAAATAAGTTTAGATAAATTTTACTGCGTGTATAAGAAGACAGCCCGAAAGAGAAATTGAACTATTCAAATCAAAATCAGATGCAGAATGCCGAATTCATAAAGCGTTTCCATCAACAGAATTTTCCCAATGCTGCAAACGTTCAACGTGCCTTAGACAGAAGCAGGATGTAGCAGTAGATGGAAAAGGAAACGGTCGAACATCAAGTGTATTGAGGAGGTAGTGCTGCTTTTGGATAAAGATTACCGGCTGGAAAATTATAAGAATATGCACTATGCCACACAAGCAAAAGAACCCTGTAAAGTCTGTCAGAAAATTTTTAGAACCACATGACACTTTACATATAACCACCTACTCCCAGCCTTTTTTTATGCGTATTTTGAGAGGGTCAAAGAAAAAAAAAACACCATATAAAGATTAACTGTTGGTAAGGATTATAGCAGAATTCACCAAATTAAACAAAGAGACCGTTCAGAAGTTTTTCTGGAGATTCTGAAATCATCTTCATGTTCCTTTGTTAAAGTCAATGGTAATTTGATAGAATATAACACTCGCCCCGGCAGGCTCGCTGCCCCTGGTCCGGAAACTGCTCCGATGATGATGACCGAAATTTGAGTGGGTTAATGCTTTCGAAACGGCACCAATTATGACGATACATTCGGGCCGCTAGTCGTTATGATTTCGTCACAGTAGCTGGTTTTCAGTAGGTCTATTACAACGACGAACTCTCTGCCCACGTTGTGTTCATTTGATCTCAGAAAGTCACGTTAAAAAGGCTGGTAGCCGTCTCTTTACTATATCAAACCAGACCGGACACTTGTGTACACTTGTGTTAAAAAATAAATATGTCATCAAAAAATAAAAAATAAATAAAATAAAAATAACCAAGTTCGAAGACGCATGGATGAGTTACGAAAGTCTTCATATATATATATATATATATATATATATATAAAAAGCAGAATGTACAATCGCTGAATTTCAAAGTTTACAACGGAGAGAAGGTTTATTTTAAAATAATAATCAGAGCTTCAAATGTTTCAAATAAAAATAAGTTTGTCGAAGTTTCGTTAAAAGTAATCAGAGCTTACAATTTAAAAAAATAGTCAGACTGTCAATCCTCCACATAAAATCACGACCTTTGCAGAAGCAGTGATGACTAATGGAGATAATGGCGGTGACGGCGGTTTTTTCTGACTCAGTCCGGATTTTTATAGCTGTCTCCAATCCTCTCGGCAGGTCTATGTGACTCAAAGCTTTGACCAATCAGATTATTTTCCACCCACACGATGTAAGAGGGAGTTTCGTCTCAATGAATGCAATATCAGCACTTCACATGACGTAATGTCTTTATGTCCACTTCTTTTCGATTACATCATCTGTTTTTCTGGCGTGAGAATCTGTTCACAGGATTAATTTTGACGATTGAACCTTAGCTGACGTCATCAAGGTTTATGACAAGCTCGTAACAATATTACTTTTTTGATTTTACTAGCGTTAAAACTTCTACTTCATATCACACAATGATATGTTGACCTTCATTTTGACCCGCAACACCTGCAAAAGTGTTTTGATCTATTCACTAGTGAGTCTCTAAGATTTTTAAAAAATTACATAAACTTGCAATATACATTCCCTTTTTTTATTCATACTTTCTTAGCCGCGTTCATATTGCAATCGAGAATAAACAATTTCATCATCTATTGTTTTATTTTTTCTTTCCACTCATATCACAATCTGCAAAAATCACAATGCCACTAGTAACAATTTCCCTCACTCCGTTATATTAAACCAAAATAAAAATTACCGACGTAGAAATAGGGTTACAATAATATATTTACTCTTTAGCATTTCAAGATATTTTTTGCGATATTTTGGTAAATATATGTGTTAAAATGACATGTTAGTGGTAGTTTAATATTTTCATTATATAACAATTTACCCATCTTATTCTGTATATATGTGTGGGTGTTTTTGATTTGTTATATATATATATATATTGTTGTTGATGTTGTTGTTAATCTTTGCTGCAGGACGTTATTTATATCTACCGGCCTAAACAATGGAGGGATCTTGAATATGCGTCCTCTGGCAGGGTTCAAACCTGCTTCCATTGAAAACCATCAATTGATATGACTTGTCGCTCGACCACGAATTATTTACAGTCAAATAAATTTCTCGATAAATCAGGAACATGTGTGTTTAAAAACATTATTTCAGACTTTGTCCAAATGGTTTGATTTTCCGAGCGTTTTCGGCTATATTTTAGCCATTCTTGAGAATTAATTTGATTTTACGTGTAACTGAATACGCGCAATGTAGATGTATGTGTGTAGGGTCATGTGTTTGTTTATCCTACGAAAACGGTTAGCATATTGTGGCCGTGTTCATAGTTGATATTATCACGTGTTAGATTTTCTTTTTTATTAATAATGCTTCTATTATTTAAGCTTATTTTAATGTGGCTGATACTAGTTTATATTTATTATCAACAAACTGTGTTAACATAGACTTACCAAACTTATCCACGTTGATTGTACAAATACCTAGTCTGTCATAAATATATAATACAGTTTTATTATAAATAAAATATCTACTTAAATACGTGTATCGATCAAAAAAATAATGTTCAAACAGACCACACACACACACACACACACACACACACACACACACACACACACACATATATATATATATATATATATATATATATATATTAAAAAAAGGATTAATTCAAAGATGTTGAATGGCCATTTCGATATGAAGATCCCCACAGGGGACGACACGTCACCTCAGCAACAGAAAAAACCTTTCAGAAACTCTTTTTTCTGTTGCTGAGGTGATGTGTCGTCGACACATCACCTCAGCAACAGAAAAAACCTTTGGGGATCTTCATATCGAAATGGCCATTCAACATCTTTGAATTAATCCTTTTTTAATATATATTTGCTCTGTAATATTTTATTACATAGAGCTTTCTTCCTGTATCATTTTTTAATATTAAAATAAATTTTTAATATTAATTAGGATCGGTTTTTTGGAATTTACCTTCCTGCTTTTTTCCCTTGGATTGAAGTATCTGAATTAAAATATATATATATATATATATATATATATATATATATATATATATATATATATATATTCGGATTACTGCAAACAAATTCGTTAAATGTAGCATTTTTTTTATAAACAGTACTCGATCCTTAGTACAGCAATATTTACAAGAATAATTTCATAATAATAATAATAATAATAATAATAATTTATAATAAAAACATAGTGTTCTGAAACATAAGAGCTCTCGTGTTTCGGTACGACGTGTTAGTACCTCATCAGGCAGTAAATATACTTGATGAGCTACAAACAAATAGCACTGAAACACGACTGCTCTTGGGTTGCACTGAACTATATTATTATTATAAACACTTCTAATAAATATATTGCCATGAATAAATATATATATATATATATATGAAAAGTTTAAAAATGTATTTTTCTGACAGTATTTATTTATTTCTATTATTATATTTGATATTTCAGACCGTCCTCGGCCTTTCATCAGAAACAAATGATTTTAAAATATAAATTAGAAACGTATTTTGCGAGAGCGTTCGTGGAGAGATTGTTTACATCACATGACGCAGAAAGCGACAGATTTTTTTTAAATATCTGTAAACGTAAACCGATCTTTAATAATACTTATAAATTTTGTTTTAGAGAAAATTTTTGTAAGTGTATCTAAAAAATGTTTAGATATTGAAATATTTATAAAGATTCAAAACACCTAAGTCCCTATTTAACCCTAGCCTGTGTGTATTTAATTTTAAAATCCAGTATTTTTCTTTCTTTCTGCGTGAGTGTGTAGAACTAAAATCGGAGTCTATTAGTATATATATATATATATATATATATATATATATATATATATATATATATATATTAGTAGTATCCTTGGTACTTTGTAATGTTAATTTCACTGGGGATTGTAATCTGATGAGAACTGAATGTTAGAATTTAACAGAGTATTATGATAAAAATAACCTGTATGTCTTTTTTTATAAATCCATTGGTAATAGCTTTTTTCGCGGACATGTTACAGATTTCTCTTCAGACCAAATTCCTTACAACAATGAATGGGTTAGATTTATCCTGACAAAAAGAATCATGGGACGATTAAAAAAAAGAACCGGACGATGGTATTAGATTTACAGTGTTAGTTATAATGGAAGACTGTATTTTTGTTCCTAGCGATAAGATGACTTTGGCCTGAACCTTTTAGTTGGCCTTTCTTAAATACATGACAGTAAATTTAAGCGTTGTATTTTCACTAGATTTGAATTGTCAACTTCTAACGGTAATAATATCTATATTTTGTACATACTGATCTTCTGTCGTTTTGGTTTTATGACAATATTTTTATTGATAGAAGATTAGTATATACAAAAACTGACAATAATATTTTTATTCGATAGAAATTAGTATGTACAAAATAAAGATATTACCGTCAAAATTAATGTAAAAAGATGGCAGTTCAATTCTTCTAGTGAAAATGCGGCCCCTAAATTTACTGTCATACATTGGAGAATGGCCAATTAAAAGTTCAGGTCAAGTCATTTTATTGCTAGGGACAGAAATAGAGTCTCCCGTAATGACTAACACTGTAAATCTAACACCCTTGCCCGTCATTTTCTCCTACTTCCCCATGATTCTTTTTGTCTGGATAAATCTAACCCATTAATTGTTGTAAGGAATTTGGTCTCTAGAGCGATCTGTAAGAGCTCCGCGAAATAAGTTATTACCAATGGATTTATAAAAACATCTAGCTTATTTTCATTATAAGATGTGCAAATTTATTCTGTATACGTGTGATCTCACGTCTTATATGCACATACATACACATGCATGTAGAGAAAATCTAGCGGAAAGATTATTTTAGTATAAGCACGCCTAGCAAGTTGATAAACCGGCATATTATGTTAATTCTGAATCACACGCATCCCTCTACTCACACAAGATCCATTTTCCCTGTCTGAAGTGTTTTTGTTTGTTCAGGAATTAATCAAGCTGATTCTATTTCTCGATATGTGATGAATGATTATTCTACGCCGTGTCTTGTCATCCGGAATTGTCACATTCGTTTCCGTTTATCAATGGCGTGGGACCCATTGATTAGTTGGGCCTTTGAGGTAACAATGCAGCGGGTGGGGCATCGTTAGAATAATATTAGAAGGCATTGCGAGAAGGGGTTTACCTAATTATCTTCGCGTTAATTAAATCGCAACCTTTGTCAAGTGCAGCTCTTAGCCGCTTTCAGTTACACTGCCTATCACGACCATTAGGACAATATCCCAGTGTCAAGATTATCGAAGACATGGGACTATTTCACCTTTCCTTCTCTTGGTTTGAAGGATCGGCTGGACTGTTCAAGGTCTTGAAAACTATTACCCGGATCACACTATTGATTCACATTCTTGTTTTCTTTCTTTGTTTCTTTCTTCTTTTCTGTTTTCTTCTTTTTATTTTTATATTTTTTCGTTTATTTTTATTTCCTTTTTTTTTCCTTTTTTGCCTATTCATTTTCCAACTATTTCTTTTACCTAATCTCGTCCGTTTTTCTTTTTCTTTTCTTTGGATGTGTGGTTGGTGAAATACATGGCGGCTAAGAATTAAAAACCAGAGTGATGAGTTCGAAACCTACTCGAGTTTGTTACATTCACTAAAAAAATATTAATCCATTTCATCTCCCCCCAGCTATGGGTTATTTATAAGAGCTTATACAGTATAACCCATGTATAAGAGACCCGTATATAAGAGACATTTTACAAATTACAGCCTGTGGTAATGTATAAAATAAAAAAGACCAAAACCGGATATAAGAGAAACCTGGATATAAGAGGACTTTTATCCTGTCCCATTAACCCTCTTATATCAGGGTTACACTGGAAAAAATTATCTCCAAAGATTGGAAACACAGTATTTAATTACAAAATAATTATTCTTAAAATTGACAAAACAAAATATTTTTCGGTTTTAAACAACCCACAAAGCGCTCATTCATCGTAAAAATATAACCAGGCAATTAATATATCTTATTTCTTTGTCCTTTCGTTTTTTTTAGTCAATATGTTTCTTTTACCGTCATTTTTGTTTTCATTTTTTTCCCTCTTTTCTTGTATATGTGTTAAAAATCCCATCCGACAAAAAAATGTGTTAAAAATCCCATCCGACAGGGCGGAAAGCCCTGTCGGATGGGATTTTAGAACACGCCAACTGCACGTCTGCAGAGGGCTACCCACCAATGGTTATGACGATAAACTACATCCGATAAAAATCTTCTGATTCGAAGGTTTAGAAGTGCTCTGAACCACCTATTAACTGCATTTGTTTTTAGGTTTACCCAGATCCGAAGTAGTAGCACTGGTTTGGGTCCCAGTTATGGGCAAATAATTAACACCCAAACTTGGTTCAAAACACTATGAAAATTTTAAATAGACCTTTTTAGTAAAAGTTTCAGCAATATTTTTTTAGAAGAATAATATCACCAGCAATATGTTTGAGAAAAAAATATAAACAACCATATATTTTTGAACAAAAAAAGGAAATATTAATAGCAATGTGTTTTTTAATAAAATAAATACCAGCAATGCATCTGATTCTGGACAAAATCCTCTTTACAAAAATACGTCAATGAAACCTGATCTTCAAACTGATTTCTTACAATTAATTCACATTTTATTCATATGGATCTATTGTAAAAATTCTGTCGACATTAAATGACCATGGAGATTCATATGGCCTTATATAATTTAAAATAGATCAAAGCATTTATCTTTATGCATTTACTCGTTTATATTCTGTTTTAATATAGCGGGGATATTTGTTTGATTTAACAATTCTTGTTTGGTTATTTACTGTCGAATATAAGACTTAGCGGATAGAAATTCAAATGCGTTAGAGTTCAAAAGAAATTGTACAGTTTTCAACAGTTAAAATTACGGACGCAAACTTTGCAGTGGCGGTGGGGGAAACTGGCTTGTTACATTCAATACTTTCAAACCAGACTGGTTACATTCCATCAACGCTGATCAGACCCCGAAGTACTACCAGTCAAGATATCTCTTTCTGCCATTGCCTTTTCTTGAATTCTGGATAAGAAGAATAATTATTATTGTCAATTATAAATTAAATTCAATATTAATATTGATACAGTTCCTTCTTTTACATTAATTTATTAGGCATGAGAGGATTAACAACTCTGTTTTTATCTAAGGTATTGGTAGATTTGTTATGATTCATGATTTGAAAGTTTAAACGCATAGGGATTACGGAACAGTACACTAGAAGCTGTGCGTTGGGGTGCAGTTGATATCAACTCGGAACGAGAAATCGGAGAGCCGAGCTCGAACTTCGATTGAATTCCTTGCATTCACTTACGCACAAATAACCTTGGGAAAGGTATTAATCCGTTTCTTCTCTTCAGTTATGGGTTAAATAATAGGACAGATTGGATTTTATAGCCTTGGCTGGCAACTAGTCTACCGCAAAAAGCAATGGCAATCTACTGCGGGATAATCTTCTACCCAGTCATGTCTCTTTCGAAATATGATCGCCCAAAGTGTGTATCACGTATGGTACTCAACTGACACTAAAAGATACTATAGCATAATTTTAAAAAGTTAGAAGTACTTCCAGAATATTTTTATTTATTTATTTGGCAAATCAATTTGTTTATTTAATGAGTTCAGCTAGAGAATTTCGACTGGGCACAAATCTGCAAAATTCTTTGAATCGTAGCATTAGTATTTGCATTGGGTCTCATTTCTAATTTTTCTTTTGTATTTACTTTCAATCTTCCGAAGTGTTTTTGTGTTTCTGGGTATTTTGCGTCAATTTTGGAAATTTGACTTGGCTAGACTAAAAACTAAAACTAAAATACCGACACCCAAGTGTATACATTATTGTACATTTTAGAGATGAGTACTTCGTTAGTATAACTACGAAAATTAATAATTAACTATGACGTCGTAATCGGACTGGGAAAGCTTTGCTAAATTATTTGTCAATGTCATCGTCGCTGTCTAAATACTATATCTAGATATAATGTTTAGATAGCAATATGTATAATATTAAATCCAACTATACATCCTGACCTATAATATCAAAAATTCCTACACATAAATACCTGTTATCTAAAACTTTAAATACCATACTTGCCTGACCAATATAGATTCAGCTCTATTAAAGAACTTAAAAATTCTTCACGTCAACATATATCACGATATTTTTAGCATCTTTAGATGTTGAAAATCTGTTCACTAACGTTCCAGTCCCTGATACAATTTAAATTATTTTAAATAACATTTATTATCATTCTTCTCTGCCACATCCGTTAATCAATCCTTCTCTCTCTCTCTCTCTCTCTCTCTCTCTCTATATATATATATATATATATATATATATATATGTGTGTGTGTGTGTGTGTGTGTGTGTGTGTGTGTGTGTGTGTGTTTATAAACAAACTATTTTAGTTTCTAAAACACAAGTCCCTTGATCACATTGGTAATTACTATACCCAAACTGATGGCGTTGCTATGGGCAGACCTCTTGGCTTTTATTTTGGAACATTTTTTTATGTTAATTTAGAAAACAAAATATTCAATAAAATAAATAAACGCACCACTCATACCCGCTATGCTGACAACTTCTTCTCCCAAACCAAATCGTATACAAAAGTTACCGAATATTTCGTTGGAAAAATAAATTTGTTTCCTTGATAAATTCGGATAAGAGGCGTTTGGAATTTCAAGTGTTTTTTTCTTTACTTTTAATTTTGCGATGTGTTTCCGTTTGCCTTCACTTGCCAGGCGCTTCGTTGTTAATTCTAGAAGCAGTCTCCGATGCAATTACTCAAGATCTGCCTTTGGCTGGAGTAAAAAATAAAAAATAAAAACACAGACTCCCAAACGTATCCATTGTCGGTTATTTTAGAGTTAAGTACTGCGTTAAAATTCAGTTAACTATTAAAACGTTAACGTCGCGTTTTCTAAATTTAGACAGTGACTACTTTCAACAGTAATTTCATCCTAGATAACTTTGCTAGCAGCTACAGACAATGATTCTTCCTATCTAAGAAAATTATAAATATAAGAACGCCATCAGTCGATTAATTACAAAATTCCAATAACTGAAATTGGACGACCGGTTACCTCCATGCTCAGTTGGGAGTTCTGAATTTCTCGAAATTAAGAAAAAAATTCTAAAAAAAATTCTGAAAAAATATATTTGATAAATTGTGTATATTTCTTTTTTTTCCCCTCTTCGGTGCGAAAACAAATCGAAAGAATGGTGTCTGCATTGTTAAAGTCCAGAGGGCACAATGCGCAAAATAAAACTGAATCACGTGAAGGAAGGAATAAACTTTCAACTTTCTTTATTTACAGCGGGACAAATCAAAATAGGTTGAATTCTTCATGCCAGTATCTCTTAATATTATTTACATATCTAAAATCAGCAAGTCTTTAACAGCAATGACGATAAGACACAAACACACTTACACATACACACACATTCGCACAAAAACACACACACACAAACATATATATATAGCGTCAGGGCAGCCAACTTTGCCCTGACGATCCATATGGTAAAACCTTGGTATGTGAGTTGGATTTAGGTTAGCTACTTATTTTCCAGTTATGGGTCAAATAGCAGGACAGATTGGGTTCTATAGCCTTGGTCGGCAACCAGTCTACCGCAGAAAGCAATGGCAACCTACTGCGGGATAATCTTCTGCCCAGTCAGTCATGTCTCTTTCGAGACATGATCGCCAAAAGCATGTGTCAAGTATGGCATTTAACTGACTGACTGAATATAATAGTTGAAAACAGGATTAAGTTTTCTACTGGGTATAAAGTGGGGGATCAGTTTTATATTGTTATGAAGTAATGAACAGATCCTCCACTAATTACTACTTAATAATAATAGAACAGATTGGGTTCTATAGCCTTGGTCGGCAACCAGTCTACCGTAGAAAGCAATGGCAACCTACTGCGGGATAATCCTCTGCTCAGTCAATCATGTCTCGAAAGAGACATGATCGACCAAGCGTGTATCATGTATGGCACTTAACTGACTGACAGACTGACTTATTTATTTGCTCAACTATTGTATTGAGCGCTTTACGTGTTAGGGTCCTCGTCTCAGGTTTTTTTTTCTTTCGACTAGTATTTTGACTAATGTTCAAGTGATTAGTTCATTTCTTTTTTGTTTACTTTTTTCCCCTCCGCGTTTATGATCGGTGGGTTTTTCGAGACGTGTTCAAAGATAAATTCACAGTTATATATATATATATATATATATATATATATATATATATCATTAAAATAGCGTTTAAACTGGTCATATATATATATATATATATATATATATATATATATATATATATATATATGACCAGTTTAAACGCTATTTTAATGAATACTGGATTCGTGTTCGAGTAAAGGCCCTGTTTTTTGTTTAAATATTTAAAAACATTATTTTTTATAATCAGATATTTTTATTTATATTTATCTACCGGCTTTAACATTCGAAAGATCTCATATAACAAAACATGTGCTAACTCATTTCTTTAATTCGATTTCTCGAATATTTAAAAAATTTAAAAAATTTAAAAAATGAAATATTTTGTTTAATATATATCGAAAATATCTTCTCAAATACCAAGGATAACAATCTCTCTAACAATTTGCATAAAAATTTAATATATATATATATATATATATATATTAGTCATCCACGTACACACACACACACACACACACACACACACACGCACGCACATATATATATATATATATATATATATATATATATATATATAAACTAGACTAGCGATGAGCATTGTATGGCATTTCAATGCCCGGTACAAGACTGATTCTTGTCACAAATCAAGAATTATATTAGACACACTATGCCACCATGAAGGACGCCTTACATGCCCCTTACCAAACAAAAATGCGATAAAAATATTTATTAACCCTTAGTTTTCAGAAACCCTTAAAGAAAATTCTGATCGAAACCACAACAATTTTATATAAATAGTGGTCAGCGAGAAAAACACAAAGCAGCGATTTGTTCCATGCTTGACTGCAATCATCAGTACTAGGTGTTGACCTGAGTGTCCACTTTTATATTTAGATATAATAATGTCTTAAAATAAACACTTTTACTCATAGATACAGCATAACGTAAATTTTATCAAATTAATTTCGTTTCATAACAGACCGAACATGTTCTTGATTAAGATTTCTCCAGTACCCAAGTGATGAACCAAATACACACTGTTTAAAGTAAAATTAATTTAGGGCATCTGTTTCGAAAACACTATAACAACATTAATGTAACAAAATCATTGGATTAAAAATAAATCTGTTCATTCTTTAGAAATATTTATATACAAGAATATAAGTTTTCATTAAACAAAACTTGACATGACCTGATCATAAAAAACGAAATTGTCCTGATTACATTTCTCTCCACCGACTTTGATGAGCAGGACGCCTTGCCCGAATGCCAGAGAATCCTCTTCAGAAATCGCATCTGCCAAGAGACGACGTGGAACTGCATGTCGTCGATTCAGCTGACAAATAAAAAAATATTGCTGATGACAGAAAACTAAGTTCTAACCTTCCATGTTTCTAAAAACTCCCCAAGTATTGGTTGAAACTTCTCGTGACTCTCAGGAAGTTCGCTAACTGATTTCACCAAAAACTCTTGGGATATGGAAGACAACCTTGTATTACAGATTTAATGCTTTCCAAAGTGTTGGTTTGATATAGTACATTTGCTCGTTTAACCGACACCAGTGAAAAAATTCATCGTGTTAAGTGAGGACTTCTGGCTGGCTACTCATCAATAAAAAATGAGAGTTACAATTCAATTGCTATGTACGTTTTTCTTAAACACAAATGAGGCGAAAAATAGTGACAGCTTGATGAAAAAAATGGACCTCCATTTTGCGTATAATGCTTCCTGGAAAATTATATTTTTATCAAATATTAGATCGTAAAACGTGAAATGTTATTTCGTTTTTTCTTTATATTTATAATGTAAATGTGTTAATATATCAAATATTTTTCTATATATAGCTAAAGCGAGAAAAAAGCTAAAAGAAAACTCTTAGAAATCAATTATTTCCTCTTTTAACCATTTGGCCAGTAGATTCTTGTTAATTTTCTTGCAGAGCTTTGGAACTGAATCTTCAAAGCGCAGACCTCATGCTTTCCACTTCATATAAGTCAGTCAGTCAGTTAAGGGCCATAGGTGATAGACGTTTTGTGCAATCATGTCTGGAAAGAGACATGACTGACTGGGTAGAAGATTACCCCGCAGATAGATTATATTGCATTATTATATTAAGTATAATTAATGGGGGATCAGTTTATTACTTCATAACAATAAAAAACTGACCTCCCACTTTATGACCAGTAGAAGTTTTAATTTTGTTGACAACTATTATATTCAGTCAGTTAAGTGCCATACGTTATAGACGCTTGGGCAATCATGTCTCGAAAGTGACCTGACTGACTGGGTAGAAGATTATCGCGCAGTAGGTTGCCATTATTTTCTACGATAGACTGGTTGCCAGCCAAGGTTATAGAACCCAATTTGTCTTATTATTTAACCCATAACTGGATGGAAGAGACAATTAATACCTATTTGTACGTAAGTGAATGCAAGGAATTCATCTGGAATTCGAACTCGGCACCCCGGTTTGTCATTTCAAGTCTATATCCACTGCATCATAACCCACATCCTTCTACTGCACCACAACGCACATCCTCCACGACGCACATCCTCCACAACGCACACCCTCCACAACGAACATCCTCCACAACGCACATCCTCCACAATGCACTTCATATCACAGAGCCAAAAACAGAAACAAAAACTGTAATATCACCAAACCAAACTTTATCAAGCTGCCATTCTTCTCCAACATGCCTAGAATACGCACACTAAAAGAAATGTACAGGAAATTCCAGGCTAAATGATGGACGGCCCATGTCTATGTTTCTGCAAAACACAACAGAAGTTTTTAAACTCAGATACATGCTGTACTTGTAAAGCGATCAATAAGTGTTTGTATTTTTAAGGATACTTAGATCAAGATTTACATTTAAAATTCAAATCTGACTCATTATTAGAAATAAACAAATTTTATTGAATTTACAAACTTGCTTAAACCACACAAAAAACTTGCGAAATTTAACACCTCGATGCGAAATGTTTGTCGTCAAATGGAAAGGCCAGAATCACATCCGGGAATGAATTCCCAAACAAAATAAAAGACGAGCCAAGTTTGACCCTTGTCAAAAAGAAATGCGATGATCATAGTAAACACCTACATTTGACAAACGTCAAACGATCGTATTATTATTGCCTCTGCCTTGCTCTCTCACCTCTAACCTCCTTGTTCTTCATCGTTTTCCCGTCTACCCGTACAGAACCCTTTCAGAGTGAGCGAATACTTCAAAAGACACTCCTATTCAACAAACGCACGTACATACTGTCATGGTGGCATCACCCATACAACGGATTGAACACTTCCTACAACCACATATACTTCCCCTCCCCTGGAAGAAGAAGAGCAGAAGAGCAGCGAGAGGCAGAGATATGTGGTTTCCGGCTTTCTCTTCTCTCTCTTCAGACCTTGATATTGGTGCTTCCGTGATTTTCCTGCAATCTGGCCGGTTGGTTGGCAGTTTCTTGGTTGCTGCTTCCGACCGGTAGAAAGGAGCCCTAACTCTTGCGTGGCGTCAAGGGCGGCTGCTCAGATGAACAATTGTATAATATCGGGGTTCTTGTAGTGCCATGTTGCGCATGGATAGGTGTCCCTGCAAGCGCTTTCGGTGGGCAACCCTGAGGCCACACCTTGTTGCAGCCCTAGCCAGTTTCCCTCCCAGTACAGATCGTGGATAATGACCGCCTGTATCCTCTACTCTATGGTCCCTTTCTGTAAACAAAAACATATGACGAAACAAATCAGAAACGACCCTAAACCAGTTAAAATCAAACCACCTAAACCAATTAACCTTTCTTTCACTAATATCCGTGGCATTCGTACTAACTTTCCTAGTGTAGAAGCGTTCCTACATGAAAAGTCCCCTGACATCCTTGCGCTCTGCGAAACTAACCTCAACTCAGCTATTCCCTCCTCTGACCTCTCCATCCATGGTTATCTTCCCCTCTTAAGGAAGGATTCCACTGTCCACATGCATGGGCTGGGTGTTTACGTCAGCGAACACCTCCCCATAGCTAGGGTGACTTCACTCGAATCTACTGACCACCAATACATATGTCTCCGCCTGTCTCTCCTCAGTTTGGTTAGTTACCTATTCTTTGTTTACCGTTCTTCTTCCTCTCCTGACTGCTCCCTACTAGATAGCATTGCCGACGACATAGATAAAGCTATTTCCTATCACCCATTCGCCCACATATTTGTATTTGGAGACCTCAATGCCCATCACTCTGTGTGACTTGAAAACGCCGTTGCTGATCCAGCGGGCATTCACGCCATTAAATTCACTATTTCCCAATCACTTACGCAAGTGGTGGACTTCCCCAATCGCTTCCCAAGCACACCCTTGGGTCATTCCTCACTACTAGATATATGTTTCACCTCTGCGCCTGACTCCTGTCAAGTCTCGCAGCTTTGCCCTCTCGGCAATTCCGACCACGCTGTAGTCTCTCTCAGCATTTCTTTCCACTCTCACTCCCTCCAGGAGCCCCCTACCTATAGGACCTCCTACCTATACCAAAAAGCTGACAGGGATGCCTTTCGCGATTTCCTCTGCGACGTCCCTTGGGGAAAAGTGTTCGATCTATAAGCTGATGACTGTGCCTCGGAGGTCTCGTCATGGGTGAAAGCTGGCATTGATGCCTTCATACCCACCAGGAAGTATTGCCTAAAACCTCATTCCTCTCGTGGTTCTCTCCTGTCTGCTCAGCCGCCATTACCCAAAGGAACCATTACTTCCGTATATTCCGGATACATTCATCTGATCACAATAGGCGCCTGTTCACGTCTGCTCACAATGAGTGCAAGAGAATGCGACAGCGCATAGCTGACCGCAAGTTCGGCTCCAAAGACTATTGGAGGATTTGCAAACGAGTACTGAACAATAGCAAATCCTCAATACCTCCTTTAATCAATGAATTTGAGGTTCTCACGTCATCTGCGGATAACGCTGAGTGCTTTGCCCGCAGATTCTCATCCAACTCCACATTTCACCCACCCGACTTCCCTATTAGAACTGAGCCCAAACTGCATGACGTATAAATTACCCCGACAGTAGTATCACGAGTAATATCAAAACTCGACCCCCATAAGGCGAGTGGAGACGATGGAATCCCGGTGATAATCCTTCAGAGGTGTGCTCCTGAACTTTCCCCTGTCTTCTCTAAACTGTTTAACTACTGCCTTTCTGCTTCCTGCTTTCCTGCATGCTTCAAGTTCTTTTCAGGCGTTCCTGTATTTAAGGATTGTGGTGAACCCTCGGACCCATCCAACTATCGTCCTATCAGTCTTCTCCCGATATTCGGGGAAGTATTCCAGGCTATAATCAATGCTGAAATAGTTCAACATCTTACTTCCCACAAACTCTTCTCTGACAGGAAATATGGCTTCCGCTTTGCCAGGTCCACGGCCGACTTTCTAACAACCGTAATGGAGTACATGCTCCAGGTCCTTGATGAGTCTGACGAGGTTGCTCTGGACATCTCCAAGGCTTTTGACAGGGTTTGGTACTCTGGCCTCCTATGCAAGCTAGGGTGTTACGGTATTACCGGGCGCCTACTTGACCGAATCCAATCTATTTTGAATAACCGCAAAATGAAGGTCGTTTTGAATGGGCATGCCTCTTCATCCTACAGCACGAATGCTCGTGTCCCACAGGGCTCTATCCTGGGCCCGACGCTCTTCCTTATTTTCATCAACGACCTCCCAGATGATATCAGTTCCCCAGTAGGCATCTACGCAGATGGCACCACAATATACTCCCACACTAGTAAGAAACCTGTCGTGGCAGACAAATATAATCTCGCCGCTGACCTTGAACGGGATCTACACTCTGTGGTGAATTGGGGCAAGAAGTGGCTTGTCAAATTCAATGCGTCTAAGACTAAGCTGTTGTCTGTCAACCATCACAGGAAACCTCTCCTGCCTCCCATAAGCAGGGACCAAGCGATTCTCCCGGAGAGCAAAACACTACGCCTCCTCGGCCTTACCCTCTCCTAAAACCTCAAATGGAACCAATATATTGAATCCATAGCTAAATCTACTACTAAGAAGGTTGGGTCAGTATGTCGATCCAAGGTGTTTTTCAGCCTGAATCAATGTTGCATTTATACACGTCAACCATCCGTCCGTGCATGGAGTACTGCTGCCACTTATGGTCAGGCGCTCCTGCCGTTCTCCTCAGTGTTCTCGACAGGCTCCAAAGGAGAGTCTGCAATGTGATAGGTACTGATCTGGCGGCTCAACTGCAGCCCCTTACCCACCGTCGAAATGTGGCCTCCCTTTGTCTGTTCTATAAATACTTTCATGGCTTCTGCTCGGACGAACTTAAGTCACTGGAGCCTTCTCAAATGTTGTTTAATCGTGCAACCAGACTGGCAACTGGGTCCCACCCATTCACAGTTAGATTAACTAAATGCAGACGGCCATTCTACTCCTGCATTTTCTTCTCTCACACTTCCCGCTTGTGAAACTAGCGCCAATATTCTTGCTTTCCTGACGGCTACAACTTCCAGAAATTTAAATGCAATGTCAATACTCATCTATTAACCACTGGACTCTAGCTCTCTCCCCACCCCCGTATATCCTTTCCTTTCTCTCCACCTATGTATCTGTCATCGCACCTGCATTCTCAGCTTTCTTTTGCTTCTTTCTAACTAGTTTGTACTCCTCACTCTTTTCTAATTAATCTTTTTACAGTTATGTAGCACCTCGCTCATCAGATTCATTTCTGCCTTGCTCGGGGTGAAATGATTAAAAAAAAATGATATGCAGTACTCCGACCGTAACTATCATCCCATTTGGAGCATTAAATTGTTGTATTACTACCTAACCCGTATTTATCTTTCTACTGAGTTCCACCTATTGTATTTTGCTGTGTTTAATATATGTATATATAGTTATTTCCAGTTTTGGTTGTTGTATTATTTATTGCTGGACTCTTACCACGTCTACGATACATACATACACATACGTTCTTGTCTACGTACACATAAACTCACTCTTGCAAGGACTACGACGAACTCTACCTTTAACTTCTTAATAATGTTTCTAAATGAACATTAACTTCAACAATTCATGATATCCTTCTATCAATAAATTTGTATTTTAACATGCAAAATGAATACTTTTATTTTTCCACACATCTACACGTTCCAATCTCCGACTTTCTGACAACCTTCTGATGATTATGAATAATCTGTAAGCTGTAAGGAGTTCGGTTATGTATGACACAAGGCCGAATGAAATAAGCATTATCCATCTCCTTATATCTTCAGATAAACGACCATTACTTGCTTACGTATAATAAAACATTGAGTCTATATTAAATTATCCTATATTGGTGTATACGCTGCAAAACTCTCACTCAAGACATGCATCTTTATCCGCTTTGGAAAAACATTTCTGTACTGAACGATTCTGACACTGACCATCCACAAATGTTTGATAGATTTCGATTTTTTCTACTCAGTATACGTTAATGAAGAGATATCCTGATAATGATGACAATATAACTGCTGTCTCCAAAATTCTTCCACCAAAAAAGATATTAAATATTAATTTTTGTATACTTTCGTAAGAATCAAAATCTCTGCACTTGTGATAGTCTGAGATTTATCTTAAATATTTCTTCCCGGGGAACTGTATTTTTCTGAGTACCATTAAGACAAAAAATATGCAATGTTAAGTTTTATGCCATTTCAATATTTACATAAATTATTTTGAAGATTGTGCAGCAGCGATTGCCAAATGGGAAAACCAAACTTCATTGAAAAATATTTTAGACACATTACTTTTACACTGATGAGCACATCAGATTCTTTGATTTTGAAAAAGTATAATTGTTTCAAGCATATAGATGTATATCAACCGGACCGCTTTTATTAAATTTATGCGACACGGATTTTCTTTTAAGCCCACTGATGCTCGATTTGCTGAATAAAGACTTTATGAATTATAGCGTTATTGATGAAAAGCATTTTTGCATGGTAGGAATATCGGATTATTTTCATGACATTTGCATCTCAGTCTGACGCAAATTCAAAATGATTGACTTCAAAAAATTCAATAAAAAAAGGAGTCGCTTTTATACCCAGGGACGATATATAAAAAAAGATTTTTGTGCCTGGTGACATGAAGTTTCTGACATTTCTAATTAATCATGGTACAGAGAAGTGGGTTTGTTCAAGCTGCTTATTACAGAAAATACTTTGCAAAATTGTCGAGAGTATGACCTTAAATTGCATCCAGCAGCAAGGCCTCTAATTTAGAGGTTGTGAGAAGTATGAAACCCCCTCTTTATTGCTTTGGTTTCCATGGTCAACCAGTAGTAGTAGCACCTGTTAGTGTTCCCGCTATGGGCAAATATTTAATCCCTAAACTGGATTCAAAACACCATGAATGTATAAAAAATAGACTTTTATAGAAAAATATACATTTTGAATGAAAACTATTACCAACAATACATATTAGAAGAAGAAAAATATTACCATAACACATTTGTGAAGAAAAATAAATATTGCCATGATACATTTTTGAAGCAAAATAATATTATTACAAACAATACATTTTTAATACAAAATTAGAAGACATTTTCAGTTTCTAGAATAAAAATAAAAATTCATCAAAATATGACTAAATCAAATTCTTACTATAACTGAACTTTAAAAAATACCTTAAAATCCCACCATTTTGGCATTAAATAACCCACAGAGGTGTTGATATGCCGTTAAACAAATCTCAAACTCAGACTTCACAAAATAAGTAATGGAATGCTAAAATGATATTTAGTTGAAAGAAAATAAATATCATTATAGTTTTTTTTTTTCATCTGGTAAAAATAATTCTGAATTTAATAGTAAAATGCGGCAATCATTGAGGGAGTGCTGATAAAGAAAGTACCTTACCATTTTTAATATCGCCAGAATCGGTTGTGCAACGTAGATTCACCTGAGCCATTGGAAGAAATACTCACATACGAATCCTTCACTCAACAATGAGCGCGTGTACTGTATCAAGTTTGCATTTAAACAAATTGTTTTTATTCGTTCATTAATTTATTGAGTTACCGCATTTTCACAGCTGTGGTTAGTATTCTCCTTCATCTTACCAATTCGGTTGATGGTGATATGCAAGGCAGAATATTTCAGTTATTTACCGATTCCAATTGAACCATCAATGTTAAGGTTACACCTTCCTACCTCTCAGAAGTTAAAGAACCGTGACCTACAAAGCAGCAGGTGAGTTGAGTACAGAGTTTTGTATTTAGACTATCGTTGATGTATGATGACACCTCACTTCCGGTCACACCGTCCAGATACAACAGAACACGGGCATTACATTTAGGGACAGGAGGGTTGTCACTGTCGACAGACAACCGTCTTCGGGTCTCTGTCACGTGTTTTCTCTCGGAATTAGCTTCCATAGCCTTTTCCGTATTTTGGATCTAACGGCAAAGGCAGCTGATGTTTAAAATCAAGATTTTCCTTATTCTAGATGGACCTTTTCATTGGCTGTTGAGCTCCATATTTACCCGATTATGACTTCATAAAACGATAACAACATTTATCAATATATACCGAGAAACTGAAATTCTATGTCAACAGTTAATCAGTTAGATATAGCTTCCAATCTTAAACTACGACTGAATTCGTGAAGTCGAGGCAAGATAAGGGAAAACTCGCCAGGCCAGTTGTGATGAAAATATATGGTGAAAAGTCATTTGTGTTACGAGGATATGAATATTACTGAAAATGAGATGCCAAGACAGGATCAAAAGCGTTGCAGATTCTTTTTGGGGCCTTGTCAAGAATCTCTAGAAACAGAAGAACCTGGCAGCAATAGTCAATGCGAGGACGAATGGAAAGTTTATATAAGTGTAGAATGATTCTGGTAAGGGAGTTTGTACGAAGGATTCTGGAAAGACAAATTGTACGAATATGAATCAACATGTACGACATGGTTATCCAGATTCGCACAATTACATTTATGGACGGGGATGTTGTCACTGTCTACAGCTAACCGTCTTCGGGTCTTTATTGCGTGGTTTCTTTCTGGATTTGCTTCTATAGCCTTTGCCGAGATTATACGACATGGTGATCCACATTCAGTAGCAGTAGACCTATTTAAGATAACCTTCCACTTCATGTCTGTGGAAAAAAGATGGACCGAAAAAGAGCGATGCGTTTCTCTCCTGGAAATTTGCATCAGCTATACAAATGAAAGGCAACGATGGATTTGTTATATCATCAAAGTACAGCTGTTTTATTTTGCATTTAAATTAACAAGCTAATGGGCTGTTCTTTTTAACAACAGACTGAAGGTCATTTTCGAGATCAGCATCAATTGTGACTTAATCGAACCGATCAAACACAGGAGTGTATAGCTGTGACATTGTCATAATATCTATTTGAAAACGAGTGCGCTGTCCAGACTACAACCCACTCTCGGTCATACCGTCCATATACGAAAGAATACAGGGTATTATATGTAGGGACAGGGAGAAATGATAGCCCGAAAAGTTGAATTGGGTTTCTCTCCTGAGGGTTAGTATCAACTATTCAAAATAGAGCTGTTAAGCTTGCGTTGAGAATAACAAGCCAATTGATTGTTCTTTCAAAAAACGCACTGAAGGTCATTTTTGTGATCGAGACCAATTTGACTTCATCGAACCGATTAAAGACATGAGTATATAGTTGTGTCATTGGCATAATATCTATATGAGAACGAATTAGACTGGTAATGTCGTTAATAAAAATAATGAACAAAATAGTTTTAAGGACTCATGCGGATGTTATCCAGGACATAATCCTTGGGTCTATGTGTTCCTTATTTTCATCGACGACAATTTCAGTGTCATCATTTCTCATCTCAGTATCTACACCGATGACACAACTATTTATTTTGTCTTAAAGGTAATTTAATGGTATTTAAAACGAACGAGTTAACTCATGCGTAGAAATGTCTTGCCTAATTGCGTATATTTTGAGATGTTTGCAAATTTGATTTTTTCTTCTATAATGAGAGTCCTTTCAGGATATAAGCGATCGTGGCTCTCACAATGGCGACTAATTTCCTACTGGTGACAGGTGTCTGAGTTCAGCAAAACTGTTATTAATTAAAAAAAATCACTATATTTTGAAACCCTGTGTTCCGGGTATCATAACTTCTTTTACTTAATTTTTTCACTTCTGAGTCAAACTGGGTGAGCACCCGCTTGCATTCGAGTATAAGGATCGTTTTCCTCTCTTCTTATTTCTTTTTTCCACTCGGGTGGCGGTGTTGGAAATGCCTGTAAAGGTAAAACCTATTCCTGAAGTGTCGTGAGCAGGAGTCACAGAGGAATGTAGATTGTGGACTCGGCTGGGCAAATCAAGGGCTCTGGATAGCATTTCGTAAATCGTTTTTATGTTGACGATTAGATTCGAATATCTCAGTCCCCACCTGCTCTGTCATAGACCAGAAGGGACAACTCGTCCTAACATTTTTAAGGGTATCAGGACCGATGATGACATCTCGGGAGTTGTCGAAATACGTGGATACATGGGGCCTTATTGGGTTTACATTCTAAACACTTGCCCTGCCCAGTGGAGGCGACTGAAACTATCAAAGTGACTGAAGCCTAGAGTCCGGGCCAGGACAAATAACACTGCAGATTATTTTTTGTGTTTAATCAAAAATTACTGAATACATTACAGAGGCAGCAGACCAAATATAGCAACGGTATTAAATACGAGGACGGATAGTAGACTTATAAATGTGTGCAACAGATTCTGGCAAAAATAATTGTTTAGCACAACACAGTGACATATGTTTCCCAGCAACAGACTAAGGAATTGATTCAATATAAGCGCTTGACTTTATGTCAGTGGAAAACATAAGACCAAGGAAGCCCATTACGTTGCTATAATTAAGATTAGCATTACTCATACTGATAGAAGGACAAAGTGGTAGCAATGTATATATATATAGCATCGACGACTTCTTGAATTATCTAAACATATTTATAAATGGAACTCTCTGTGTGTCTGTGTGTGTGGGTCCGTTACCTACAGACTCCGAAACGCCTGAATCGAAAAGGAATAGAAGGAGAAGAGAAAGAAAAAGAAGGAAAAAAGGAGAAAAAGAAGGCAGAAAGAGGAGAAGAGGAGTATATATATATATATATATATATATATTACTAAATTGGAAAGAAAAAATACCCCACCCCTATCACGTCTATGAAAACCTATACACAGGATCAAAGTAAATACATGAATTAGGTCCACTAAAAGCAAACATCAACCAATTAAATGATAGCCAACCATAAAAATGATCACTCAACACCGCCCTCTTAGAAATCCTAACCAAAAGATATACCCAACCGATAAAAAGATAAAACATACATTCCAACAGATAATACCATTAATCAACAATTTCAAACTTGCACACCAAATTCCTCAAAAGTCTAACGATCAAAACGAGACATTCACTTAATTACCAATAACCCCAACCAACCCCCACGACAACAACGAACCAAATATAAACAGAGAATGATTCCAAACCTTTATTTCCCATGAAGAAGTGTTTAAATCCAAACACTGAAACAAACATATGATTGTAGGAAAGAGGACATATATAGAAGAAATTATGAACATGTTCTAAAACATAATTTATAATAAATATTCACTGCTCTGTACATCATATATCGAGCATTGTTTTAAATTAATGTTTTGGACGGAAAAATTTTTCTTTTTTCTTTCCTCATTCTATACTCACTCGGATATATATATATATATATATATATATATATATATATATATATATATATATATATATATATAAGGCAAGATGTTTGTGTGTGTGTCTTCATCTGCCTGTATGTCTGTATTTTAGATTTTGCTTCGAATTTGGCTCTAAATAGGTATAATTGTAGTTCTTAGTCTCTGCCATGACACCGTTTACTCAGAGGACGTATTACGCCTTCAAAATTCAGTTTACAACGAAAAAAACTTATTTGATATCGATACCAGGAAATCAAAATTTGACTTACATCCATTCATTTTTCTATCAGTCAACGGTTTCGCTTTAACTGGAATCAACTATTGCTTTTTAGTCTTTCGTGCCAACGTACAAAGTGTTTGAGCTCTATGACCATGGATTAGTTTTAAAGCTTTGATTGCACCCGAGCAACGCCGGGCGATACTGCTTGTAAATATATAAGGAATATTCTGGGGAGAAAAATTATTTTACACGAAATATTGAACTAACTTTCCAAGCTGCATGCCTAACTGTTGATTCATTATAATTGTTGCACTTCAAGTCAGCGTTAAATGTTAGCGCGGAAATGGCCAAGAATTCGCTCTCCAGAAGATTATCATGAGTCATGCTATAAATCATCTATGTATGTGCATATAACATCAGGTATTATTTCCATCGTTTACATTGTTCGGAATGTTATCCTCTTTTGTCAGAAAATAATACACAGATGTCCTGAAATACCCGCTTGATATGTACCTCGGTTAGTTCCAATGACTTGACACAAAGAGTTGTGAACTCAATACCAGGTTACAGCAGTGGTGAACAAACAACTTAGATGTTTAAGTTAAAGGGAGATAACTACACGACTACCGGGTGGGGCATCGCATACGGAGTCATAATGATACCCCAGTGATCGAAATAAAATGTTCGGTTAAAAATTCTTATTAACTGAAGAAGGCTGGAGCATACAACGGCCAAAAAATTGTAAACATGGCAATAAAGATAAAGTCAGCAGTCCGAACAATGTAAATGATGTCAATACTATCTCATCTCAGAAGTATAGACAAATAACATCAGCGATACATCAATAAATATCCGTGGTGGGAATTTTTTTTCTTTTCTCGGCAGTTGGCCAAATCAACAATCTATTTCTACCGTTGCATAAACAGCACTGCATTGGTGGTGTTAATTTAAGGGCATTTATTTGTCCTGCTTTTAAAAACTATAGCTATTTATAGACATTTTGTTTAGTATTAAATTTTAACTCACTGCTGTTATAGTACCTTTCCTATTCGTGCCCATTTATCAGATTGAGCATTATTAAATTAAAGCTTAATTCGATTTCAGTAAATTCTATATAGGTCCAAGTATTTTGAAAATCATCAGACGGAAAGTGTGACACAGAGATCCGAAGATGAATTGGCATGGCGAAGGAAGCATTTCAGAAGTTGAGTAAAGAAACAGGACAATTTCGCTAGAAACAAAGAAGAGAGTACTGGAGTGCTATGTAAGGTCAGTTCTTCAATATGGCAGTTAGTGCTGGACAATATCATCGAAGATGAAGGAAAGACTTGAAGCAACTATAATGTGATTCCATAGAAGGATGCTGCAAATATTATGGATCGATTATGTGAGAAATGATGAGGTTTTGAAACGAAAAGAAAATTAATACTGAGCATCGGAAGAGGCAGCTGAAGTTCCTGGGACATGCAATGAGGAAAGAGGGCTTGGAGAACCTGATACTAAGAGACTAGATACAGGAAAAAAGAGACAGAGGAAAGCAGTGGATAACATATTTGAAGGACCTAATCAGGTCGATGATGGAACGATTGCATGGTGTATCAGAAGAAGGCGTGCTAAGGGCCACCAGGGATAAGGAGACGTGGAAAGCCATGATCGCCTACGTCCTGAAAGGACAGTGCACATAGGAGAAGGAGAATGTGCGTTGTGGGTGCAGTAGATCTCGACTCGGAAAGTTTTAATCAATCACTTCTCCATCCAGCTACAAGCTAAATAGCAGGACATATTGTTCTCTGTAGACTTATTTGGCTACCAGTCTACCGCAGAAATTAATGGCTACATGTGCCGTTCTAAATCTTCACCTCAGCGTGTCTTACGTATGGCACTCAACTGATTTTTATAGGACTCATAACTTCAATCTAGCTGGGCACCTTATATTTTTTGATTGCCCTGTAAGAATCCGCGAAAGTTTCGCTAGCTTTCCCCTTACCCGTGAGTAATATAATAATCTATTAGTAAATCAACGTTGTACACGAAATCGATAACCTATATTTCAGAATGAAGAACTGTCCTGAAAATTTCCAAAGAATCGACGAAGATCCAGTGAGGGAGAAACACAGCAGGAGATTTAATGCTTGCAGAGGAACGTTTTGCATTTCACGTCGCGACAAAGCCGAGCCGAGCATCTCATTCGATAAGAGGCGGCACGGACTCTCGTAAATCAAAATATTGCATTAACTAAATTCGTTAATAGCCATTTTGGCATATAATCAAATGTCTGACAGGGTAATGTGTGGTGTTCAATGGACTTTTAGCCTGACCCTTCAGCGAACAATCAATCATAAGTGGGGGCATTTATTGACGGGTGGGAGGTGTCATGCAAAGATGCCTTCTTCATAGCATCCGGAAGAATTAGGCTGCTCTTATTATTTTTTAAATATATCAGTATATAGAAGGTATTTACTAACAAACATATTGGGAAGATCTGACAATATATTTAAGGAAATCTTTGGCAAAGATACGTGTGTTCATAACCTGTAAACAATCTTTTGTCACGTAAATTACGACTATGCTGATATTGAGCGTCGCTTGGTATAAGGGCAACGTATCTGTGGATTTTTGTTCTTATTAAATAATCCTAATAGATTATAAATTCTGCAAAAGCGTTTAACATGGCAAGTCATAAAGAACTTTTTGAACTGCTAGGTAAGCTTGAATTATTCGGGAATGATATTAGAATTCTGTACGTTGTGGTGTAATAGATATCAATTTGGAACGAGAAATCGAAGTGCTGATTTCGAATTCCAGTTGAATTTTTTTCATTCACATACGCACAAATAACCTTGAGAAAAGGTATTAATCCATCCCTTCTTCCTCCACATATAGGTTAAACAGCAGGACAGATTGGGTTCTATAGAGTTGCTTGGCAACAAATCTACCGCAGAATGTAATGGAAACCTACTGTATGGAAATTTTCAGTTTAGTCATTTGTATCTCTTTCGAGATATAATCACCCAAACATTTATCAGATATGGCAATTAAATGACTGATTAGAATTTTCCAAAACTTATAGTAGGAGCAAACATTCCGCACATAAAAAAGAAAATAAATTCAGTAAATACACAAAAGTAGAAGGGGGCTGAGGACAAAGAGATATCTTCTCAGGGGACTTATTAAACATTTACGTTTAATGACGGGGTGGGAGGCGTCAGGCAAAGATGCCTTCTTCATAGCATCTGGAAGAATTAGGTTAATCTTATTTTTTAATTATATCTAAACTTATTTATAAATGGAACTTTGTTTGTGTGTGTGTGTGTCCGTTACCTACAGACTCCGAAACTGCTGAACCGATTTTCTTGAAAATTTACACAGTTTTACTAAAAGCGTCTGCGAGTGTTCTTAGCTATATTCTGTGTCGAGGTAGCCCGATAAATATCGAAAATCGATAATCGAAAAAAAAGGAGTGGTTCAATTTTAATCAAATTTGATACACTCATAGACAAAGACATCAAAAAACGATATTCAGAAGCTTCATGGTTGCAGTTTATACAATAGTGCAGAAAATCGGTAATATATATATATATATATATATATATATATATATATAAGGCAATATGTTTGTGTGTTTGTGTCTGTTTATCTGCCTGTGTGTGTGTTTTTTTTCGGACGTTTTATTTTAGTTTTTGCTTCGGGTTTGGCTCTAAGAAAGTATAATTGTATTTCTTTGTCTCTGCCATGATATCGTTTACTCAGAGGTCTTTTTAAGCCTTCAAAATTCAGTTTACGACGAAAAAAACTAATCTGATATCGATTCCAGGAAATCAAAATTTGACTTACATCCATTCATTTTTCTTTCAGTCTACGGTTTTGCTTTAACCGGAAACGACTATTGCTTTTTAGTCTTTCGTGCCAACGTCCAAAATGTCTGAGCTCCAGGATCATGGATTAGTTTTAAAGCTTTTACTACACCCCGAACAACGCCGGGCTATACTGCTAGTGCCACATAAAATTACGACTATACTGATATTGAGAAATGTTTAACATGTATTATTTATTAGTAACCACAATTTAGATAAGCTGGCGATACGCTGTTGATATATGATAACGAAAGTGAACTACTCGAACTTCTAGGAGGTAATGAAGAAAGGTGAGAGGATATTTGAGAAAACAAGAATACTGCTGTCATATATGATCAGGCGTCACTGTTGTTAATCTCAGAGTTCTCGACAGGCTCCAAAAGAGAATCTGTAATGTGATAGGTACCGATTTGGCAGCTCAACTCCAGCCACTTTCTCACCGGCGTTATTGTTATATATAACAATTTATCGTAAATAATCAGGCCAGTAGATATAAATATATAATACTGTTTAATTAAAAACAGAATATCTACTTAAATATGAGTATCGATAAAAAATAATGTTCAAACAATTCATTTCATATATATATATATATATATATATATATATATATATATATATATATGTGTGTGTGTGTGTGTGTGTGGTGTATCAAAAATACACATGTTCGAGGTGGATTATTCACAATAGAACAAGAATATGTAGGGTATATTTCGATGTGTTGTCATCTTGAGTAGCTTACATTTGTCAATAATATACAACATAAAATGAGTAATGAGTAAGTATATTTATTACTGAAATTGTTAATAACGTAGCCATTTTTGACATTTTTTCTGGGATCCTAATCAAAACACAATGTAAAAATAACCGAATTATATACACCAACTTTGTAGGGTTAAATATTGCTTGTAATTTCTAAACTATCAGATGTTGCAGCTGAAGGTAAGTAACCATTTAATTTATTATAACTTAAAGGTGACTAACAAGTTTCGTAGTATAGAATATATCATGATTACTGTAATTACAGGAAATAGAAATGTGCAAATTTGTATTTGGCTTGTAATCAGATTATGCAAATATATATTCTGAATATAAACCTAATCTATGCAAAATCTTTGGAAATTTAAGGTGAGAAAGTCCAAGAATTTTAGTACTAAATTAGTATCTTTAAATGGGGAGAACGCAAATCATCTAACTTTGATGTGATACTACACTGACAATAGTGGAATGAAGACGATGAGGAAAGATCTAGTACTGGGGTCGGTATCCTAGGGTACGCGAAGGTAATTCCAGCAGGCCACGAAAACTGATGCTTAATGAGTCGATTCAACTCATTAGTCTTAGGAATTGAGTTATATCATGAAGAGAAGGTGAAGTTCGACTCTGTTGGACCAAACCAGACCAGTCAGACACCAAAACTAAGTTGAAAATTCAGTTCAAAACGTCCAATTCTAAAGTTTACTCCTGATCAGTAGCTGATTTAAATATAATATCAGTCTAAATATGTTTCCTTGAATAATTACTATGAAAGTAAGAAGTATACCAGGTTAGTAGATCATGCCAAAGATGGCATCTATGTTTGAAAGCACTTTCCATAGTGAGAAAATTATTTTCTAAATTGAAACAAAGAACAATTTCAGAAGAAGATTAACTAATAAACATCTTGATAATCATCTTGATAATCATCTTGATAATTATGTTGCTCTTGGAATCAACAAACTTGAAGCCCAGTATTGAGAAGGTTTTAAGTTATTGCAGTCATCAAGTTTCCCATTAATTCTTTGCTGCTATGTATCTTTGAATGCAAGTGATTCCAGATATGTTATAAATTGAATCAATGATTTTTTTCACTGATTACATTAATCATCAGTTAATAGCAATTATTTTAAAGCTTAGTGAACACTTGTGATTAAATTTTAGCATATGTAATTTTCCATAATTAATCTTTTATAGCTTTTGTCAGGCACACTCTCCGGCATTAATACTCGATTGTACACATAGAGAGCAAGAAATTGTCGACCCCTTATCTAATAGATAAAGGAATGTTAGGAAGAGAGAAATGAATTGTCAATTAAAACAAAGAGGTCGGAACCTTATTTAGAAATAACCTAAAAAGGAAGCAAAAAATAAAAATGTCTTAATAAATGTTAACAAAGCAAGTATTTCTACCATTAAAAGAGTAACTATTATCAAGTCAAAACAGGAAGCGATAAAAGAATGTGATTAATATTTGGAAAATGTTATTCGCAGAAAGAAAACTTTACCTAATAAGATTCAAGGGCATATTACCGACTCTTAGGCAGGATTCAGATAGAGATTCTAGGCTTTCTATGGAAGTGATGCAATAGCATTAAAGAAATGGGGACAACAAAAGTGTATACACAAATTCAAGCATGCAAAATATTGTAAAAAGAGATATAAATGCGAATGAAAATAAGCTGAAAATGCTCATTTAAACAAACTGATGAAGATGACCCACTGTTGATAGCAACCGCAGAAAAGAAACTACAAGAACTCATACGGAATGTCGTAAAAGAAAAGGGAGAAGAAAGGACTAAACATTAATTACAAGAAGAATGACCGCATGGTTGTATGCAAAAAAGCAACAACTTAACATGCAAATCACGACTTTGATATGGGAAAATGAAACAGGTACAGCTATGTGCGTTGTGGGACCGTGGATATCTACTCGGAAAGAGAAATCGCGGAACCGAGTTCGAATTCTAGTTGAATTCTTTGCATTCACTTACGCGCAAATACCTTTGGACAAGTGTTGTGGATTCTTGTTTAGAAAACCACACAATATAAGAACCAGCGGTGGTTCAGCTGCTCTGACAAACACCAATTCTAACAACAACTATATTTATTTGTCCCTCCCAGTAAGGGCAACATGTGACACATGGTCAGTTTTGACTGGGATTTCCGGGCTATATGGCCCGACCAAAAAATGTCTGTCTATTTTTGCCCAGTCGTGCTTCTACCCTTCGGCGGAACCACGACTGGGTTATTGCTCTCTGCTCAGAAGCAGAGAGCGCCCTCTACCCAGAGAGCTGACAGTGTTATAGCTGAAGAGTCTCAGCAACTCTAACAACAACAAACCGTTCTGTGTAGGAAGGATTATTTGTATACCATTGAAGAGTCCATAGATTGTGTGAAAAGGGGCGACTCCCCAACAAAAAGGTATTAATCCGTCTCTTCCCTCCAGTTATGGGTTAAATAACAGGACAGCCAGGTTTCTATAGCCTTGGCTGGCAACCAGTCTACCGCAGAAAGCAATGGCAGCCTACTCCCCAGGTAGTCATGTATCTTTCGAGATATGTTCACCCAAGCATGTATCATGTATCGCACTTAACTGACTAATAAGTGATTTAACAGATTACGGAAAATGTAATACCGGAAATCGAAGATACATTATCATAGAGAATTATGGTTTGCAAAAGATCAGTCAAAGTATTAGGTGGTCCTGGGCATGACGGTAAACTGCATCCGGCAGCAAAGGCCTCTAATTGGGAGGTTTTGAGGAGCAAGGAACCACCTCTTAATTGCTGTTGTTCTCAGGTCTACCCTGACTCGGAATAGTAGCACCTGTTAGGGTCCCAGCTATGGGCAAATAGTTAACCCTCTAAACTGGGTGAAAAACACTATGGAAGTATAAAAATACACTTTTATAAAAATATATACATAAAAATAGACTTTTCTAAAAAGACATACATTTTTGAAAGAAAAATATTATCAACGATAAATTTTTGAAGTAAAATTATTACCATAACACAGTTTTGAAGAAAAAAATTCTAATCTAAACATTTTTAAATACAAAACTAAAAGACATTTTCAGTTTTCTAAAATAAAAAAGAATAGAAACAAAAAAAAATCATTTAAAATCCGACTAAATCAACCTTCTCACTATAACCGAACCTTTAAAAAATACCTTAAGACTGTACCTTTTTGGCATTAAATAACCCAGAGATTGTTATGCCGTTAAACAAAAATCCAGCTCAAAGTATTTGGAAAGAATGGTTTTGGTAGAATCAATGAAAAGAGTAATGATATTATGCAATATGTACTGTCCGATAAAACAGTGAATGCTATACAACTTTTCCAGATAGAATTTGTGTATACCCTTTTGTTGTTCCCATTTCCGGCTGTCTTTAATGCTATTGCATCACTTCCATAGAATGCTTAGAATCTCTATCTGAATCCTGCCTAAGAGTCGGTAATATTCCCTTGAATCTTATTAGGTAAATCTTCTATAGGAAGATGCTGAACATTTGGGCAAAGACGAAGTTTTAGAAAATAAATGAAAAAAAAAGAAAACTAATACTTAATATCAGGTTGAGTTAATCGTAATACAGGGATCTAAATACAATCAGAAAGACGGCTTTGAAGATATGATACTCATAAGGCAGATTAAAGAGGTACGAATGACTACAACGCCTACCCTTCGTAGCGAAACTGAGTTATTGAATAATGGAACAAGGTTTAAGAGAGATAACAAAAAGCTAAATTTATCAAAAGACAGAAAGTTATGGCGAGCCATGTTCACCTATATTATGAATGAACACGACACATAAAAGAGAATTAGAAAACTGAAAGATAAAAATAGAAATAATAGTTTTTTATAATTTTCTCTTTGTTCGAAATAACCAAGAATTAGGAAGGCCCTAGCTAGAGAGATTATTGGACGAAAAGAAAACCAAGTAAGAAAAACAATGAATAGCTTTATTAGATATTTATACAGAGAATGGAAAAAACAACTTATTTAAAGCAAATCTTCCTCACATTCCACTCTAGTATGGTTCAGTCCGTTTAATGCCACACGTGATACAAGATGGATAATCATGTCTCGAAATAGACATGCCTAACTAGGCATAATATTTTTCCGAGGTAGGTTGCCATTACTTTCTGTGATAGATTGGTTGACAACCAAGATTATAGAACCTAATTTGTCTTGTTATTTAATTTATAGCTGTAGGAAAGAGACGTGTTAATAATTTATTTGCGTGAAAGTGAATGCAATGAATTTAAATAGTATACGGACTCAGTTCTCCAATCTCTCGTTCCGAGCTGATATCCACTGCACCACAACGCATCCTCCTAATGTGGTTACTTGTCATATCTATAAGCGCATTCGATTGTCGCAGTACAATGTACATTACAAGTGGCTTCTTTTGTTTTTTTCCAGAAGTTTTTTTATTGGTAATTGATCTGACGACATTTTTACCCTGGTTCTTTGACCACATGTGTTAACTCGTGCTGCTAATTTGACATTTAGGTCCCACCTTTTTACTGTGTCTTCTGCACTAACAGTTTACTTTCTCACACTTTCCGTTTGACAAACTTGAATCAGTAGGTGATGTTTAATGTTTATTAAATTGGCCTTGTGTCAAACATAAACGAACTTTCTACAACTTACAGGTTTTTTCCAGAATTATCAGAAGGTTGATTAGTGAAGAATAAAGTCTATATTTTGTATGTTTAAATATAAATTGATTAACGGAAAAAATAATATGAATTGCTAGAATTTAATGTTCAATGAGAAACATTATTAAGAAGTCAACGGTATCTAGGGTTTGTAGTAGTCCTTCAAAAGTGAGTTTATGTGTACGTAGGCAGGGACGTATGTATGTATGAGCGCTTATTGTTGGATATGATTTTCTTTGAAGTTATCGCTCAGGGTGAATGATGAAAAGGAAGAAGGTGAAAGGTGAGATAGAAAGATAGAGACAATAATACCGATCGCTTTACGTTTGTCAAGGGACGTGTTGATTACGCTCGTCATCTTATCTCAATGGCGATGGTCGAGCTTGCTGCGTATTTTATTTCGTTTGTGGGGACTTCGAACAGGCCATTTGGGAATTCACTTCCGGATGAAATTCAGACTTTTCTATATTGTTTTTAAATGTTTCAACATTTCGCAAGTTTTGTGTGTGCTAATCAAAGGTTTTGTAAATTTGTTTATTTCTAACAAAATCAACAAATGGGTGTTTAGCCTTTTAAATTTTAAATCTAGAATTTGTTTTTTTTACTAGAAACTTCTTTCCGTTTGCTTACTTCCCTGATGACTACAATCTCCAATCTATTTGATTCCCATTCATCTATTATCTTTTCTGTGGTATTCTACTGTACCTTTTTCTTTTTTCTCTCACTGTAAACCCCTGCGCACAAGTGGCAGTCCTGCTTTGCTTATCGTGAAATTATTATAAAAAAGTATTAGGGATAAGAAAGCTATACGCTGAGACTTATTCTACAATCTTGGTTTTTACCATAACTGTTATCCATTTGGGAGGTCAGGTTGACATGTCGATTTCAAACCCTGCCTCGATTGGACCGTTGACTTTTGAACCCATCGCCTTGAGAAAGATGTAACTCCATTCCTGCTTTCAAACTAATCGGCTTACGAAAGCACGACCGATTTAGCTACTTAGCCTTGCGTAGCAGCCAGTCTAGAAGCAGAATCAAATTCAAAACCATAGAGTGAGCCACGGCGAAATTCCCAAGAATCTTTCCCGATAAATAATGGCTATTCACAGAAAATAAAGAAATAGAATCTGTGGAGAATTATATTTACTTGGGCACCTCAGTGTGGTGTAATGGTTAGCAAGCTTGTCTTGCTAGAATCATTATAACTGAGTAGTGTGTTCGATGCTCACTGGGCACCCCCTATTTTCGGCCGTGTGTTACGACTAAGCTACACTTAGAAAATCACCTTCCTCCAGGTTTTGGGGGTTGGGCGCAGGGCTAACAGCCCTGCCCCATGAAAGCAGTTTGTTATGGAAACAGTAAAAACGCTGCCCTACACACCATTAGGTGTATGGAACAGTTTATTATTATATTTACTTACATACTAAAGAAACAAGTCATTCAGAATTAATCAGAAAAGTGAAAATCTCTAAATAACTTTCATTTGCAAGTTGCATATATAGAAGACTTTCTTTGTTATGTTAAAACAGAAATATGCAAGTTATATAAATGTGAGCGCGATAGGCAGAGAGAAAATCCGTAGGCATCGATATAAAAATACGGCCAACTTTTATTTTAGAAGATACTAACAATATTCCTAAGGTAACAAGATACAAAATAAAGCCAAAGATTTAATTTGAATTTTAAATTGTCAAAATACAGTACGTTTATTAAAGATATTTGTGATTTATACCTAGCATTGAGCGTCTTTACATGTAGCCATTTACTAAGCGTAACTAAGATTTGGCACAAGGCCAAAAGTAAGGAGCCCAGGTGATGATCCAACTTACTACTTCGGTTATATATACATTGTGGATAAAGAAATAAATAATGTATCGTGAGTGGGTGACATGATCTAATAATGGCTTCAAGTCAGAAAATTCCAGTCATGTTCTACTGATATCTGCATCGGCGTGTGTTTGTGTGTGTGTGCGTGTGTAAAAATTCAGATGAAATAAAATATACTATAAAACGACAATATAAATAACGACAAAGTAATTTTGAGACATGATCGCCCAAAGTGTGTATCATGTATGGCACTTAACTGACTGACTGAATCTTTAGTAACCTAATCTGCGATTTTCTTTTCAATCTGAGCATACAAACAATTTACTTTTTAGATTGAATTAAAAAATTAAACCATTTTGATAATTTAAAAGAAACCATAAGTGTCCTCGACCAAATCCAACGGAGAATCTGTAATGTGATCGATCCCGACTTGGCAGCTAGGATACAGTCGCTTTCTCACCGACGCAGTGTGGCTTCCCAGTGTCTCGGCTTCTGCTTCGATGAAGTTAGCTCACTGGCACCTACTATATATGAACTTCCTCGAGCCACAAGATTAGCAACTAGGTCCCACCCTTTTGCTGTGAAACCAATAAATCGTATAACGCAAATTCTACTCCAGCAGCTTCTTTCCTCGTACTTCCCGCCTGTGGAATTCTCTTCCGCATACTTGCTTTCCTGACAGTTACAATCGCCAAGAATTTAAATGTAAAGTCAATAGTCATCTCCTGTCTCACTAACTTACATCCTCTCTCGCTCATGCTTTTCTACAACCACCCCACTCTCATCAGTAACCTCTTCCCCCTCCTACTCTCTTCCTGTCACTCCTGCAAACTATCACTCTTCATAAAATTCCTCCTATATAACCCCTGCACAACAGTGGCAGTAAAATGCCTTGCTTGGAGCGGCACGATAAAAAAAAATTATTTATTAAGATATTTTCAGATTGAAATTCTGTTCTCATCATATTTCTGTTCAAAAGGATTATCCTTTTTGACTCTAGTGTCATCAGCAGTGTTACGATTTCTTAGCAACATTCGTACTGAATCGGTGTAGTCTCAAGATCCAATGGAAGACCTATCAAATTTATGGCTAGAAAATTTGCCACATTTTTAACTTCAAAACAGTATGGGGCGTGTGTCTCTTACAGTTTCCTTCAGCTCGTCCACGAGCATGATGTAAGTAAAATTTATACTAGAGATTTAGCTATTAATATATGAAATTATCTTTGGAGAATAATCAACAAATGGTTCTCAAAGCTTTTATAATCTTAAGAATCTGTTCACGTAAACCGGTACAAACTGAAAGGATATATGCGTATGTTTCTTTATAAGTGGTTGCTTTCGCAATTGCTTTGCTTGATGTTATTTTCGTTTTCTTTTTTTCTTCAAGTTACTTTGTGTTTAACTAGACGTACTTTTTTGTTTTGTTTCATCCTCACTTTTATTCTTTCTTTCGTTTGTTAACTTTTTTCTTTTCTTTGAATTAAATATTTTTATTTCTCGTTATTTCCATTTATTACCTCGTTCATAAGTTTTTTTCTTCGTTTCCTTATTGTTTAATTTAGCCATTTTTAAATCGGTATCACACCATGAAAAGAGAAAGGCCTCTAAGCCAAAAGTGGTTAATGGGTACAGAATTAGGAACAGAAATATAGTGATCGTTGAAGAAATAAGTAATCAGGACAGTAGATAACGATTAACATTACATTTGAATTTTTGAATATTAGATTTGACTGAGAACCATGGATCCGGAAGGGAGTTCAATAAGCGGGAAGTGCGAGAAAAAAATTCTTAGCACAGAATTCATGGTTACAGCCAGGTCTATAAATTGACGAAATCTTGACTCTATTCTAGTCAGTCAGTTAATTGCTGTACGTGATATACTTTGGGCGATCATGTCTCGAAAGAAACATGATTGGCTGGGAAGAAGATTATCCAATATCATGTTGCCATTGCTTTCTGCGGTAGACTGGTTGCCAGCCAAGGCTATAGAACCCAATCTGTTCTGTTATTTAACCTATAACTGGAGGGAAAAGACGGATTAACAACTTTTCCCAACGTTATTTGTGCGTAAGTGAATACAAGGAATTCAACTGGAATTCGAACTCGGCACTTAGTCTCGTCGTTCCAAGTCGATATCCACTGCACCACAATGCACATCCACGCACATCTAGTCATCCGGTCTAGTACTGAGCTTAAATTCATAAAGTTCACGTAACATAACGAAGACATTATCCGAACAATTACCATGAAAATATTTATAGAATTTTTCATCTTCTACTTTTTGCTTCTTAGTTGCATTTGTTCGGTGTATGTCATTCTTACTGTTATTATCGCTTTCGTTGCTTTCTTTATTTCAGTTTCAAAGTTCTTTCTTGTGGTTCATTCCTTGGCACATTTTTATTACAGCTTCTTTTTTCATATTTGAACTTTCTTTTCATTTTTCAACTCATTTCTTTACAAAGGCATCGAAATCTCTTATTTCGTTTCATTCACTCGCAGTAAAATTACTCTACAGTCTGTCGTTTTATATTAAATTTACAGACATTTTTATGTTATTGTTTACTTCTGTTCTTTTGATAGGAATATTTTCTTTTAAACTGATTCCTTTTCCTCACATCTTACATCTAACATTATATTGTTTTTTTTTTATCATTTCCACCAAAAGGTCTATCGGATTTTATCGATCTGCCTTCGTCTGGTAAATTCTGTCAAATTTTCTTTCCAGGGTCGTTTTCTTTTGTCTTCCCTATTTATTTTTTTCCTGGGCGATTTCTGTAGGCTGTTCAATATCTCTGTTTGATTCTAACCAAGTGCAGTAATATGATATATTTGATTCACTTAAAAGCAAACGTTTTAGTTCCATGAATTCCGTTATTTGTACTTTTGTTGGAAACTAGTTTTCCGTTATTTTACCCATTTTTTGAAAGACGTCAGCCTGGGGACCTCTGAAGCGACGTAGACAAAACTGAAAATAGATAATTTCAGGGAAAAGAAAACTGACTATGTCTATCATTTACACACGATGTAATATGTCAGAATATTCCGTAATATAAATGCTAGAAACTTATCATTGGTATCTATTCTGTTCATTCTATTTTACACGGTTTATAATATGTTTATTCTATCTTATTCGGTTCATTAACTATCTATCGTTCTATCTATCTTTCTATCTATATTTGTCTGTTCGCATGAATCTCTTTCATTGTATACATTTACAGTGGGTTGCTTATCTATTCTTTTCAAGGGTAGTTGTATACTGTTGCAGGTTAACGGAATTTGGCCTTGTTGTAGATAGCCCACTATAAGTCATAAAATGATTACAAATCAAGAAAGGCAATTCTAGTAGAAAAATAACATTTTATATAGACACATATCATTAATGTTTTTTACAATTGAAGTAATACATGAAGTATAGGTCCAACGGAGGTTAAACTGTTCATGGCAATAAAATGCTGAAAGAGAATTAATGCCTAGGAATTTATGAGCGTGTAAGTAAGGAATGTCTTTGATTTATTCGCTCCTTAGGTCAGTAATTAGTTTTTGAGGCAGGGAAAAAGGAAAGAGGTAAGGGAGGCGAGCGTAGTAAGCCGCTTGACTTCAGTCAAGGGAGATACTAATTACTCTCTTCTCCTCTAGTCGGTCTGCCTGGCGATGCTTTCTGTATCTTCTTTTTATATCTTCTTTTTGGATCACAGCAGCTCATTTGGGATTTCACACTTGTATTTGGTTTTGGGCTTCCTATTGGCTGATAAATAAAATTCACGTATGCTTGCGAACTGGAAATTTAATATTTAATTAATTTTTAGTTTTCAACCGAAGAGTGTTTGAGAGAATGGATGCGAGTTAGTGTGTTAGGAGGTGTCTATTGACCTTACATTGAAATTCCTAGAGATTGTAGCTGTCGGCGAAGCAAGTATATGGAAGGAAATTCCACAGGTGGGAAATGTGAGAAAAGAAGCTGTTAGAGTAGAAATTGCGGTTACATTTTAACGGTTTCACTGTAAAAGGGTGGGATCTAATTGCTAATCTAGTATCTTGTGCGAATTCATATATAGGCGGCACCAGTGATCTATGTTCATCTGAGCAGAAGCTGTGAAAGTATTTATAAAAGAGGCACAGGGAAGCCACATCACGCAGGTGAGAGAGTGACTCCAGCTAGGCTGCTAAGTCGGTATCGATCACATTACAGATTCTCCGTTGCATTTTATCAAGAATTATTATTTTAAAAAAGAATATCGTCCAAGTTTGTGTTTTTCCCTATAATTTTGAACGGAAATGTATATCGTTTTGTCATTCATACACATACTTACGCTACCGACATATAAACACACTTAATTCGTCTGTAGTTTAAATACGCTTGACATATGAATTATTTTCGCGTACAAACACTAACATAAACACCTATTACTTCTTTTTAAATTGGGCTCACACATATAAACAGAAAAATGTCTTTTTCTCTACATTTAAAGTATTCATCCATTACTTTATTAGTCTTGACACGCATCTGACCAATAAAATCAAACCTCAGTCAATATACTATATATGAATTTTAAAAATTGTTTTAAAAAATTTTTAATTATTATTTTTTAAAAAATCTTTGAAGAAACTTGTAAAAGTGAAACGTTAGATTACACACTTTTTCAGACTTGCTCTTTAATTATTCAATACATATATATATATATATATATATATATATATATATATATATAACATTGCACACTTGGTATGCAATCCAGGTAAATTCCGACAGAGACGAACTCAAGAGAATTCAATGTTATTTAATTTAACAGAGTAATATAATTTGTTAAAAGATCTTAGATTATTACAATGGGTAATACATATTTCATCGCATCCTGATGTTATTATCGCGGCTCGTCAAACCCAAATGGTACAACAGTTGTAATAATCTAAAATCTCAGTGAGAAGAGAAGAAGGCAGAAAAAAAGTACAGCGGATACTGAAGAAAGTGTAAGAGAGGGGAGAGAGTCAAGGAAATAGAAGATGACAATTGACTTTTTTCTTAAACCTTTGGACATTGTAGCTATCAGGGCAGTAAGCATAGAGAAGGGAGTTCCACATTTGAAGTGTGATGAAACTGCTAGCGAATAAGTGGCGGTTACATTTGCCTCTTTTGACGGTAAATTAGTGGAACTTACACAACTGGCCATAATTATATCCTGTTTGTTTTTTAATAATTGGTGCATTTCATAATATTTTTAGTATTTATTGCCAAGTGTATAATTCTACATGAAGATAGAATAGTTCTTTTGTCATTATTACTTTGTGAAATTTTATAAGCCAAGATGAACTCGTCCGAATCACTCGAAATTTTCTTCATTCTTTCATTGATGAAACTGCAATATACGTAATAATTAAATATTTATATACTCATTGGATGCACATGTTATTGTGCAGTATTAACAAAAGAACCACTCTATTTTCATTTTCAGTTATTCACTTGGTAATAAATACTAAAAAATAGTATGAAATATATTTTTAAAATACTGTGTGTTTCACTCAACTAGCTGTGACTCAAAACCAAGCCCGTAGCTCAAAGTTAGAATCGCCGACTGGCGCCAATTCTGTCGGGTTTCAATCCTGGGTAAAAAGCAGTTGGCTGCTTAACCGTTCTGATGAGCTGTGATACAACGAAACATGTCTGTCTGCGGATGACTATATATGTTTATTGGAAGGCTTTAAGATTATGAAACAAATATTGACCATTTATTTTAGAATTGTACAGGAAATATTTGTATTTCAACAGAAATGTCTTCTTTGTCATAGCATCTAATCCGATAGTTTGGTAATCACCTCAATAATTTAATCAAATTCAGCGAATGTTTTAGTTTAAAATTCAACTCATAAATATATTATGTTCTGTTTATTCACATCGGTATAGAAGGTATCCGTGACCTGCTTCCAGTGTGATACAATACTAAACGCCATTAATAATATAAGAATTGCTAAAAATATACGAATATTCGATAAGTAAGGGAGGTTATGAGAAAACATTGGCAGTCGCCATGAATGACATTGAATCCTTCAGCCGAGCCAATGTCTATTTTTGAAAGTTTTCGTACATCCTATTTAACGTACAAATCTTATCAGCACAAACACATCTCGACAACAAAACGGATTAATATTCACGATTTTTGCCTGCAATTCAATTGTTTCAAACATAGCCACCAGGAAATATATTTAAAACTTAGAAAAGTTAAATTTATTTGTATATTCAATCCGTGTATATATATATATATATATATATATATATATATATATATAATCTACGAATTGAATATAAAACTGAAACGTTTTGTTTTGAGCCTAGTTTCAGAACGTGTACACTAAATATTCTTATTCAATTTTGAGAATAATCGGCCATTTTTTACGAAATAACACAGAATAGAAATCAAATTTTGGTTCTGAGCTTTATATAATACGATGATTTTGGAGAAAGTCATGTTTAGTAGAAAATTATTTGGCTCACTCAAAGCGTAATTTTTATAGAGCGCGTATTTTGTGTCTTCTAAATACTAAATCCTTGTCTTGGAGAATTGATATATATCCTGGACGATACGCGTCGCTATTGCTTCAATTTAACAAACTGTGGTCAAACAATCCAGGTTCAGGACTGATAATTGCTCAGAAAGATGTAGTTTTAAAACAGAAATAGATGGCAGGGATGTGCGTTGTGGTGCAATGGATATCGACTCGGAACGACAAATCGGGGAGCCGAGTTCGAATTCCAGTTGTGTTCCTTGCATTTACTTACGCACAAATACCCTGGGGAAAGGTATTGATCCGTCTCTTCCCTCCAGTTATGGGTTAAATAGCAGGACAGATTGAGTTCTATAGCCTTGACTGGCAACCAGTCTACCACAGAAAGTATTGGCAACGAACTGTAGGATAATCTTCTGCCCAGTCAGTCATGACTCTTTCGATACATGATCGCCCAAAGCATGCATCGGATATGGCGCTTAACTGACTGCATAGACGGCTTCTTTTTTAAAACTACATTTTTTTGAGTAATTAACAAAAGAAAAAAATGATTAACCAAAACTCAGAGCTACATCAAAGACAAATATTTAATTTACAAAAAACACTAAATAATATATTTACATATATACAATTTTTGTTGCATTAAAAGCAAGAAACATAGTGTTTACTACTGGCAAGTGTTACGAGGAGAGAAGGGGAAGGTAAGGCGTCAAATATCTTTACCCAGTTAAGCTAGCGAAGTAATTAAATTGCTATACGTTTTGGAAATCCTCAAATGTGTATATAAAGAATAACTATTAGTTTGCGCAATAAAAGTGTCAAAATATTTATTTACCCATTTAGTTCTATGAGGTTCTCTTTCAGTTGTTAGTTGGTCGGCAACTTTTAGTGGAGATTCTTTCGGCTGGATATACAAATCCTGAATCGGACAGGTGTTGATAATGTCTGCAAATCATTTTAACAACTCAACTCACTTCCAAAAACCTATTTTTATAGGGGCTAACACCTAATTTGCATATTTCTTGAATCATTTCGATTTCTCTAGATTTTACTGGAATATACTAGAAATTTCTAGAATCTTCCAAAACGTTCTATTCCTAATTTCTGTATCTAACAACTACTTTATGAGTTAAAACTTTTTTTAATAACAATTAGGACTCAATAGAATCCTTTACTAAAACTTTTTAGACATTATTAATATTATTCTTGTATATAAATGCATCCTCGCAACACTTTCCCCTTTCAAAGTAACGGTTTTTGAAATTATAATGAAAAGCTTTTATAAGACAATATCAGTCTTTTTTTTTTTGTCGTTGTTGTAAAGCAATAAATCAAAATATCATAGTTACACTCTAGATAAAGCATCTGCAATAACTTTTTTTACTTCCTTTAATTTATTTTAAAATAATGTCATATTCTTGCAGGAGAAGACTCCGTCTTGTAAGTTTTTTGATTTTTGTTAGTCATTTCATAAAGGAAAGTTAGTAGATTATGGTCGTTATGAATCAGAACGGGATACATTAACATTAAAGTGAAAGTCAAAATGTAGCGCTGATAACACCGCCAAGCATGCTTTTTCAATAGTAGAATAGTTCTTCTGGTAGGTTTTTTAACTTTTTTGAGAAATTTCCAATGGCTCTATCGACACCTTCATCATCTTGGATTAAGAAGGTACTCATTCGGACATCAGTGGCATCGATTTGCAATTTAAACTGTTTTAAAACATTTGCAAATTAAACTGTTTTCAGTTACAAGAGCTGGGCCAGCAATGATAGTTGATTTGATTAGGTTGAAAGCCTCATTACACGTTTCCCTCCACTTGTATTTTATATCCTTTTTCAAGAGGTCGGTGAGAGGACTTGCTATTGAAGAGAAATTTTTACAAAATTTTCTGTAAAATCCAGGCATAACAATAAATCTCATTAGTTGTTTTTTGTTAGTTGGTAGTTGGAATAGGATACTTTAAGACAGCATCCACTTTTGCTGTGATAGGTTTAACCTGTTGCTGGCCAACGAGATGACCCCAAAGATTTACTGTTGCATGACAGAATTTGCTCTTGTTTAGGTTCACACATAGGTTCGCTTCTTTCAGCTTAAGAAAAAATTGCTTACATGTACATTCGTTCCTAAGCATGCTGTATGCAATTACATCATCTATGTAGACCTCACATCCAGGAATTTTATGTAGAAGGGAATGCATCATCCTTTGAAATGTTGCCGGTGCATTTTCCATCCCGAACGGCATAACCTTATATTGATATAAGCCATCCGGAGTCACAAATGCTGAAATTTCTTTGGTATTGTCAGTTCATGAAATAATACTTTTTTGTAATAACAAGTAGGACTCAATAGAATCCCTTACTATAACATTTGGACATTATTAATATTATTTTTATATATAATACCTCCTCGTAACACTATCCATTCGGGCAATTATAATGTATAGAATATTTTCTAGTTTGACTGTTTGAAGATTAATATATACTAAACAAACTTAAACCTTAACGCCCCAGGCAAGCTTCTGAGTGTCTCACTTCATGTGTGTAGTGTAGCGACTTGAGGAGAACCACCATCGTGAATTTAACTACTGGTGTTACGATAAATTCTCTCGGGGTATCTAATAGAGTTCTCTAGCGTTCTCTAACGAAATGCGATTAGGATTTCGCGTAACTGATGTCGTTTACAGATGCTGTGCTGACATAATTAAGATTGTATTAGTCCACAATATTCAGGCGCAAATTGTTATATGCTAATGAAGTTTCTTTTCGTTTTATATTGATTTTCAACCATCTAAAAGTCCAAAGAGCCACAAAGCAGAGCGTTACAGAGTAATATGTAAAGAGCAGAATTTATGAGTATATGTGGGAAAGAGAACTGTCAACCCTTGATTTGAAGGGGTTTAGTTTCGACGTAGTCCAAATGCTAGAGGATAATGCATTTAGATTCAATGCAAGTGCTACAGAAAAATTTCTGTAAATGTTCCAAAAATTCCATTGAATTTTATGAACTCTAGATCTAACCACCATTAGACATATACGAATTATGATGAAACTACTAGTATCTCGCTCTACTAGTTTTACGAGATAAATATTTGTATGAGGCATGGAATAATATATAGACGGGTGGTAAGTGTAATGTCGATAACAACCGTTTTCATACGTGAAACTTCTGACATTCATTGACCAACAAGTTAACATTATTTTCGATTAAAATTAAAAGAATATTCTCTTAAAATAGATTTTACAAGGAAAATCCATTTCTCAGGTCCAGTATATATTGTTTTTTTCCAGAATTGATACACGTTTGCTTTCTAAAATGTTGATTTCGACAACATTGTGATGATATCGCGAGGCTGCTACTGATATGCTCACGGCCATCACTGAATATATACATCAGGCCCTCTACAAGACCGGCAAAGCCCGAACTGTTGCCCTAAATTTCTCAAAGAGGCTGGTATGTTGGCCTTCTACGCATGCTGCGAGTCTATTGTATAACTGGGCAATTGTTTAACCATATTCAGTCATTCCTTTCAAATCGCACAATGTAGGTAGTATTGAATAGAAATGCCTCCTAGTACTATCAAACGAACGCGGGTGTTCCTCAAGGCCCTATTCTAGGACCTACGATTTTCCTTAACTATATTAACGATCTCCCAGATGTAATAAGATCCCAAGTAAGCATATACGCTGACGACACTACGGTTTACTCTCGCTTCGATCAAAAATCTGCCGAGGCTGACAAAGCAAACCTCGATACCGAGCTTGAAAAAGACCTCCAATCCGTAGTGGACTGGGGTAAGAAATGGCTCGTAAATTTTAATGCTTCCAAAACGAACCTGCCATCTATTAACCATCACAGTCAATCGTTCCTCCCGCTCATTAACATGGAGCAGGCTTCTCTCCCTGAAAGTAAAACACTGCGTCTCCTCGGATTAACTCTCACACCAGACCTCAAGTGGAATAACTATATAGAATCAATAGCTAAATCCGCTGCTAAGAATGTCGGTTCTCTGTGTAGGGCCAGGATTTTTCCTGTCTGAAACAATCCTTCAAACATATAAATCTACCATCCATCCATGCATTGAATACTGCTGCCATATCTGGCCGAGTGTTCCTGCTATCCACCTAGGTCTCCTTGACAAAATCCAATGGAGAATCTGTAATGTGATAGGTCCCGACTTGGCAGCTTATAGACAGTAATTTTCTCACCGGCACAATGTGGCTTCCCTGTGTCTCTTCTACAAATACTTTCACGGCTTCTGCTCCGATGAACTTGGTTCACTGGTGCCCCTATATATGTATTTACTCGAGCCACAAGATTAGCAACTAGGTCCCAGCCTTTTACTGTGAAACCAATAAAATGTAAACGCAAATTCTACTTCATCATCTTAAATTTCTCGCACTTCCTGCCTGTGAAATTCCCTTCTATTTACTTGCTTCTCCAACAGCTATAATCTCTAAGAATTTAAATGTAAAGTAAATAATGATCTCCTATCTCACTAACTTGCATCCTCTCTTTCATGCTCACTTCTCCGTCCACTTCACTCTCATCAATACTCTCATCCTTATCTTAGCCACTTCCTGACACCCCCTAGAAATTGTCACTCATTCTCATAACTTTCCTCCTATGTAACACCCTGCAAAAGAGTGGCGTATAATGCCTTTTCTTGGGGCGATATGATTATAAAAAATGTCAAAACCTGACTTATAACATTCGGTATAAATTATTACAGTTGTTATTTATTTTATTTTTTTAGCAATGCTATTCCATGAAAGTAAGTGTAGCTTTCTTTGACTGTCGGTCAATTCCCACCCACCCAAAACTGGCTAAGGAAGGCATGTTCTGTATCCTTTCTTTCCCTCTCTTTCACTTTCTCTCCCTCTTTTGACCCCGACTTAACAGCCAGTTAACTCGCCTACAAAATCTGAAAAAGAATAAAGTCGAATTCATATTTTGACCTTGTCTTCCAAAATGTTCACAGAACTTTCAGTCTGTTATCTGCTTGTACGTTGACTTGAAATGTCTTTTGTCTGTCCTTTTATTTATTTACTCATTTTTAATTTTTGAAATGTTTTAGTTTTAAATTTGTTTATCATTGCTAGTATTTTGCAAGTTACTACTACTATTGTAAAGTATTTTGGCTCTTAAGTTTGATTTCGACTTTTACTAAGTTAAAACTTAGTAAATTCTTTAATTTGCCCTTTTTTTTTTTTAATTGGAATAGATTGTACCTACTATCACCCGCTTTTCCTTTGCTTAATTTTAAAACTAGCCATGCCCAATTGAACGTTTTTTTTTTTTAAAAATAGCAACAATTTCTCTGTTCGCCGGATTACTTGTTTCTCTTTTTCCGTACCGGCCTTTAGATTATCTGTCTTTGTTTTTAATGGGCTGTTGATTCTAGTTCCTCGACCCCTCTGATGTATAGATACTGGCTAAGGTTGACAACCGACTCTGACTCTGTATCACGTAAACTGACTAAAAAGTTTAAAAAATATTTTTTAGCTTATTGGCGGTAACGTGTCTGGGATAGTTTGCAACTTTCTTTAAAATATTCTCAAAAGTAAGTCATTTTTTCTCTTGCTTAATTTTAAACTTCCCATGGTTAATTGAACGTTTGGTTTTGTTTTTTAATTGGCAAAATTTTCTCTGGTTGTCGGACTTTAAGTTAAACCTTAGCAGTTCACCAACCTATTTTTTCCCCAATTGGAGTACATAGACTAAACTATGGCCCGGTTCACACTCCACCCACGTCTACTGTGCAGGTGAAGAGGCTCATCCCTTACTTCCTGTTTAGGATGTGATTTCCGGTTTTCTATTTTCCAATTTTTCACTCTTTTTTCTTTTTTTCAATTGGAGTAGATAGAATAAACTTCTATGGAACAGGTGAAGAGGCTCCTTCCTTGTTCCCTGTTTAGAATATGGTTTCCGACTTTCTCTTTTCCAATCTTTGCACTCCTTTTTCTTTTTTTCCTTTTCAATTGGAGTAGATAGACTAAACTATCGCCCGGTTCACACTCCACTCACGTCTACGGTACAGGTGAAGAGGCTCACCCTTGTTCCCTGTTTAGGATGTGGTTTCCAGCTTTCTCTTTTCCTATTTTGCACTCTCGCGTAGCCCCCTGCACATCAGTGGCGTTACCGCCTTGCTCGAGGTGATATGATTAAAAAAAATAAATTCATTTCTAACTATATGTGTTATTCACGACTTCAAGTGATGTATTTTTTTGTTGTTGTTATTAAGCAAAGTAGTTTATCATTATTTCCGGCTACCAGAATGTTTGACGCTAGTCTCTTGCTGAGCAACACACAGCGACTTCATGGCCTCACACTCTCAACCAAGCAGAAGTAGAACGACAAAATCTATAGCTGCATCTACTGTTAGGAAATCTGGGTCACTGTGTCGGGTTAGAATGTTTTTTTCGTCCGAGTTCATCTTGCACATTTATACATCTACCATTCGTCTGTGCATGGAATACTGTTACCATATCTGGTCAGGTGCACCTCAAGGTTCTCGACAAAAACCAAAAAAAGATCTGCAATGTAATCAGTCATGATTTGCCATCTTGACTTCAGTCACCTTCTTACCGAAATGACGTGGCTTCATTCTTTCTCTTCTACATATATTTTCATGGCAACGGCTCTGACGAACATTTTTCTCCTGTGCCCTGACCACACGAATTTACGCATGCTGCTTGATTGCCATCTAAGTCTTACCATTTACTTGCTTTCCTGATAACCACAATCACTAAAGTTTAAATTTGATGTCGGTTGCCATCTTTTTTCTCTTTGAATCGCTTCCATATATAATCCTTTATTCGACACTGTGAAGAACAGGGTACAGGGAGTGTCGGAAAAAAGAACACTCTAACCAGTTTTACTGTAACGTCTTAAGCTTTAGTGACACCCTCTCTTGATTGGGGTGAAATGATTTAAAAAATCTCTGATTCTGGAGCGTCTGTCTATAATATCGAATGCTGACTTTAATGAGTCGTTGGTTCTAGTTACTTTTATAAATAGTAGTTACATTATCTTATTTCACGGCATTTAATCTCTATGACCATGAATCGAAAACCTTAATATATATGCATATGTAAAACGTATATATAGAATTCTCATAACATTTGCTAACAATTGATCTAGAAGGGAAATCTCTATATAAATACATTTTTAAATGATTTTTCACGTGACACTTGAGGACACGTATTCTGTTGTCATTTTAGGATGCATATATTTAAACAGCATGAACAAATTATAAATTTCAAAGGTTGGCAGCACTGACTATTCATCCAATGAAAGCTAAATGTTTTCGCTTAATGAAATGGCTAATATTAACATTAAGAAGAATGAGAATACTGATGAAGTGAATGAAAAAATGAGCATGAAAGAGAGAATGCAGGTTAGTGAGATAGGAAATGACTATTGACTTCACATTTAAATTCTTGGAGATTGTAGCTGTCGTAGAAGCAAGTAGATAGTAGGGAATTCTACAGGCGGGAAGTGCGAGAAAAAAAGCTGAAGGAGTAGAATTTCTGTTTACATTTTGTTTCACAGTAAAAGGCTGGGACCTAGCTGCTAATCTTGTGGACTTAGTAAATTCATATATAGTGGGTACTAGTGAGCTATATTCATCGGGGCAAAAGCTGTGAAAATAGTTGTTGAAGAGACACAGGGTAGCCACATTGCGCCGGTGTGAAAGTGACTGTATCTGAGCTGCTAAGTCGGAACCTATCACATTAGAGATTCTCCGTTGGATTTTGTGAAGGACAACTATGTGGATAGCAGGAACACCCGACCAGATATGACAGCAGTATTCAATGCACGGGCGCATGGTATATATATATATATATATATATATATATATATATATATATATATATATATATATGCAGGATTGTTTCAATCGGGAAAAACTTCCTGGTTCTACGCAGAGCATCGACCTTCTTAGTAGCTATGGATTTTATATAGTCATTCCACTTGGGGTCTGTTGTGATAGTTAACCCGAGAAGGCGCAGCGTTTTATGTGTAATATTGAACAACATATCTCTGAAAACTAATAATTTCTGTCCTGAATTGGTTCTTCATCAGGTGCCGCCCTGTGTCATAATAATGTTAGCTGACAAGCAGAAAAAGTTAAGGAATGTAAGATCATAGGATGAATAAACCGGGGACAATTTCAAAATGAAGCACATACACATGAAAACCGAAAAAAGGATAAGTGTACATTAATGACTAACAGTACGTCGATTTGGACTGTTGTTGATTTTGTTTAGCTGCATATCAACACCTCTATGTGTTATTGTTATTTAATGACAAAATCTAAATATTTGGAATTCAATTTTATGACTTCAACTGAGTATATTTTGGATATATTTTTTTTAACTTTTCAAATAATGGTATGTTTTAAAGATTTTACAATTCTACTCCTGCAGCTTCTTCTCTCGCACTTCCCGCCTGTGGAACTCGCTCCCATATTCTTGCTTTCCTGACGGCTACAACCTCCAGAAATTTAAATGCAATGTCAATACACATCTACTAACCACTTGACTCTAGCCCTTCCCCCACCCCGTATATCCTTCCCTTTCTCACCCCTTTGCAACTGTCATCGCACCTGCATTTTCATCTTTATATTACTTCTTCCTAATTGGTTTGTAATCCTCTTCTCCCTCCTCTAATTAATTTTCTTTCAGTTATGTAGACCCCCCGCGCACATCAGTGGCATTTACGCCTTGCCCGAGGTGAAATGATTAAAAAAAAAACTAAACTTATTTATAAATGAAATATTGTGTGTGTGTGTGTGTGTGTGTGTGTGTGTGTCTGTGTATCCGTTACCTATAGACTCCGAAACGGCTGAACCGATTTTCTTGAAAATTTACACAGTTGTACTATAAGCGTCTGCCAGTGTTCTTAGCTAGGTTTTGTGTCGAGGTACCCCCGATAAATATCGAAAATCGATAATCGAAAAAATCGTGTTATAGAAGGAGTGGTCCGATTTTAATCAAATTTGATACACTCATAGACAAAGACATAAGAAACGATATTCAGAAATTTCAAGGTTGCAGTTCTTACAATAGTGCAGAAAATCGATAATATATATATATATATATAAAAGGCAAGTTGTTTGTGTGTGTGTCTGTTTATCTGTTTGTATGTCCTTTATACAAATCCACAAATTTCATCCGATTCTCACCAAATTTTATACAAATCCACAATTTTATCTGATTCTCACACAAATATTTTTTAGGCAGGGTCTGAGCTCCAGGATTAGTATTAAAGCTTTCATTACACCCGAGCAAAGCTGGGCTATACTGGTAGTATATCATAAAATGAATTGTTGATCATTTTACTATAAAATTTACTTTTTTATTTTTATATCGTTTTCCTGCTGTATTCATTGTTATTTTTATAAAATGCATATTTGCTCATTTTATTATAATAATGCATAGATTTTTGTTTGGGAGTTCACTATTTGCCCGTAGCTGGGACTCCAATATGTGCTGCCACACGGGTCAGCTTGAGCCTGGGTACAACATGTATTCAGTGGTGATTCCAGTCTCCTAAAAACCTCGAGTCATTCGATCAGAGGCCTTGCTGCCAGATGTAGTTGATCGTCATACCAAGGAAGACGATGAGTGCGAGTGAAAGGAAGAAAGAATGATGCATAAAAGATTAAAAGAAGAAAAACATAGAATGAAGAATGTAAGCGAAAGATAATAAACAAAAAAGAAAGAATAAAAGTATAAATTAAATAAAATGGGCAATAAAAGAACAAATAAGAGACACGAAAAAAGAAAATACTGAACTGGACATTTTTGTGACCTAATCAAGTAGTTCCTCTCGAATCGCACAATGAACGTTGTATTGGACGGACATGCCTCCCAAAACTACCATACGAACGCGGGTGTCCCTCTAATCTCTATTCTAGGTCCTACGCTTTTCCTGAACTACACTAACGATCTCCCCAATGTGATAGGATCCCAAGAAGGCATATACGCCGACGACACCACCGTCTAGCATAGAAGGAAAATGCCTCCCAAAGTACCATACGAACGCCGGTGTCCCTCAAGTCTATGTTCTAGGTCCTACACTTTTCCTGATCCAACACTCACGATCTCACCAATGTAATAAGATCGCAAGTAGGCATAAACGCTGACGACATCACCGTTTAATATTGAACGGACATGTCTGTAAATACTACCATACGTACGCGGGTGTCCCTCAAATCTATATTCTATGTCCTACGCTTTTCTTGATCTACACTAACGATCTCCCCAATGTAATAAGATCCCAAGTAGGCATAAACGCTGACGACATCACCGTTTAATATTGAACGGACATGTCTGTAAATACTACCATACGTACGCGGGTGTCCCTCAAATCTATATTCTATGTCCTACGCTTTTCTTGATCTCCACTAACGATCTCCCCAATGTAATAAGATCGCAAGTAGGCATATACGCTGACGACACCACCGTTTAGTATTGAAGAAACATGCCTCCCAAAACTACCATACGAACGCGGGTGTCCCTCAAGGCTCTTTTCTAGGTCCTACGCTTTTCCTGATCTACACTAACGATCTCCCCAGTGTAATGAGATCGCAAGTAGGCATATACGCTGACGACACCACCGTTTAGTATTGAAGAAACATGCCTCCCAAAACTACCATACGAACGCAGGTGTCCCTTAAATCTCTATTCTAGGTCCTACGCTTTTCCTGATCTACACTAACCATCTACGTGGCTTCCCTGTGTCTCTTCTATAAATACTTTCATGGCTTCTGCTCTGATGAACTTAGATCACTGGTGCCCCCTAAATACGAATTTGAACGAGATACTAGATTAGCAACTAGATCCCACCCTTTTACAGTGAAACCGATAAAATGCAGCCGTAACTTCTACTCCACATTTTCTTTCCTCGCACTTCCCGACTGTGGAATTCTTTTCCAAACGATTGCTTCCCCGACGGCTATGATCTCCAGGAGTTTAAATGCAAGGTAAATAGACACCTCCTAACACACTAACCTGCTCCCATTCTATCAAACACTCTTCCCATCTGCCCAACCCTCATCCTCGCTATCCTTACTCATCTGTCACCTTCATCCTGACATTCCCTATGCCTAACCACTCCTTCCCCTATGTAGCCCCATGCGCAATAGTGGCAGTAGAATGCTTTGCTTGGGGTGAGATGATTAAAAAAAAAATACGATCCCAAGTAAGCATATACGTTGACGACACCACCGCTTAATATTGAACGGACATGTCTCTCGAACAGCAAAAACATAAAGAAAGAATTAATTTTGAATTTTTTAATAAGAAAATGAAAAACGAGCAAAAAAAAAACAATAAAAGAAAAAGAAGATAAGAATAGGAGAAACGAAAAAAGAAAAATAAAGAAAAATTAAACGAAATAAGAAAAATAGAAATGAGAATGATTAATAATAAAACGAAAAGTTAATATAAAATAAAATCTGAAAAATACAAAACAAGTAATGAACAATAAATGAGAAGGATATATATATATATATATATATATATATATATATATAAAAGGAAAGATGTTTGTGTGTGTCTGTCTGAATGTATGTCTTTTATATCCAGAGATTTTATCCGATTCTCACCAATCTTCACACAAATATTCTTTAGGCTTCTGTTCAGGTCATGAGCAACTTATTTTTCAAGATTTTCCTCTGATATTAGAAATATTAGAAATCGATACCCTGATATCCGATCAGGTCTGATCAAGATCAGGATTTCAACCAGTTTATCGTGGTTTTTTATGCAGAATTTGTTCTAACTTAGCAAAATTATAGTTTTTAGTTTCAAACATTAGTAGATCTTCTCAGACGACTCATTTTCCCCGATATCGGAAATCGATAACCCCGATATTCTATTGAATCTGATCAAAAACAGATATTCAGCTATCAATATGGCTCATTTTCTCCAATTTTCTCCCGATGGGTACGATAAGTTTTCATGGATGTACTTTAGTTAGTTTATCCTTGGAAGACTTATTTGACTCCGATATTGGAAATCAATACCCCGATATCCTATCGGGTCTGATTCAGGTTTTCAGCCCTTTTATTTTGGTTTTTACTACAATTATACCTACTTAGAGCAAAGTTGATATAATTGTAGTTCTTAGCCATTATATCATTTACTCAGGGGACTTATTTAGCTTTCAAAATTCAGTTTGCTACGGAAATTTATTTGACATCGATACCTGAATTTAACATTTGACTTACATCCAATCATTTTTTTTAATCTGCAGTTTCGCTTTGACTGGAAAAAACTATTGCTTTTTAGTCTTTCGTGCCAACGTCAAAAGAGTCTGAGCTCCAGGACCATGAATTAGTTTTAAATCTTTCATTACACCCGAGCAACGCCGGACTATACTACTAGTCAATAATAAAAAGAATAGTTAATATAAAATAAAATCTGAAAAATATAAAACATGTAATGAACAATAAATGCGATGTATATTTTAGATTGAATCGAAAGATATTTACAATGAATAAAGAAAATTAAACAAATACATTGTAACTGTAAACAAGAATTGTGTTAAAAGAAAAATGTGAGAAAAAAATTAATGACAAAATCAAAATGGAATAAGAAAACCCAAAGGACTGAAGCAAAATATGTTATAAAAAGAAATAGAAAACAGATTAAAATTAAACAAACATAAGAACGAAATAAGTTAATCGAGCAGGGCTAAATGTAGAAATCATTCTGTAATTCTACATTTATTCTTTTCTTTGAAAACAAGGAAATCAAACGTTATCAACTCATATGAAAAGTAGAAAGAATGATTAGAATGATAAGATGAAATGAATCATGAAAACAAGGAAGATAAAAAAAATACCTAAAATTTTTAAATGGCAAATGAAAAAGCAGAAAACAAGAGAAACTGAAACAAATAAATACAAAAAATAAGCGAAACGGCTAAAATATTGATTCGAATTCGAATTTCAGCTGAAAACATAAAAGAAAAAAAGGAGAAAGAAAATTAAAAACAAAATGTAAAAACTAGAGTATTTTTAATGCTAAGTTATTGATTCTTTTTTTAGGGTTTATCAACACGCTGTGTGTACTGAGAACAGAGGCTCAGATTTAACTTCTATAAAGCTTTATACTGCTTTAATTCAGCTGAATAACAAAATGATAATTTTGGCCTAGTTTTATGGTAGGCGCGATGTGCGTTGTGGTGCATTGGATATCGGCACGGAACGTGAAATCGGGGAGCCGAGTTCGAATTCCAGCTGAATTCGTAGCATTCACTTACGCGCAAATACCCTTGGAAAAGGTATTAATCCATCGATTCCTTCCAGTTATGGGTTAAATAACAGTACAGATTGGGTTCTATAGTATTGGTCGGCAACCAGTCTACCGCAGAAAGCAATGGCAACCTACTGTGGGATAATCTTCTGCCCAGTCAGTCATGCCTCTTTCGAGACATGATCGCCCAAGCGTATATCACTTATGGCACTTAACTGACTTTATGGTAGGCGGAACATTCCATTACAATGAAGGTAGGGGCACTGGGTGTAGATCATTTACTACGACACTGTGGGTTATTTAAAAATTATTTCCGATTGTAGTACGTCCACCATCTAAGTAAAAACCGGGCACGATACAGATTTATTTCGGTAAAGAAATGGGAATCGGTGTTTTCAGAATATTTGACTGTAAAAATAAAATAGACTGATTGATTAATTGAAAATGTATAAGTAATAAAGTACAAACAGGGGAATAAATTAAAACCAAAATGAAAATTTTAAGTAAAATCGAACATTGATGACTGAAAAATGAACAAGAAAGAATGAAATCGTAGGACGAAAAATAGACGAATTTTTCACAAAGCATGAAATGATGCACTCAGCAGAAGCAAACATTCTAAAGAAATTAAACAGAAGGAATATGAAATGGATTGAAAAAGAGCCGACACGAGGCAAATTTGCAGGAAAACAAGAAAACAAGAAAAAGAAATTGAATTAAAAGAAAAGGCGAAAAAGGAATCAAAGTATATAACACCCAACAATAAATGTTCCTATAACTGAAAAAAAAAACAAATATATATATATATATATATATATATATATATATATAAAGAAAAAAGAAATTGAATTAAAAGAAAAGGCGAAAAAGGAATCAAAGTATATAACTCCCAACAATAAATGAAAAAAAACAACAAATATATGTATATATATATATATAAGTGAAACATTTTTAAAAGTGTGCATTAGACTACAGAGAAATTAATAACTTCACTGAAAATAAAAAAGACATCCACTGAAACTTAACAAAATGACAGAAATTGCATACGAAGCCGATAATGAGGTAAATTTTCGAGATAATACCAAAGGGGAGAATATGAAACATGACCGCAACCAAACAAGACTATTACAATTTATTCCCAGATTCCTATTAATGGTTGAAAATAAAATAAAGCATTTCTAGACTTGTTGTTTTTATGTCTATTCCCCCTGGTCAACAACAAAACACAAGTTACAGTAATATTCATACCGTCAGCTTATTTTCTCGACATCGAATATGACGATCGCTTACAGCTTTTCTATCCGTCTGCCTTCTCCCTATTCTCTTACGTCACCTGATTCAAATACTACCAATTAAGTAGTCATTTTGTGATATTCTCACTTGTATTCCCTGCATCCTCTACAACAATTATTCCATCACGGTCTCTAAAGTTAAATGTTACCTTTTTCTCAATGACTATATCTATTTATTGATAAAAAAAGAGGAACAAAATCTATGCAAACTCTTATTCTGCGGAGTTTTTAAAGGCAAAATACGCTTTCTTCCGACAACAAGTGGAATCAATACATTGAATTAATAGCTAAATCCACTGTGAGGAAAGTTGGGTCACTGTGTCGGACCAGGAAGTTTTTTTCCGGATTCCATCTTGCACATATACAAATCAACCATCCGACCGTGCATGGAATATTGTTGTCATATCTGCTCAGGCGCCACGGCTGTTCGTCTCAGTGTTCTCGACAAGCTCCAAAGGATAATCTGTAATGTGAATGGTCCCGACCTGGCAGCTCGACTCCAGCCACTTTCCCATCGGCGGAATGTGGCGTCCCTCTGTCTCTTTTACAAATATTTTCATGGCTTCTGCTCCGAAGAACTTAGGTCACTGGTGCCCCTTCCACATGAATTTACTCGGGCAACCAGACTGGCAACAAGGTCCCACTCTTTTGCAGTTAGGTCAATCAAATGAAGGCGACAATTCTACTCCAACAGCTTCTTTTCTCGCGCTTCCCACCTGTGGAGCTCCATTCCGTGTACTTCCTTTCCTGACGGCTATAACCTCCAAGAATTTAAATGCAATGTCAATTCCCGTCTCTTATCCACTTAATTCCAGCTGTTTTCCACATCACACCGTGTATCTTTTCCGCTCTCTCTACCTTCGTAACTATTTTCACTTCTGTGTTCATATCATTTCTTGCCCTTTCTTTTTTACCCCTTGTAGTTGGTTCATCTTTGTCTTCACTCTTCTTTCTGTCTAAAACTTTAACTCTCTTATGTAGCCCCCACATCAATGGCGGTACCGTCTTGCTTGGGGTGAAATAATTTTAAAAAATACAGTTTGCTCTGAAAGAATACGGACAAAAATGCAATGGTAACATAATCTATTACGTGCATCTTTGCACATATTTTTTTTTGTCATGAAGAACATTGGCTGAACCTTTTATATCTTACTTAATATATCTCTATCAAAGCGCCATGGCCACTATCGGTTTTGATTTCAGAGTTGGCATGATTGCCAAGTAAGAATGAAGGCCAGTCTTGCTGCCTATTGAACCGAAGTTGGTGGAAGAAGAGATGTAATCGTACATTTTGACGGCTTTTATGTGTACGTGAACATAACGAACTCGAATAGAATTCAAACTTGGCTCTAAGATGTGTTTTCTTCCAAGTCGTTATTCATTACACCACCTGAACATCCTTTTACAACACCCGGAACACTATTTATAAAAAAACATCGTAGGTTCTTTTTTTATTCACTACAAAATCCACCTTAAAATGGCATTGTAATCCATTGTTTATTATATTCTTTTTTCACCCAGAAACATTTTAAGCACCATTAGTGAGTATGTCCTTAACTCCTTGTTAAAAAGGCATTAATACATCAAGTCTTTCCCGTCTGAATCTATCCTGCACATAAATAAATATACCAACCGCCCGTGTATGGAATACTGCTGTCACATCTGGTCGGGTGCCCCTGCTACTCTCCTTGGGCTTCTTGACAAAATTCAACGGAGAATCTGTATCGTGATCGATACTGACTCTCTCACCGGCGTGACGTGTCTTCCCTGTGCCTCTTCTATAAATTCTTTCACGGCTTCTGCTCCGATGAACTTAGATCATTGGTGACGCCTAGGTACGAATTTACACGAGATACTAGATTAGAAACTAGGTCCCACCCTTTTACAGTGAAACAGATAATATGTACCGTAATTTCTACTCCAATAGCTTCTTTTCTCGCGCTTCCCGCCTGTGGAATTCCCTTCCACATGCCTGCTTTCCCCACAGCTACAATATCCAAGAGTTTAAATGTAAGGTCAATAGACACCTCCTATCACACTAACTTGCATCTATTCTCCCAACACTCTCACCATTCTCGGTATCCTTACCCGTTTATCACCCTCCTTCTGATATTTTCTATATCTAACCATCCTTTCTCATCACCTTACCCCCTATGTAACCCCCTGCGCCATAGTGGCAATGGAATGCCTTGCTCGGGATGAAACGATTATTAAAAAGCTGCATTTTCTAAATTTTTTTTAAAAACTTAATGAGATTTTAAGGAGTTATTCACATATGAATGAAGTTAATTTTGAAGGTATCATTTTTAAAAGTCCTCGTAAAAGTATTTTTTTACATCAGTTAAACTCCTCCACGTAAATTCCTGAAATTTTAAGAAATTAAATTTTGTGGAAAGTTTTTTATTAGTTAAACGCAGTACACATTGGGGAATTTAAAACATCTATTATTTTTTAAAACATTTTGCCTCTATTTCCTAAAATCTGCTACCCATATTAAAATAAAAAATGTAATATATGTATAGGAATATTTAATTTTATAAGTTTATAATTATTTTAATAAAAATAAAATTAAGGGAATTATAGTCTGAAGAAAATCTTTTCGGCAAGTGATGAAATTGTAAAAGAATTGTTTTCATAATTTATTTAAAATAATTTATAAAGTTTCAAAAATATTTTAAGAATACTTCAAAGATTTTTTGGAGTGGGTTTATCAACTTATTAGTTGAAGGTTATATCTACTAATTGAACATTCAAAAGTTTAATACAAATCACCGTGTCTTTCTACTTTTAAAATAATTTTTAACTGTATTTGTGTGTGTTTGAAGTTTTTATGGTAATTTCCGTGTGTAAATTACAAAGTCCTCTATTTCAGAGTTTCTTCCCCCTCTCAGAAAAAATATTGTACAGTTATGTCACTTGTGATACCCATACACTTGTCTTATCACAGATCTGTCAATCTGTCAACACACAAGTTGGGAAAAGTTAGAAATTTGAACTTTGTGTTTATGAAAAAGTCTTATTCTGAATTTCATCCTATAAATAATTTACAGTTGTGTAAATCAAATTAATTTAACTTTAAATTTGCTGATTCTCTAAACTTAATGTGTCGCTGATGTGTATTTGACATTTGTAATATTTTAAAAATCGAGAATTAACTTTTGTTTCCAAATGTGTCGATCACTTAAAAATAGCCAAAAAATTGATAGATTAAGAAAATGAAACATTTTAGATTCCAATCAGTATATTGCTTAATTGAAATAGTAAATTTAATCATCTAGCTTTCAATTAAAATCAAAGTAAATGTTTTATGACTTAAAAAAATCATTTAAAAAGTTAATTATGAGTAGAGGTACCTATTTAAAAAATATATATATATTTCGAACTCGAAAGTCGCCACCGAAGAATTTATCGAATGTAAAGGAAAAATATGCTTTCAGAAACAAATGCTTTCACGACAATGAAATGATTCACAACATGAATCAAAAATCTCAACAGCATGCACTGGAATATATTTTATTACTTTACAATATGGTCGTATCAATAATATATCATTATGGACTGTCTTTACTGCGTAGTGAAGTATATATATATATATATATATATATATATATATATATGTGTGTGTGTGTGTGTGTGTGTGTGTGTGTGTGTAAAAATTTCAGATAGACAATATATGTAAAAGGGCAATATGAATAAAGCAAAAAAGAAATACTTATCATAGCCGACGCGTTATATCTTCTGAGGGACTTTATCAAACCAAAGGCAAGATATTTTACTTTGTATCAAGTATTTATATACAAAAGTCAAAAATGTTAATACTTTTCTTTATGTTTTACATGTAACAATGCTTATGAATATTAATCAGGTTAGCCGAAATGTCAGACAAGCTGTGGTGAACGTGAAGTGACAAAATTCAATGTTGAATACACGAAAATGACTGAGTTGAGTGATGTTTTTGAATTATCTTTTTCATGCAAATTTGCATTTAAATTATCTTAGTTTCAAATTCATTTATATGTTTGATATTTTAAATAACATATGGTTATGAATCTTTTAATTTTTTGGCATTTTTATAGTTATATATGTTCGGGAAGATCTCAACACCAAATCAGCACCGCCGATTGAGTGCCAAGGAAACTTAGGACAGTGACAATTCAGTATCAGAAAAACAGAACAATATTTTACAAGAGTATAGAAGTAATTTAGTATCGGTTATGTCATTAATTAGTGAATATTTTTATTCAAATATGGCATTTGAAAACATTATGTAAGATATGAACTAACCTTTTTTGTTTTCAGTTATTTTTAATAGAGGAAATCTTAATGTAATTTATACTTTAATAAGGTCATTCAAAACTTTTTAAAAAAATCAAAAAATTTTAAAGTATTCTTAAATTTCTTTTCTTCTGTGTGCCCTGTCACTTCAGGACGTAGGCAATAATGGCTTTCCATGTTTCCCTATCCCTGGTGGCTCTGAGCACGCCTTCTCCTGTTACACCATGCAACCCTCGTTCCGTCATCCACCTGATTAGGTCCTTTAAATATGTTATCCGTTGTATTATATTACGATTTACTTTATTAAATATAACTGAAGAAATTTTTCATATTTTATATAATGTCTTTTCAAATGCTTTATTTTAAGAAACATATTCACTAATTAAGCCTTTAATCCTTAATATATAACTTTTAATCAATTATAAGCAAATGTTTTTTTTTTTTTTTTTTTTTGGTTTTTTTGGTGCTTCTATGTCTCGGTCCTGAGTTGTTCCGGCGCTCGGTTGTCGATTTTCAGTTGCCCTACACCAACGTTTGTTGGCTTGGGAAAGTAGTAATTATTTCAGAAATTTAATATTGCAATGAATCCAGAATACAGATTTATATTTTCAGAAGATTCGACAGCGGCACGCTTGAGATTTTTCTTTCTAAGTTACTTTCTCTTTTAATGTGTGTGGCATTCATCGAGAACATGGTTGTATTTTTTCTATGTTATAACTAAAGCATTTGATAAAACCTTGTGTGTAAAATACTTTTTATGTGCATAGACAAGACTTTTTGAATTTCTGCAATTTACCCTAATGTATTGTGAAGAGCATTTGTGGAATTTCTTTTACGCACACGCACACACACATACACACGCACACACACATACACACACACACACACACACACATGAAAACAGTAGCTACACTAGCAACTACACATTGTTCATTCAGTAATAAATTAGAACACTATTGCTACTATACATGGTATATCACACGCTAAAAGTGTGCCACCTTTTACCGAGCGCCCATAGCTCAGAGGTAGAATCCCCGACTGAAGCCAATTTGGTCGGGTTTCAGTCCTGGATAAAAAGCAGTTGTATATCTTACCGTAGAGATGGGCTGTGATACAGCGAAACAGATCTGTCTGCGGATGACTATATATATATATATATATATATATATATATATATATTAATTCGGAATTCCGTCGCGTACGCAACCTTGATTTTAACCTGTCGGTATTTGTCAGCCATTTTATATCATCTGAATTTTCAATGCTTTTTTCAAACGCACAACAAGAACATTTAGAACGCAAAACGAGAAGTTTAAATGAAGCGAGAAAGCGGTCAAGAGTTGTAAACACTTTCATGCGGGTTTCTAAGATTCTAAAAAATATTTTTGACGTGTTTACATTACTTCGGACTTTCATTATGTAACCATTCACGTTCTGGAAATATTATGGCTAAATTTTGTTCTTAACACAATCTATATACATCACAACCGTTGTAAAGTCTGGCCTTTTTTAATATGCTCCATGTTAAATTAGGTTGTTTACCGTATTTTTTTTCTTTTAATTTCCACATTGACTACGTTGGGACAATTTTTAAAGCTTTCTAGCTTAAATGTAGATTTGTGATTATATCAACGATTTTTAAAAAATTTCTTCAGTACATCGTAGTTATATTTTTCTCCGTCCGTATCAATTACTTCTGCTTTGTAAATGATTGCTTCTGTTAAGCATGCATTTGTCTTTGTCTCTACAGTTACGTTTTTCAGTAACGATATTTTGCTGCAAGTTATTTTTTAAATTCTTGATTTCTGAATGAAAATATTTAAAAGCTCTACGTTATACATATTTTGAACATTTTTTTAATACAACTGTATGCTGGTCCTATTTAATTCTGACGAATAATTGGGTAACAATTATATATATATATATACTCTACCAGCCATAATTATTAAGACGCTTCTGTGTTTTAAAAAATGATGTTTTTCATACTATTTTAGTATTTATTGCCAAGTGAATAATTGTAAATGTAAATAATATGATTCGTCTGTTAATACTGCACAATAAATGTGCATCAAATGAAATTATAAATATTTAATAATTATCTATATTGAAGATTTATCGATGAAAGAGTGAAGGAAATTGAGGGTGATTCGGACGAGTTCATTTTTTTCTTCATTGGCTTATAAAATTTTGCAAAGTAATAATAACAACAGAACCATTTCAATTTCATTTAGCAATACTAAAAATAGTATGAAATACATAATTTCTTTAAAAAATAAATGGGGTCGCCTAATAATTATGGCCAGTAGTGTATATATATATATATACAAAAAGAGATTTGTACCCGTAGGAAAAACAAATGGATTTATATAAGGTTGATGTCATTATGTACATAAGACCTTAGGACACTTTCAGCCAACACATTATCAAAGGTGCACGTTGACAGATATTTTTAATGCTAAACACCCCCTTTTATTTTAATTAATTTTTATTTATATTTTATTTATATTTTGTTTTTAAATGTGTTTCAATTACCCTACTACAATTAACGTTTATGTGTCGTGTTTATCATTAAAAATTTTCTCAAAAAAAATAATTCTCCCACTTATATTAATATTTTATCCAACCACCCTAAAAGTATTATAAAACAGATACCCAATATAGTGAATAATAGAATTAACCAATTATCATCCAACATTAAAACTTTCAACGCAATAAAGATATTTACAATAACGCCCTTCAAAAAAGCGGATATAAGAACAAATTAACATATAATAAAACTACAATAGACCCCGAATCATCTAAAACTAAAAATAAAAGAAACTGTAGAAAAAGGAAGATGATTTGGTTTAATCCTCCTCATTATAAATTAATTAATATCAATATTGGTAAATATTTTCTCAAATTAATAGACAAAAGTTTTAATAACAGTAATCCTTTACGGAAAATCTTTAATAGGTACACACTTAAAATCAGCTGTTCTTGTACCCCTAATATAGACAACCTCATTAATTCCCATAATAGAAGTATTCTAATGAATTTACGCAATACTGATTCTGGGTCCGGAATTTTGAATGAATGCAGCTGTAGTTCTGTGGACGCCTGCCCGGTGGAGGGCAAATATAAATCCACCCAGGTGATTTATGAAGCCCGCATTTCTCCATCAAACAACAAAAATAACTACCGAACCTATATTGGTATGTCCGCTGGACCTGTTAAGTGGAGACTTTATAACCACAGGTATTCTTTTTCGAACCCGGGTCAAAAATACCAGACAGCCCTTTCACAGATATACTGGAAAATGAAAAAAGGAAGGGCTGGATCCTGTAATTACCTGGAAACTAATAGGTTCAGCCCGTATTCCGAGGAATTTTCGTGATAGGTGCTGTCTGTGTTTGCTAGAAAAAATTTTAATATTGCAATATCCTTACCAGCACCTACTCCTGAATCTTAGAAGGGAATTTATTAGTAAGTGCAGCCATAAAGCTAGTCTTTTGAATACTTAAATTTTTAATTTTTAATTCCTAATTTTTAGAGTTTAGGATATTAAAAGTATAAATTTAATGATTTTTGATAAATCATTTTAATTTTACCTTTAATAGTAATTTAACCCCTCTACCTTCCTCTCCCAGTCTCCTTTAATTGTCTATGTTTATAAAATATGGATTCTTTTACTAAACCCCTTTTCGTCTGTTAGTATATATCTTTTGAATAATTTTTTTTCACATTATAAATTTTATAAATTTTCTATATATATAAAAAAAAATAAAAAAATATCTTTTTTTTAAATTTATATAAAAATGTTAACCTTTATTTATTTTTCATTTGTTTATTTCTTTACCTTTTTTTTCATTTTGATATAGACTGTGTTGCTGAGGATATGTGAAATCTTTCTTAGGGATTTCATGTTGAAATGTTCATTCCACATTTTTGAATTATGAAAATTTAATTTAATTTATATATATATATAAATAACTATATATATATATATATATATATATATATATATATATGTAATATGAAGTAAGTCATTATTATAATAATAAACACCATATATATATATATATATATATATATATGGTGTTTATTATTATAATAATGATTTACTTCAATTTGATGGCTACCAAATTTTGGTGTGAAAACGTCTGCCAAGTGTTGTCTTGTATGATAATTCTGGCTGAATAAGACCTCTTCCACCTTCTTTACGGGGGCAGGTATAGACGGTCTACATCAGCCTTTGGATGATGCATCTTATGCTTAGAAAGAAGATTTCTTGTTTTAGAATCCATTCGTTTGATGTCGTTTAGATTCCAGTTTAAGATGTTGAAACAATATTGGACCACTGGGAGTGCAATACTATTCATGGCCATAACTCTGTTTTGAGAATTCAATTCATTTTTTAATATCAGTCGTAGCCTTCTATAGTACTCTTTACGCACTATTGCTTTCACTTTTTATGGTGCATTTTTCACTCCCATTTACACCTGGGTATTTCTAAGCTTCTTCTGGCTTTAATTCGTTTATTGTTACAGTAGAATCTAAGCTAATTGAGGATGTTTGTTGAAGCGATTCTCGTAAAACAGTAGCTTTAGCACATTTATTCAAATCGAATTTCATTCCAATGTCTTCGCTGAAGCATTTTACAGTTTGCAGAAAACTTTCCAGCTCATTATCATTCTTAGCATACAACTTTAAGTCATCCATATAAAATAGATGTCTTATTTTATTTTGAGTTATTTTATAACCGCATATCTAGTTCAGTTGACTGGTTAATGCTATTAATGATATGCAAAATAGTAAGGGAGACAAAGAGTCCCATTATAATGTACCTCTTTTGATGTTTGTTTCACCAGACTTATAGTTTTCATTTATATGTTTGAGGTAAAGATTTGTTTTCCATATCGACATGCATTGTTTGATGAAATTGATGATGATGGGTTATACGATGAACATATTCAGAGTCTTTAAGATCCAAGAATGTGGTACACTATCGAATATCTTGCAATAATCTATCCAAGCAGTACTTCAATCTTTCTTTGCATTTTCCAAGATCATCTTGTTAATACATAATTGGTATTTACGTCAGTAACACCCACGTTTGCACCTTTTCTGTTCAAACGTTAGTATCTCATTTCTTTCGAAGAAATATGTCTGTTTTGTTAAAATATATGTTAATAGTTTGTATGTTATCGGAAGGCATGTAATTGGTCTGTAGTTTTACTGGTTATTTGTGTCACTATTCTTGGGTAGAAGAAATGGTATTCCTTTGTTCATACATGCAGGAATCTTAGTGGGATCGTTACCCATTTCTTGAAGTTCTTTGGCTATTTTTTTGTGCTGTATTTAAATAATATAGACAAAAGTACGGAATTTTATATATACCTGGAAAGTTCCAATTGTGTGTTTTTTTTTTCAATGCACATTTAACATGCTCTTCTGAGATTACAGAATCTTGGGTAGAAGAAATGTAATTCCTTTGTTCATCCATGCAGGAATTTTAGTGGGATCGTTACCCATTGTTTGATGTTCTTTGGCTAGTTTCTTTTTTGTGCTGTATTTAAATAATATAGTCAAAAGCTATGAATTTTATATATACCTGGAAAGTTCCAATTATGTGCTTTTTTTCAATGCACATTTAGTATCCTCTTCTGTGATTCCAGCCTATGTCTGTTCTTGTTTATTTTTCATTCGTTCTATCTCTTGCGCAATCCAGTCTGCTTCTGTTTTATGTTGTTTAGGGCAAGCCCATATTTTTCCCAGAAATTGTATAACTTCTTCCATTTTGGTTGGAACTGGCACTTCAATTCTTTTTTTACCTATTTTCCTGTAAAATTTCTTTGCATCGGTTTGAAAAATCTTGTTTTGTCCGTAGAATCTTGATCTTTTCTCATAGCGTCTTATTCGTTAAGCCTTCAGCTGCACTGTTTGCTTTATACTTTCCTTAGTTGATAAAACTTCATTTTCATTTCTAATATTGTCTTTCCTATCGACTATTCTGCTTTTTCTAGTTCTTACATTTATTCCTTCTGTTAGTACATCAAGGACATATAATTCACTTCTAAGTTGTTCGATTTCTTTTTCTATTTTTCTTTTCCAAGGTGGATATTCATGTCTGCGGGACTGCCTTGTTTTTAATTTGATGTTTTTTGGTGCTGCTGTTGCTGTGGATATATTACTTCATTGAGATTTATGCGACTGTCTTCTTCATCCAAAAGTAATTTGAGTGCTGCATTGAACAACTTAATAGTTTTGATGTTATGCTTTGTTAGTTGTAATTTGGGGAGTTGTTCCCATTCCTCCATTGCAATATTTTGTATCTAACTTATATGTTTCTTGATTTCTTCCTTGGCTTCTTGTATACTGTTTATTATTACTATTATGTCATTTTTCATCATATTTCGATTTCTTCTATGGTCGCATTACCAACCAAGTCTGCGTGAAGACCTAAGGCAGGTCGTGGCGTGTTGTTATGGCTCCATTTAATGTTTTTTCTATTTCCCCTATCATCCCTAGTGTTACATAGACAAAGTTTTCCTTAGTGTGTGGGCTGTACTTAATAAGACAATTTTTGGATATCTCTTAAGTTGGGGTTTCCAGGGATTCTTTCAATGTGTTGTTTTGTTCCATTTTTTTATAATTCCAAGTGTACCTACTATCACTGGCACAACTCTAGTTTTCAATTTTCACATTTTTTCTATTTCACTTTCCAGGTTTTTATATTTTAACAGTTTTTCAAATTCCTTGGTTGCTATGTTACAATCCGCTGGACAAGCCATATCAATTAATAGACACGTTTTCCCTTTCTGGTTTTTAACAATATTGTCTGACTTATTTGCTTCATTTTTTCTGTCTGTCTAGATGGTGTAATCCCATAGAATGGTGACATCTTCTATTTCTGTAACCGATGCTGGGTGATGTTCATACCAGTGTTTGTTTACATATTTTCCATAAGTGCTTGCACATTGTCCAATGTAAATATTGCCCCACTCTATCGTTTGCGATTTTTATATTCATTTGGGGCAAGTACAGAACAGCCTGAGATTAGATGCTCTAATGCCTTGGTCGGAAACCAGTCTACCGCAGAAAGCAATGGCAAACTACTGCGGGATAATGTTCTGCCCAGTCAGTCATGTCTCGAAAGAGACATGATCGCCCAAACATGTATCATGTTTATTATTATTATTATTATTATTATCATTATTATCATATATGTACAATGTTTAAAACCGCATGTTGGTCTCTCTATATGTTAAAAATGTAAAACTAGACACACTATTTTTATGCATAATGTTCTTTTTAACCAATTCGAGCAGAAATGCACAGTCACGCGCGAAGTTCATTCGGAGCATCATTTTCAGTCCTCTCATCACGAATTCATATATTGGCATTACTGATGTTTCAGTCAAAGTTCCTGTCATCTGCCATGTTAGACGAAAGAGAATTTCAAATGTCAGAATCGAATAAGTACATTTTTAACTCTTAAGTATGTTCACTAATATTATTTTATGAGTATACGGCAGAAAAAAGACGGCATATTTTAACTTCTTGCTATTATTATGAATCTTTTTTTTAAATCTTATTCGCAAGATTTCAGTTTATCACTTAATAACAGTAAAAAAGCAATCCCTATTCTCTATTCAGAAATTTATTATTTACACTATTTATATGCGACCTAGTGTAAATAATAAATTTCTGAATAGAGATTTATATGGAAACTGAGGATGTACGTTGTGTTGCAGTGGATATCGACTCGAAACGAGAAATCAGGGAGCCGAGTTCGAATTTCAGTTGAATTTATTGCATGCACCTACCAGCAAATACACTTGGGAAAGGTATTAATCAGTCTCTTCCCTCCAGTTATGGGTTAAATAACAGGACAAATTGGATTCTATAGCTTTGGCTGGCAACCAATCTACCGCAGAATGTGTGGCAATTTACTGCGTGATAATCATCTGCCCAGTCAGTCATGTTTCTTTTGGGACATGATCGCCCAAGCATGTATTACGTATGACACTTATCTGACTGAATATAATAGTTGAAAACAGGATTAAGGTTTCTACTGGGAATAAAGTGGGGGTCAGCTTTGTATTGTTATGAAATAATTAACTGATCCCCCACTAATTATTACTTAATAATATAATACATCTATCCCCCTCTAGCTACGAGTCAAATAACAGGCGAAATTGGGTTCTGCAGCCCTGGCTGGCAAACAATCTATCGCGCCAAAGCAATGGCAACCTACTTCGTGATAATCATCTACTCAGTCAGTCATGTCTCTTTCGAGACATGATCGCCCAAAACGTGTATCACGTATGGTACTTAACTGGCTGACTGATATGCTACTATTCCCAACATCCTTTTGTAGTTATCACATAACTTCGTCGTAGCGGAATAGAACGTTAGTTCATGAGTTTAGAAAAATAGTATATACAAGATCATGCCCTGCTCCGGGTAGTGTGACCTAGAACTAAACAGGTACAAGGCAAGCAATGACTAAGCAATATTAATAATAATAATTAAACGATATACCCTACAAGTAGTCAGTGCAACGAGAACAGTCTACCTTCTTCTTCTTCTATGTGCCCTGTCCCTTCAGGACGTAGGCGATCATGGATCTCCACGTCTCCCTATCCCTTGTGGCTCTTAGTATGTTTGCTCCTGTTGCTCCTGGCAACCCCCGTTCCGTCATCCACCTGATCAGGCCCTGCAAATATGTTATCCGCTGCCTTCCTCTGTCTCTCCTTCCTTCTATCTGACCAGTCAGTATCAGGTTCTCCAGGCTTTCCTTCCTCATTGCATGTCCCAGGAACTTCAGTTGTCTCTTCCTGATGCTCAGCATCAATTTCCTTTTTGTTGCCATTCTTTCTAACACTTCGTCGTTGCTTGTATGCTCAGTCCACGATATCCGTAGCATCCTTCTGTAGAACCACATTTCGGCCGCTTCCAGTTTTGTCCTCATTTTCGATGATATTGTCCAGCATTCACAGCCGTACTGAAGAACTGACATCACGTAGCAGTCTAGCACTCTTTTCTTCGTTTCTATTGAGATCTTCCTGTGTGTTAGTATTTTGCTCATCTTCTGGAACGCGTCCTTTGCCATGCCAATTCGCCTTCGGATCTCCGTGTCGCACTTTCCATCTCCTGTTAGAACACTTCCTAGGTACTTAAATTCTTGGACTTGTTTGATTCTGTTATCCCCCACCTGTATTTGGCATTTTGGGTTGTATCTTTTGCTGATGACCATGCACTCAGTTTTCTTAAAGTTTATTTGTAGTCCCATCTTGTCACTCTCCACTGCTACTTTCTGTATGAGATCTTGCAGTTTCCTTTCCGTGTCCGCAATCAGTACTGTATCGTCCGCGTATCTTATGTTGTTCAGGTTGTGGCCTCCAATAATAAATCCTGGTGTGTCATCTAGGGTCCTCAAAATATTCTCGCTGTATAGGTTGAACAAATCCGGTGAAAAGACACAGCCTTGTCTTACGCCTTTTTCTATCTTTGTGTATCTACTGAGGTCGTTACCTGTCCGTATGCAGGCCGTTTGCTGCCAGTAGAGATTCTTGATTATTCTTATATCTTTGCCGAAAATGTCGAGGTTTCCTATCATTTCCATCAATTCTTTGTGTCGTATTTTGTCGAATGCTTTCGCGTAATCAATGAAGCATAGGTACAAGTCTTTCTTCATTTGTAATGCCCTTTCAGAGAGCATCCTAATCATGAATATGGCGTTCCTTGTTCCAGTGTCTTTGACGAACCCGCACTGTTCCTGTCCTATCTCTGGCCTGATTCTGCTTCTCGCTCTATTCATCAGGATTCTGACAATCAGTTTTGTAATGTGACTCATTAAGCTGATACAGTCTACCTACGTATATAAAATGTTGTTCAACAACAAAGATAAGGACAATAGTCCGAATGTAAATAGTGTAAATAATCAAAAGTTCTCATCTGAGAAATTCAAACAGGATTTTAATATTTAATATTAGTTTACCGAATGACGGTACTTTTAATCACTTTCTTATATCAGACGTGATAGCATGTCTGTCAGTTTAATTTACAGTCAAGTTAGTGTGTCACTTAGCAAAGTCTGCGATAAGAATATCTCAGCAGATGTTAATAAGAGAGATAATAAGCATCGATGTATGATAATGAAATTAATAAAAATTAGGTTTTATTCATTAAAATTTCACAGTTTCCCTTTTAAATTTCTTAATAATCTTAAATTTTAATAAGTTCATTAATGATTCAATAAACTCATAGCAAGTTTTACGACAATAAAATATCAATAGAAATTCTCCGATCACAACGTTAAATATTTGAAATTAACAACGTTTAAAATTACTTCAATAACAATAGCTGGTCATTAAAGAAGTAAGGGGGTACAAATGACTTTTCTATTTCACTGAAACATAAGTAGATATTTCTAGCATCCCTTTTATTTGGCATTGTCTCAATCTTAACCAAGTAGCGTATTTCGGATGTATTCTCTCTTTCCACGAGATCGGAATGGAATGGTCCATCATTTATAAGGTATTAGCAGGAGACGTTAAACACACACACACACACACACACACACACACACACACACACACATATATATATATATATATATATATATATATATATATATATATATATATCTTCCTGTCACAGTCAAGGGCTATAATCTCGGAGGAAACAGCTAATAATCCTCTCAAATTAATGCCGTTCTTTTTTACGAAAAAAAAAACAAACAAATTAAAGTACCTGGGAACTATTCTAACAGAAGATGGAAAGTGTAACACAGAGATCCGAAGGCGAATTGGCGTGGTGAAAGACGCGTTCCAAAGGCTGAGTAAAGTATTAAGAGACAAGAAACTTTCACTAAAACCAAAGAAGAGAGTACTGGATTACTATGTCAGTTCTTCAATATGGCAGTGAATGCTAGACAATATCAGCAAAGATGAAAATACTTGAATGTGGTTCTACAAAAGGATGCCGTGGATATCATAAACCGAGCATGTGAGCAATCATGAGGTTTTTGAAAGGCATGAGCAGGTAGTTGACCGGACTGGGGTTGCGTGGTGTTATAGGAGAAAGTGTGCTAACAGCCACCAGGGATAGGGAGACGTAGAAGGTCATGATCGCCTACGTCCTGAAAGAACATGGCATATAGAAGAAATATGCTCATAAATAAATTGATCTACAGTCAAAGCATGAATATATAGAAATACAGTTTTATAGTAATCATATCAGCAATCTATTTTCATATTAAAAAAATATCTGCAATACATCTTTTTCATTTGCTGTGTCTCTTCAGGACGTAGGTGATCATGGTGATCATAGACTTTTACGTTGCGCTGTCTCTTGTCGCTCTGAAGATTCTTCCTCTTGTTATCACTCCGAAACCTCGCTCTGCCATCCATTTCCTCAGACCTATCAAGTAGTTCTCGCGTTGCTTTCACCTGTCTCTCTTTCCCTTTAACCGTCCTGTGAGTATTAAATTCTCCACGCACTCTTTTCTTCATTACATGTCCCAGAAATCTCATCTGTCTCTTTCTTTATATTAATTATGCGCCTTCTTCTCTTTTCTATCCTCTCCGACACCTCATCAGTAGTCACGTGCTCAGTTCATGGTTTCCTCAACATCTTTCTGTAGAACCATGTTTCTACTGCTTCAAGCCATTCCTTCATCCTTGAAGAGATCATCTAACGTTCACGGCCATACAAAAGGATAGATATCACATAGCAATCTAACAATCTCTTCTTTGTTCCTAATGAGATTTTTTTTTATCTCTATTCGTTTTAATTTAAACATTCTTCCTAATTTGTTTGAATGTGTGATTATCATTTTGATGTGATATCCTCTTTCTTTCTCACATTTCTTTTTATTTTATTTATTTTGAAAAGGATATCAATAATATTCAGTAAGATTTTCGAGAACATGTCAGAGGCTATTTTATTTTATCTATCATTAATCTCCTCTTAACGACCTGTATATGTTAACTAGCTTATATCAGGAATATATATTTTATCCGTCCTGACTCTAAGGGTTGACATACATGAATTTAGCCTGTCTAAAAAAATATCGGTACTTCGGGGTTATCTCCCCGCCAATTTTGTACAAAGAAATTGAAGTACCAAACACTTAAATCATTTTGTGAAGATTAAATATAAAACAATATAAAATGAACACCACACAATTTGTGTATTTGATGGAATGTGTCGTGAGACTAAAGAATGTTTCTTGTATGCAATACTAGACCGGCGTGCAGCAACACTGACGCCTATAATCAAGCAGTGGTTCGGCCTGGCTTCACAGCAATCACAGACAAGTGGAGGGGATACAATCAAGTAAAAAATGATTTTGGTCATTTCAAGTGAATCACATCTTTAATTTTATTGATCCACAAACTGGCGCCCACACGCAACACATCGAACGAATGTGGAGGGCCGCCAAGTTCAGGAATAAGCAACAGAACAGCCCTCACCGAACAATACTGGACTCCTACCTCTGTGAGTTTATGTGGAGGTGGTAAGCCGCTGATCCCTTTCTTCGAATTCTTTCCGACATAAACAATAATAAAGAGAGGATTCAATTTTTTTGTACAAAATTGGCGGGGAGATAACCCGGAAGTACCAAAATATCATTTGATAGCAAGACATCTTCATTACATCTGTTCCGGCGTCCTGAGTATTGCGATATACATCCTTCAGAAAGACATCTGATTGAGGGATAGAAGGTTTTGAGGAGGATGGAACCAACACTTAACTGCTTAAGTTCCAAGCGGTCAAGGCTCAACTATGGGCAAATTCTGAAGCCCCAACCAAAAAAAAAAAAAATCAACAATATATTTTTATAATAAAATGACTAACAATACATATTTATAGCAAAATCACAAGCAGCTCACCAGTAAAAACAAAAAGAAATAAAATTTTATAAAAAATGAAGAACAATTACATGTAAGATGTTCATTGTGGCGAAGTGGATATCGACACGGAACGACAAATCGGGGTGCCGAGTTCGAATTTCAGCTGAATTCCTTGCCTTCATTTCAACACAAATACACTTGGGAAAACTATTAATCGTTTCTTACCTCCAGTCATGTATTAAATAACAGGACAAATTGATTTCTAAAGCCTTAGCTGACAACCATTCTATGGCAAAAATCAATGGCAACCTACTGCAGGATAATCTTCTGTCCAGTCATTCGATACATGATCGCCCAAATTGTGTATTACGTATGGCACCTGACTGATATTTTAGAATCTACAATCTATTTATCTAAAAGCATACTTTTCTCTTGAGAATATAAAAGCATGAGCAAGATGTCTATGGTTTATATTTCAGCATTAAATAAGCCATAAAATATGAAATGCATTTAAACAAAATCAACCGACCACAATATATGTTCCATGCTTGATTGTAGACCAGATTTGTGACATGCAAATATTACATTATAGTCTAATTTAGTAATATCTAAACTCTTGTGAGAATCTTGGATTAGTGAAAGTACAATATAAGATATAGAAGAATGAATAATGCCGGTGAATGTACACTGATATAAAATATGCTCTAAGAATGGAAAACCGAATTAGCAAAATCAATACCTGTAGATGAAATAAGCGATTTGGTTTCAAATTTGAATATATATACGAGGGTCATTCAAACAATAATGTTCATTTTTCGGTATAAGGGCTTCTAATATAGATAGAAGCTTACACTTTTAAAAAATTTTTCTTTTATTTCTTTTTCAAAGGAATTATTTTTTTTTGGGGGGGGGGGGATGAAATAAACTTTGAGAGTTTTGGAGATTAACAAACATGGCCGACCAAGAAGCATGCTCTATGATTGAACAGAGGTCAGTTATCAAGTTTTTGGTTGTTGAAGGGTGCAAACCAGTTAAAATTCAATGGGCGTGGGCGTGGGCGATTGGCTGAGATATCACTTCAAATATTTTTACGCTGAAGGTATACGGAAGTTTGTGCCCAGACAAGAAAAGTGTGTGACACAGCTGAAAGACTATACTGAAAAATAAAAAAAATCTAAGCTTCTGAACAAATTGGAAAAAGACACTCGAAATGTTACTCGCTAAAGGAAGCAATAGTGACATCAGCAAACAACATTGCCCCAAAGGAAATTATACGCGGAAAAAAAAACAAGTGGGTGACTGAAGAGATTCTGGACATGATTTAAAGGAGGTAGAAAATGATATCAAGACATGGAATGGAGTACAGTGATATATATAAGAAAATAAGAAGAAAATGTAAACAGGCTAAAGAGGAATGGATCAATAACAAATGTGCAGAAGCAGAGAGATTGAGCAGGAATAATAAAGCAGACATGCATAAGGAAATAAAAGAACTGACAGGACAAAAAACCTGCTCTTCAACAGGATGTATAAAATCCAAGGATGGAACAATCATTTTAAAGAAAGAGCAAATACTCCAACGATGGGAAGAATATATAAAACATCTTTTTCACGACGAGAGAGAGAACAACTAATAATACATAAAGATGAGGACGGACCGGAAATATTAAAGTCCGAAGTGGAATCTGCAATAGCAAAAATGAATAGAAACAAAGCAGCCGGACCAGACAGCATAGTCATAGAGCTGCTGATAGCCCTGGAAGAATTTGGTATAGAGAAAATTACAGAAATAATAAATGAAATTTAAAATAGTGGTGTAATACCAAATGGCCTTAGCAAGTCTATCTTCATAGCACTACCTAAGAAGCCAGAAGAAAATGAGTGCGAACTCCACAGAACCATCAGTATAATGAGTCATATAACACAAACTGATCGTCCGAATCCTCATGAATAGAGTAAGAATAAGAATCAGACCAGATATAAGACAAGAACAGAGCGGTTTCGTCAAACACGCTGGAACAAGGAACGTTATATTTATGATTAGGATGCTCTCTGAAAGGGCAATACAAATGAAGAAGGACTTATAACCTGTGCTTTATTGATTATGCTAAGGCGTTTGACAAAATACGCCACAAAGAATTGATGGAGATACTTGGCAGCCTTGACATATTTGGGAAAGACTTAAGAGTAATGACGAATCATTACTGGCAGCAAACTGCTTGTATACGGACAGGTAATGAATTCAGCAGATATACAATTATAGAAAGGTACGTAAGACAAGGATGTGTCTTTTCATCGGATCTATTCAACTTGTACAACGAGAATACTTTCTGTTTGTATAAGATAAATTCACCTTAGAAAAATCCCCCTTATTTATTAAATTACACTCGTGCTAAGTACGAAAATATGGCTCGAAATGAAAATATGCACAAATGCTATGATTCTGACAACGATTTTAGTATAATATTGTATTCGTTTTTTAGATTCTACGGTTCATTTGTTAAGAAATATTAACTTTATTAATGTACGAATTGTGAATAATACTATTTTTCTATCTATAGTAATCTATTACGTTTGAAATGTCACAGCTTATTTAAATATTATATATATAATCTAAACATATAATGTTAAATATAAGAGACAATGAATGTCTATTATGTTTAATCATGAGCCGTTCTAAACGTCGTATTTTGGCTTTAATTTCAGTTGAAAATAAAGACAAAAACTCTCCAAATTTTGGATAATTTTTTATTAATTTGGTTCTAAGCTTTCGGCTCACTATCGCCGTTGCCTAGCGGAGTTTTATGTCAACACAAAATAAAATAATCGCTGCTGGTGGATAACCTTTCTGAAGATGGATGATGTGAGCTGAAAGCATAGAACCAAATTAAAAAAAATTATCCAAATGTTGGAGAATTTTTGTCTTTATTTTCAACTGAAATTAAAGCCAAAATTCGACGTTTAGAACGGCTCATGATTAAACATAACAGACATTCATTGTCTCTTATAGTTAACAGTATATGTTTAGAAACCATTTGCTGCCTCGATATATTAAATATATATATATATATATATATATATATATATATATATATATATTTCTATCATTTGTCTTCATCACTTTTACTCTATATCCTCGAATCAAATTCCTATAGTGAGAGAATAAACAAATGAACCACACGAACGAAACGCTAATGTAAATTACATACGCTTCACAAACTATCGCTACATCTGTACACGCACAGCCGACCATAAGAAAGACAATATTAGGATAGCATCACTGATGGACCTTAAAGCTTTGTCGTTGATCTTTGGTCCAAACTAGAAAAGAGAGAAACATTTTAATTGAAAGCTTCTTTCTTTCATTCGGTTCATGCGTAGATTTTCAATCAAAAACAGAAAGTATCAGATTGATGCCTGCGGTCAGCCGTAAATGGAGTTAATACCAATTTTACAAATCAAAAGACGATATGTTTAAAGAGATTAACGTCAAATATAATGCAATATGCCAAGTTAGTCGTTCTTCATATACGATGTATGTTCATTCTGTGAGTAATTATGGGTCTCCACAAGTTCCTATTTAATTACTATACCTCATCTCTATTCTCCGTGAACCATTTACAAAAGTTCCTTGGGTAAGTTTTTTGCTCTTCCTTGCTGCTTTCTTTGTCTTCAGTATAAAGGAAAATATATGGTCTGTGACAAAAGAAAAGATACGATGGATTAATTAGAAGCGTGTATTCTAAATAAGAGAAGATTTAAAATGGCATCAGTAAATGGCATCTTCCCAAAGAGAAAAAAGGACTTAGAAAGAACAACGAGTTGATCACAAATTAAATTCTAGCCATGATACAAAGGAGACAGAAAAGTATGCCAAAACATGGAACCGAATGTAGAAACTTACGCAACAAAGAATGTGTGTTGTGGATATCGTCTCGGAACGAGAAATTGGGGAGCCGATTTCGAATTCCAGTTGAATACCTTGCATTCACTTACGCACAAATACCCTTAAGAAAGGTATTAATCCGTCTCTTCCTTCCAGTTATGGGTTATACAACAGGACAGACTGGATTCTATAACCTTGACTGGCAACCAATCTACCGCAGAAAATAATGGTAAACTACTGCTGGATAATATTCTGCCCAGTTAGTAGTGACCCGAAAGAGACATGATCGCCAAAGTGTGTATCACGTATGGCACTTAACTGACTGACAAAATAAAACAAAGTATAAAAGCGGACTAACTGAAGTAGAATGGTTCATCGAAAGGTTTGCAGAAATAGAGAGAGTGTTTGTTATAAGAGATAAGCATAAAGATAAGTGAATTATGAGGGCAAAATAAATGCTCATTAACAGGATGAATAACATTCAAGGATGGGATGCTCATATTAGAGAAAGAAAGATTTTTCAGCGATGAAAGGAATAAATGTGAGACCTTTCCACAACCAAGAAGAACAACCCGTCTTACACAGAAATATACCAAGACGGAAACTGATTTGGCCAAATTGAATATAAACCAAGCAATAGTCTTCTTCTTTTCTTCTATTATGTGCCATGTCCATTCAGGTCGTAGGCGATCATGGCTTTCAACATTCCCTGTCCCTGTTGGCTTTCAGCACTCTTTATCTTGTCGTTCCGTCCTGATCAGGTCCTTCAAATATATTATCTGCTGCTTTCCTCTATCTTTTTTCCTCTTTATCTGGCCTGTTAGTAACAGGTTCTCCAAACACTCCTTCCTCATTGCATGTCCCAGTAACTTTAGTTATCTCTTCCTGATGCTCAAGACGATATTGTATTAGATGCTAACAGCCTTAGACGATTTCAACTTAATCAAGGTAAGATTCTGCCCTCTCTAATTATTGCCCTATCAGTGGTGATATACCGGAAGACCTGAGCAGATCTATTTTCATAGAGGAAGCCAGACGCAAGCGAATGTGAACTTCCCCAAAAGATCAGCCTAAAGAGCCACATAAGAAAACTAATCATCCAGGTTCGGATGAATCGAATGTGCAGCAGAATGAAGCCAGAGAGACTAAAGAGCAGTGTGAGTTCATCAAAGATCCCGAAAAAAGGAACGGGATATTTTTACCCGAAATTTTTGTTGAAAGAGCAATACAAAAATCGGAAGGACTTGTACCTGTATTGTATAGGCTACGCAAAGATGTTCGATAATATACGCCATAATGACTTCTTAGACATGTTCGGTAAACTTTTCATATTTAAGAAAGGCATTATAAGAATAAAGAACCTATAATGACAGAAAATACGGACGAGAAATATGTTCAGCAAATATACAAAAAAAAAGGTGTAAGACAAGGATGTGTTTTATCCACTGGTTGTATTCAACATATGCAGCAAAACAATTCTGTGAAAACTAGACGTCCTGTCAGGATTCGTCATAGGTGGTCACAATTTTAATAATATATAATATGCAGATGACACAGTGCTGATAGCGGACAAGGAAATAAAAACCCAGACATAATGTCACGAGTCGAGAAGAAAGGACTAAACATAAAATAAAAGAAAAATTGAATTCATGATTATGTTCAAAACGAGAAGTCGGAAAATCCAATTACAGATCGGAATTGTTAAAATCAAATAGGTAAATTAATTTATGTATTTAGGAATTGCTCTAACAGAAGACGGAAAGTGCAACACTGAGATCCGAAGAGGTAAGGAGATGGCCAAAGCCGGATTTCAGAATCTGAGTAGAATATTGAGAGAATGAACATTTCATTGGAAACAGAAAAGAGTACTTTTTTAATCATTTCACCCAAAGCAAGCGGTTTTACTGCCACTGTTGCACAGGGGGTTACATAGTGGCAAAGTGATTGAAAAGAGAGGTAGGTTATAGGGGGTGTCAGGAGAAGGGTAATATCCTGCTGGTCAAATACGGGCTAGTCTGTGGGCTTCCACCACCCGGCCAAAATATATGGTTCCTGCCAAAAAGTTGAAAAAAGTACTTTTTAGCTTACTCGTTCAAAAATACCATAGCCTTGAAGGCTAGCACGCCAAACCCGGTGAAACTGCTCGGTCTTATTAAGAGATTGGTATATGTATTCAGTGATGGTCGTTAGCACATCAGTAGTAGATTGTCGAAGCGGAGGACATAATACTTCTCAGATATTGTAAGATAATGATCAATTTCAGCATTGATAATAGCCTTTGCCAAAAAAGCGGTAAAACTATGATAGGGCAATAATTAGAGAGGCCAGAAGCTTCCCAAAATTAAAAAAAAACATGAACTACAAAGAAGAAATTCTAACTAGCAGAAAAACAGGAAGCAGTGAAGCAATAGTTTTAGAGTTAGAAGAAGACGGAGGACAGTTCGAGGGTACATTTCTTCAAGACGATCATTGGGTTTCCATTACCCCGGCTTGACTTATAAGAGCCAAGCTTAGAAATTATATGAGAAACTAGAGACGGAGCTAAAATACATCAGTTGATGCTCAGTTCCAGATAGGAAATTGGGTGTGGGTACCCTGGACGAGTCAAGTGTGTTGTTGGAAGAGAATTTGCGAGCAAATTACTCAACCTTGTTCGTTGTCTATGTGAGGATATTACATTGATTGAATAGAGGATGGATTGTTTTAATAAACCGTTGTAGAATCTCCGGTAGTCTTTGGAACCAAACTTGCGAGATATTAGCAGCATTGAAGACCCTCTTGCATACGTTAAGGGTAGAGGCAAAACGTGCCTATTGTAGTCAAATGCGTTACTCCGCTAATGCCGAAAAAAGTGATTCTTGTATTCATCAAAACATCTTGAGATCTACAGCTTAAAAATAAAATAATATCTGCAAATTATCTGTAGCTGTATGCATAAATTTAGGTACAAAATACTTAGATATCGGCATTAAATAAGTTATAGACTTTGATATCCTTCTGAACAAAGTCAAGTAACAAACCGACTTCTTTCTTCACTTTTCTATAACACGTTATTTCTATCCAATAACTTTCTTTCCTTCCTTCTTTCTTTGCTACTTTCATTACTGTTATTCATTTTATTTCTTTTCTTTCTCATCTTTGCTTTTTCATATTCGCTTTTATTTATTATATTTTTCTTCCGTTTTTCATTCTGTTCGTCTTTTATTACCGATTTTCTTTTTTTATTTTTGTATTAGTTTCATTTATTTGAATTTCTATTTTCTTTCATTTTTTCTTTACATTTCATGTCTTCACTTTCTACTTTCTTTTTCCATCTAAATTCCTTCCAAACTTATTTATTTCCTTTATTTCGACCTTCGCATTTGCTTTCATGTTATTAAATAATTATATCTACTTCTCCTTTCTAATATTATGTTGCTAATATTTAAGAATTGTTCTGGAGAAGAAATCAGAGACGAAATCAAAATTTAATATCCGTTTGATATAATCGACTCTAGAAAAAAAGAAGGACAACAATCTATTGTGCGCTCAAAGCTCGATATTCAAACCAAAATATATACGCCGTTAAAGATAACATTTTCAAACATTCTGCTAATACTTTAAGATTCTACGCCAAAATACAAGGCCCCATCTGGTAAATATGTTCAAACTAAAAGGAAAATTAACAAAATTTTGATTCAGCTGAAATTAATTTCAACAGAACCAAATAAACAGTCAGTTAAGTGCCATACGTGATACATGCATTGGGCGATCATGTCTCGAAAGAGACATGACTGACTGGGCAGAAGATTATCCAGCAGTAGGTTGTCATTGTTTTCTGCGGTAGAGTGGTTGCCACCCAAATCTATAGAACCTAATCTCTCCTGTTATTTATTTATTTCTTTTTAATTATATCACCCCGAGCAAGGCAGAAATGACACTGATGAGCGGGGTGCTACATAACTGTAAAAAGATTAATTATGAAAAGTGAGGTGTACAAACTAGTTAGAAAGGAGCAATAGAAAGCTGAGAATGCAGGTGCGATGACAGATATATAGGTGGAGAGAAAGGAAAGGATATACGGGGGTGGGGAGAGAGCTAGAGTCCAGTGGTTAATAGATGAGTATTGACATTGCATTTAAATTTCTGGAAGTTGTAACAGTCAGGAAAGCAAGAATATGGGAGCGAGTTTCACAAGCGGGAAGTGTGAGAGAAGAAAATGCAGGAGTAGAATTGCCGTCTGCATTTGGCTAACCTGACTGTGAATGGGTGGGACCCAGTTGCCAGTCTGTTTGAACGATTAAACACCTGTTGAGAAGGCTCCAGTGACTTAAGTTCGTCCGAGTAGAAGCCATGAAAGTATTTATAGAACAGACAAAGGGAGGCCACATTTCGACGGTGGGTAAGTGGCTGCAGTCGAGCCGCCAGATCAGTACCTATCACATTGCAGACTCTCCTTTGAAACCTGTCGAGAACACTGAGGAGAACGGCATGAGCGCCTGACCATAAATGGCAGCAGTACTCCATGCACGGTCGGATGGTTGACTTGTATATATGCATCATGGATTCAGGCGGAAAAAACACCTTGGATCGACATACTGACCCAACCTTCTTAGTAGTAGATTTAGCTATAGATTCAATATAGCGGTTCTATTTGAGGTTTGAGGAGAGGGTAAGGCCGAGTAGGCGTAGTGTGATGCTCTCGGGGAGAATCGCTTGGTTCATGCGTATGGGAGGCAGGAGAGGTTGTCTTGATGGTTGACAGACAACAGCTTGGTCTTAGAGGAGTTGAAGTTGACAAGCTACTTCTTGCCCCAATTCCCCACATTTATCCCATAACTGGAGGGAAGAGACGGATTAATACCTCTCCCAAGGGTATTTGTGCGTAAATGAATGCAAAGAATTCAACTGGAATTCGAACTCGGCTGTCCTAACACTTTTGCACACGACGGGTAAGACAGGTGTGATTTTCCTAAAAGCCTCATTGAAATTCAAATACATGGTGAAAAGCCAAGTAAATTGCTAATAAACATTGATTGTTTAAAACTAGGAATAAAGAAATGTATTATTTTCTAGTAAACATGTTATTTTGAAACTACTAATTATTTTATTATCCTTAGATATGACTGGTTTTTTCTTATTCCCTCCTTTCGAATTGTGCTGTAAATTGTCTCAACATAGTTTAGAGGTGTTTTTAAACTTTATTTTGATAATAGTTAGCTTTCTGACCTCGAGTAGTTTATAAAGATTATGCTCTTTATTTTTGAATTTGGCAAACAATTTATTTTTAAGCAGCCCACAATGCCAAATGTAGTAGAGCATACAATTGCACAAAGGAGCAGAATAGAGGCTTTAAAAGATGCTGGGTGGACGCTTAGAAAAATTATAGCTGATATCAAATGTTCCCCAAATACAGTGAAATGTACCCTGTAGAGAGAGAGAAAAAGAAACTGGGAACATTGAAACAAAGAGGAATGGACGGTCAAGGAAATTGCTTGATAAAAAGGTTACATATCTACGATTAGCTAACCTGAGAGACCCGGAAGAAGACAGCCTGTGAATTAAGAAACGAGCGCAATAAACTGCTGCCTGAAAATGAGCAGATTTCTAGGGCAATAGTTAGCAGAAGACTTTGTGAAAATGGGTTGTATGGGAGAGTAGCAGTTAAGAAACCATTGCTGCTTGAAGTAAACTTAAGAAAGCGCTTAGGATTTGCAAAACAACACAAGGATTGGACCGTAGATCAGTGGACGAAAGTACTCTGGACAGACAGTATTTGAAATTTTTGGCTCTAAAAAGAGAGAGTATGTTAGGCGGAGATCAAATGAAAGGTACCTTGCAAAATGCATTGTGCAAACAATGAAGCATGTAGGTGGAAATATTTTATGTTTGGGGATGCTTTAGTGGCCAGGGAGATGGAAACCTGAAGAAAATTGTTAGATAGATGGATAAAAAATGTATCACCAGATTCTTAAACTGCCATGTTGTCCGATCTGGGATACGTTTAGTAGAAAAAGGATTTATTTATCAACAAGACAATGAACCTAAACATAATTTAAAACTTTGTAAAAATTATTTAACTAAAAAGGAAGAGGGAGTAGGGCTTTGGAATTTGAATTTACCCCCACAAATCCCTGATCTCAATACTATTGAGCATTTATGGAATGTTTGGGATAAAAAAATTGATACATCTAATGTTACCATGCAAGACACACTTTGGGAACAAATACAAGCTGCTTAGAAGAAGATACCATTAGATACATTGAAGAAGCTTCAATGCCTGACAGAATGAAGGCTGTAATCAAAGCACAATCTATTATACTAAATATTAAATTTATTAAATTTATTTTGTAACAAGTATGTTTTATTCGGCAGTACATATACTAAAATTGGAACGATACAGAGAAGATTAGCATGGCCACTGCGCAAGGATGACACGCAAATTAGTGAAGCGTTCCATCGTTTTAGGGGTATGTACGTTGTGGTACAGTGGATATCGGCTCGGAACAAGAAGCCGAGAAGCCGGGGAGCCGAGTTCGAATTCCAGTTGAATCCATTGTATTCACTTACGCGCAAATACCCTTGGGAAAGGTATTTAATCCGTCTCTTCCTTCCAGTTATGGGTTAAATAGCAGGACAGATTGGATTCTATAGCCTTGGTCGGCAACCAGTCTACCGCAGAAAGCAATGGCAACCTACTGCGGGATAATCTTCTGCCGAGTCAGTCATGTCTCTTTCGAGACATGATCGCCCAAGCGTGTATCACGTATGGCACTTAACTAACTGACTGATGTTTTTTTGTTAAAGCATTTGTTGAGTAAATCAAGTAAACTTACTTTAATTAAATTGTTTATTTTTGTTAATATGCTTCATAAATGATAAAATAATTTTGGTCTTAACACTTTTGCACAGTACTATATATATATATATATATATTAGAAGTACTAATGTTCAACACTTATCGAATTTCGTAATCATTTTATCATTCACCGGGACTTACTTTCATGCCGAGTGACCTTCGCAACTTAGAGTTGACATTCGATATGTACGAACATTGTTACTTTTAATTTAATAACAAACAAAACAACAAGAAAACACTAACAATAATCAGAAGAAAATAGTCGGAAAATTAAAAAAAAAACAATCTAGTATCTATTGAAAGCAATCTAAAATGAATATAATCCCTGTGTAGAATAGTTCAACTTACTGGAATAAAAGATCAACCTGTACAAAAATGAAAAAATATAATTAAGATTAATGTAAGGGAAGCTGTAACAAAAATCGCAATTATTGAAAAGTCCTATGAAATGACAAGGTACCACAGTTTGTCTCTATTATTTGTCATCAATCCATAAAAGTTTGGGCAGAGTTTAACCATGTTAATACTAAATCTGCGTTTAAGTTAATGCTTCGGACGAGCTCATGTACCGTTCGCCTCTAAATGGAAAGTGGCTCTGACTGTCGCCAATCAGAAGCATTTGCAAGGTTTCGTACCGGGCCTAAACGTAATTTTCCAGTGTCTGAAAGCGCTTATCGAGGGTGAGCTAGAAACTGATCATATCTGGTCGGGTCGGCGCGGTGAGGGGGGTATGATGTTGAAAGACCGGAAACCCCCTAGTGATCCTCGCGATGACATCACTGACGACACCCTCTAGCGCCCCCATTACAGTGCGTATGTTTGAAATGAAGGGAAAAAACTCGAATGATATTTAAAATGTATCACAGAAGTTCTTAGATCTAATAAGAACGGGTGAAACGGATTATCTAAAAAGTATTGACCCATAAAATATCCGTTTACCGCATATAGATTGGCAACGTCGGTCATTAACCAACTACCAATCTTTTCGGCAAAGAAAGTTGACGGTTAAGTGTTTGCATCGATGTGGATTTCAGAGTAGATAAATGCACATGAGCAACATTTTTGAAAAGGATGACTTACAAAAATATATTTAATAGAACAAAATTTTGTCACAAACATTAGAGAAATTAAGCATAAAGATGCTTATAAAAGTTTTGGAGTAAACTAAGATGAAGAAATACAGCAAATAAAAGCAGAAGTAAGAAATGAATACTACAAGTTTGTCTAGTGTTAAGTACCGACTTGAAGTCACAAAACCGCTGAAACGTAGAGACTGATTGTATAAAATACTGTTGTCATATGTGGTCAGTCAACGCAGCTGTTCGTCTCAGTGTTCTCGACAATCTCCAAAAGTGAATCTGTAATGTAGTTAGAATGATAACGTCAGCTTATTTTCCCGAAAACGATTTTGACGATCGCTTAGAGCCTTTCTATCCGTCTAACTTCTCCATATTCTCTTACGTTACGTGATTCGAATACTACCAATTAAAGTGCCATTTTCTGATGTTCTCACTTGTCTTCCCTGCGTCCTCTATAGTCATCATTAAATCACAGTCTCTAAAGTTAAAATGCTACTTTATTTTCAATGACTATTTTTTATTTATTGATAAAGAAAGAGGAACAAAATCCATAGAAACTCCAATTCTGTTGCTTTTTTAATGGCAAAATGCCTTCTCTTCCGACCTCAGCTGGGATCATTACATTGAACTTTTAAATAAATCCATTGCTAGGAATGTTGGGTCACTATGTCGGGCCAGGAGATTTTTTCCGCCTGAATCCATTTTGCGCATATAAAAATCAACCATTCAATCGTACATGAAATACTATTGTCATATCTGTTCAGGCTCTAAAAGAGAATCTGTACTGTAATTGCTCCCGACCAAGCAGTTCGACTCCAGTCACTTTCTCATCTGCGGGATGTGGCTTCCCTCTGTCTCTCCTATAGGTAGTGTAATGGTTTTCAAGCCTGTTTTGCTAGAATCATTACAAATGAATAGAGAGTCGATCCTCACTGTGTGTCCCATACTTTTGAACACATGTAAGCTGCGCTTAGAAAATCACATTAGAATATTAGGCACTGCGAGATAGTGTAATGGTTACTCAACCATTACAGTTGAGTAGTAAGTTCAATTCTTACTGGGCGCCCCATACTCTCGGCCTTGAGCCACATCTAAAAATTAGGGTGTTCTTTACTTGTGCCGTATATAATTGTGCTTAGAAAATTTCGGGCACCTCTAGGTGTTGTAACGGTTAGCAAGTTTGTTATACGGTAAACATTACAATTGTGTAGTGAGTTCGATTCTCACTGAGTATCCCGTACTTATGGTCTTGTGTCACATCTAAGCTGAGCTGAGAAAATCAATTTTATAATTGTTTTATTTCATTATTAGTCATTGGTCCAATCACTTATGTGCGTTTATAAGTAAGAACAAAATACCTGTCTGACGCATAAAATTTATAAGGAGAATATTATTTTATAATTGTTTCTTTTTTACTCAAAGCTTCGCCTTATAAATGATAAGTTGGTGGAATTTCATTTGATTTTCTTTTATTAATACATATTACTGAAGGAAACAGAACGTTAATAAAAAAAATGCAATAAACAGGAAATTAAATTATTGTTAAAACTATAAAGTATTAAAGCCAGAAAAAATGATGAACATCAGAAGACAAGAATTGACTGAATATTTTAAGAACAGATTTGAGTGTTTGAAAAAGAAATCACTTTTGATTCGTCATGATGCAAGCATTCGGTCAATGCCTCCCCGGACTTTCTTATTTGTCTTTTGAGCTCTGGAAATTCAAGATGTTTTATGATTCCTTGAATACAAAATGTATTTGTTAAAACAAGAATAACAATTTACAGTATTTACATTAATCCGACTATTGTCCTCAGCTTTGTTGCCATTTGTAAATACTGTAATACTGCAGACATTTATAAATACTGTCAATACTATCTCATCTCAGAAATATCTATATCTATAAAAGTGACGAGGGTGGACGTTGTGTAAGTATTTGTTTGTTTGATAGATTCGGCTTAGCGTGTGGGTTTTGCGGTCTAGCTCGACAAGTGTTGCACTCAGAAGTAGATCAAAATTTTAGAACGCTAACGACACCTTGAATATTTTCAGAAAGCCAAAATTAGGGTTAGAAAAATATATATCACCCACAAAGTCAGGGATCAGTATATATATTTATTAAAATATGGAATTGATCACCCTACTTTATATTATCTATATCTATATATGTGCCTACCTCCCACCCTCAACCAATAGAGACATTCTACATTGTTATCTATATCTATAAAAGCGACGATTGTCGACGTTGTATAAGTATTTGCTGTATAAATTGATGATATGTTTTTTCTTCATATTATACACTAAACTACCCTAATGAAACCGGGCTAAACTGCTAGTGTATATCTATAAAAGTGACGAGTGTGGACGTTGTATAAGTATTTGCTATGTAAATTCATATGTTTTTCCTTCATATTATTCATTAAACTACCCGAGTGAACCCGGGCTAAACTGCTAGTGTATATCTATAAAAGTGACGAGTGTGGACGTTGTATAAGTATTTGCTATGTAAATTCATCATATGTTTTTCCTTCATATTATTCATTAAACTACCCGAGTGAAACCAGGCTAAACTGCTAGTTTCTCATATGAAAATAAGAACGAAGAAGAAATTAGTTCGAAACGGACGAAATGTTTTTATTTTGATTCGTTTGCTTAAGAGCATATAAACTTCTTTGTCGTTTAATACCGAAACTTAAGTTTGTATAAAGCATGGAATTTATTTGTTTTAGCGACATAGCAATTCTTTTTGCCATTTAACCATATCGAAATGTAATTCTCTTGTAAGCTCTGAAGTAATAAAGTATGATATGTTATTCTATTTTCACAATTGAATACATGGTAGATGACACACAGCTTTTGAGCATATAGTGGTTTATATGTATATGATTACTAGAGAATGAGATCATAGTTTCATTGAAATTATATTTTAGAATACAGCTTGATTTCTTTAAGAAATTGTAGGATTGATGTCCAGTAAGAATTCTTTCATGTTCTTTGTTAAGTTGATTGATAGATGGATTTTATTTAGTGGCATATCAGACTCTAATGGTTATTTAATGCCGAGACCTAAATACTTTGAAAATAATTTTATGGCATCAACAAAATATATTTAATCATACATTCAACTCTAGATAAAATTAATTGTTGGTCATTTGGCTATTAAATATAATAGTGGTAATTCCTTTAAGTTCTATTTCTGGTGATTTTACAATGAATATATACCAAAAAAATTCCATTAAGTTCCTCAAATAAAACGTTGTAGTAAAATAAAAACAATGGCGGAAAATTATTTCTTACCAACCGCAATGATTTGACTTTGATTTGTTTGTTTACCTGCATATCAACTCCTTATGAGTCATTTAAAGCCGAAATTTAATTTTCTTGAGATATTTGATTTTATTGGTTTGTTTAATGACACAGAAACCCTTTATAGATCATTTAGGGCTGAGAGTTAATCTTCTTGGGAGACTTGCTTTGATTTGCTTGTTTAACGGCACATCAGCTCTTTATGGGTCATTTAAAGCCGAAATTTTCATTTTCTTGGGAGTTTTTAGGTAATAAAAATATACTATATGTTGTATATCTTATACAATATAACATGTAATGCAGCTAATTTTACAATATAAAAATGTATCTTTTGCATTTATAGTGTTTTGCTTTTGTTTGGGTTCCAATGTGGGCCCATAGCTCAGGTCCTAACTGGTGCTACCATCTCAGATGAGAGCAGAATAAATTAAGAGGTGATTCCACGCATCTCGAAACCTTCACCCGAGTAGGGGCCTTGCTGCTGGATGTAGTTTATCGTCATACCAAGAACAGCAGCCGCAATGATAAAATAAACTTTCAAATGAGATCAGTTAAATTTCTTTTTTTTATATAATTATATCGCCCCAAGCAAGGCAGTCTTCTGCCACTGGTGTTACATAGGAGGAAAAGTACGAGAAAGAGTGACAGGTTACAGGGCGTTTCAGGAAGTGCGTAAGAGAATGGTTAAGATACTGAGATTGGAGTGGGCGGAGAAAGGCGCTTAAGAGAGCGGATGCAAGTTAGGAATATAGGAGATGACTATTGACTTTACACTTAAACTCCTGGAGATTGTAGCTGTCGGGAAGCCTTAAACGAAATGAATTTTACAGGCGGGAAGTGTGAGAGAAGAAGCTGACGAGTAGAATTTGTGATTAAATTTTATTGGTTTCACAGTAAAAGTGTGAGACCTAGTTGCTAATCTTGTGGCTCGAGCAAATTCATGTATGGAGGAAACCAGAGAGCTAAGTTCATCGGTCCAAAGGCCGTGAAAGAATTTGTAGAAGAGACACAGGCAAAGCCACATTGCACCGGTGCTTGCAAAACGATAAAAAAGGTTGTATATATATTTAGATTAAAGATATTTCAGTATGGCACAACGGCATTAATTCAGAGCATTTAACATTATCAATAGCAGTAACGACGACGGTTGCTAGCACATGAACCTTGAAGGGAAAACCATAATATAAATAATATTGTAACTTTTGGTACAACCGAAAACCAAAAACGTTTGGTAGAAAACTCCCTTCATTAATACGTAGCTATAAGAGTAATTGGATTTGTAAAATTTTATAAATTTAACCTGGCAACAATGCTAATTGGTCGGTCAATGAATACCAAATATTTTTTTTTTCGTAGAAAACATCTAATTTCCCAGACACCATTAATATACATTGGAAAAGGAGACGAGATTGTTTAAATACATTTCACAGTGAAACGACCTAATTTCGTTATATAGCGTAAACACTTGCGGGAAAACTATTTGCCTTACAAATCTAGTCTAAGTTAAAAAAAATGTGTTTAACGTGAGAACGCGGTGACAAAAATACGAAGGAATAATCATGTATAATTCAAAGATGGTCTCAGAATCCAGGCAGATCGCCTAAGGAAAAAAAAAAAAAGATTTAGGTTTTATCGAAATACACGCTAAGATCCTCTTTTTTTTTTCAACGTACATAAAAAATACATCTACCGATACTTTGGAAAGGTGAACACACAATCGTGCAAACGCAAATATATGACATGCCGCTTTGTATATATAAATATTAGTAAAAAAAGTGAATATATATATATATATATATATATATATATATATATATATATATATGCAGTGTGTGTGTGTGTGTGTGTGTGTGTGTGTGTGTGTGTGTGTGGGTAGCAATACTTTTTTATAAAGTTTTATTAAAAATGAGTGAGAAGATTTTTCTTTCATATTTTCAGCTATATTTTAATTACGCTAAAGAATTATTTTAGTTTTGCTTCTTACTTAATCTAAACTTATTTATAAATGGAACTTCGTCCGTGTGTGTGTGTGTATGTCTGTGTGTGTGTGTGTGTGTGTGTGTGTGTGCATGTGTGTGTACATATATACATTAAGTATATATATATATATATATATATATATATATATATATATATATATATAAGCTGTTAAATGTAACAGGCAGCGAATATCTATTATGTTTAATCATGAGCCGTCATGAACATCGTATTTTGGCTTTAATTTCAGGTGAAAATAAAGACAAAAGTTGTCCAATATTTTAATATTTTTTCATTATGCTGGTTCAAAGCTTTCGGCTCCCATACAGACATCCACCATCAAAGATCAAAGATCATTTTATCTTGTGTTGAGAGAAAACATTGTTATGCAACGTTGTGTGACGTCATAGAAAACAATAGAAATTTACGAATTTGCAATTCGGTGATTGTTGTCGCTGCATAGATGTCTTTTTATTAACGTACCTGTAATTTCTCTGAATTCGGCTCATGTGAGCCTGAAAGCTTAGAACCACCATAATAAAGATATTCAAATGATTAACAATTTTTGTATCTATTGTCACCTGAAATTAAAGCCCAAAATATGATCTTTAGAACGGCTCATGATTAAACATAATAGACATCATTGTCTATTAATATTTAACAGTTTGTGTTTAGAAAATTATTTACTGCCTCGATACATTAAATTTATATATATATATATATATATATATATATATATATATATATATATATATAGTCATCCGCAGAGAGATCTGTTTAGCTGTATCACGGCTCATCAGTACGGTTAGACAGCCGATTGCCTTTTACCCAGTATTGAAACCCGACCGAATTTGTGTCAGCCGGCGATTCTACCTCTGAGCTAGGGGCGCTCGGTAGAAGGAGGCAGATTTTTTAGCGTGTATATTATCATTATACACGCCCAATAGCTCAGAGTGTTCTAATTCATTGCTGAATATGTGGTAAGTATTTTAAAATGGAGAGTTATATATATATATATATATATATATATATATATGACACTCTCCATTTTAAAATACAATTAATTTATTTGTTAACAATGATCTAACAAGAAATTAATAGAAATGGAATGATTATTAATATCTGCTGCATAAAACAGTTGTTTTTGTATGCCCCAAAGTTAAGTAATGCTAGGATGGATGCCGTAAAAATGTTCAGGCCATGGTACCTGTCCTTCTCTACCTAAACTTATTTCATGTCATCCAGTGCAGTACAAACATTGTGACTAAAATCTGCTGGAGCCCTATCATACATGTATCACATGAGCTTTTGTATTAACATGGCTTAATATCCTAGCAGATCTGGAAGTGTGTTACAAACAAAGTCTCTATAGACTGCTCTTGTAAAACGTGCTGTGAGAACATATGATCTACCAGAGAGTCACCTAGAATTTATGACCAGACATTAATCGTAAACTGATGCTGGTGTCTTGGCTGTATTGCACCATGGAAATCCAGATCTGCCTAAAACTGTTGGTTGTGTACAATTGTTATTCTATGACTTCCAAATGTTACCTCATCAGAAAATCAGTTAAATGCTATACATGATACATTCTTTGGGCGATCATGTCTCGAAAGAGACATGACTGAGTGGACAGAAGATTATTCCACAGTAAGTTACCATTGCTTGTTGAGGTACAGTAGTGTGCCAGCCAAAGCTATAGAAACGAATCTGTCCTATTATTTAACCCATAACTGGAGGGAAGAGACGGATTAATACCTTTCTCAAGGGTATTTGTACGTAAGTGAATGTAAGAAATTCAGCTGGTATTCGAACTCGGTTCCTCTATTTCTCTTTCTAAGCCGTTAACTACTGTAGTAGAATGTCCGAAGATCTTTTGTTTTTGAGTTATTAAGTTTTATGTTACAAATAAAACTGCTATAGAAACTGCTCTTGAAGTACCCTCCAGGCGGTACGGGCTGCTAGAGTTACTTGACTTGATATGATAACTGAATCATCTACGACAGCCTGTAGTATACGTTCTTCTGGTCAGGCGTACGAGATCTGCCTGCTCACGACATGAATATCTTGCCATTGTAAAACGGAACACTTGTCAGTTAATTCACTACTACACTCTTTGAACGTTCAAGACCTACTATCAGAAACTATTCACGGATATCGGCTGTAACCTAGTCTACATAATACCACAGCGTCATCTACTGTAAACTTTCTTTAACCTGATTATAAAAAAACCGAATGATTTTCGGATATATATATATATATGACTTTTGTCCTTGTTTTGGTGTTAAGAGTCCGCCTCCAAATACTGGCTTAGTAACTATTTTACAGCTCAATATTTTTGCTCGTATTAGAGCGTCCGCCCTCAAGAATCGCCTCACGTGGTTAGGACATGTTACTTCAGTTGTGCCTTCAAAACCACCCCAGAACCATCATTTACAGCAAGAATATCAACAGAAAATGACGTCGCGGAACCCCAAAACAATTTTCCAAAGACAAACTGAAGTCTTTTTTCCATCAAGCTGGCAATCAACGCTAATAACTGGGCAACAGAAGACGGCGATCATATATATTGGGGATGAGCATTTCGTTTGTCCCACTTTCGAGGAGAGGAGTAAAACTGAAGCGGAAGTATAAAGGAAGCAATAGAAGGCCCAGCAGCTCTAGAGAAGACCATCATTCGCCCTACACTACTCGAGACCGTTCCATTCCATGTTAGTTTCAGGCATCCTGGAGACACAGGATGTAACAATTCGGATACGAATGGTTTTAAACGGACCTCAAGAAATTCTAAAAAAGTAATTAGAAAACGAGTAATACAAGTCAAAAGGCCAGCAGCTATTAAATAACTACATAAATTGTGGAAGAATACTTGGAGCAACCCAAAGAAATGTAATCCCAATATAGTCTGTATTAAAAGTGAACAAAACAGAATGAAAAATAAACTTGCGCAAGAATGAAAAAATATAACAAAGAAGAATATTAGAAAAGCTCGAATATCTCCCTTATCGAAACCTCTAGACAATAAAAAAGAACTCAACTCTATTATCTCTTATCAATCAATATAGTTGATCAAATCTCTTGTAACAGCAATACTATAAAACGTGAATGAAGTAGAGTGTGGTACGATTACCAATTAGAAAATTCTATCTCAAGAACTCAGTAAATCTAAAAACCAAATGCTCTTATAGTCTTCAATAAATTCCCATCTATTTACCGGTACGTAATTATCTGCTCACATATATGGTGAAACGTCTTCGATCGCTACGAGGCTGGGAGACAATATCCTATTACTAATCTCTCTATTGTCGAATATTGATTTCTTCAATTTAAGTAAATATAAATATGTTGTTCACCTTAATCTCACAAAAAATATCACGGTGAATCTGTAATGAGGTAAGACCCGAATAGAAATTAATATAGTAACATAAAAACATTATACACTGTTTCAAAATAATACAAAATATCGCACAATTAATATATGTACATATTAATGCGTTCTGGCAATTTGAATTTTAAAATTTCTTCGGGCAGAATTTAGAAAATAAATGTAAGTAGATTAAACGAACCTCAAACTGAGAAACGGATCTAATTACATTCACATATTATAAACGCAAATTGTAAAAAAAAATAATTGAATGCTTCCTCGGGTTGTGAATAATTCATCTATGATCAGTAGATAAATTCTCGTGAAATGGAAAACAAAATCTCAAACAAAACGTGATTACTTGTTTTTTTCGAGTTTACCTAATTTCAGCCATAACACCGAGAGCTATCTCATGACCATATATCAAGGTGTTTCAAAAAATAATCGTTGCAACACATTCCACGGCTAAAAGACACACTGTTTGAAGAACCAACTCAAGCTAAATATACACCCGGTTATCTATAATTTATCCAAACATTCAAACTCACCTGGAATTTCAGCTATCCTTTAAAAATCATTAATTTCTTAGCATAATTTGAGAACGGAACACACTAATAAGATGTATTTTATCTAGCAAGACAAGCATGCTAACATCATATCAAAGTGTCCAGGCACCAGAAAGATTTATTTTCTTGTAGGTGGAATCAAATTTATTAGATAACATGATTACCTGATTCGTACTTTTATAGAAATAGATGATGTGGTAAAAATTACTAGTAAAATCTATAGTAATAAAATAGACCAGCTTCGAGTATTTAGAGCTAAAATAATATTTAATCGATGTTAGCAATCCTGCTACTCACCTGTTAGCAAGCTCCTCCCAAAGAAATTAGTATAAACTGCGTATTTGAAAGTAAGAATTTTGAATCAAGCAAAGCGAATTTAAATAAATATTATTGCCGAAAGACCACACGAAGAAAATGCAATAAAATGTGGGCAGGTAGATAATTAACTTTGTAAGTTTAATATTTTCAAGATTCATATATTTGCTGAGAGACCAAAATGAATAGACATTTTAAAGTATCTTACCTACGCTTGGGACGTGCGTTGTGGTGTAGTGGATATCGGCTAGGAACGTGAAATCGGGGAGCCGAGTTCGAATTTCATTTGCATTCATTGCATTTACTTACGCGCAAATACCCTTGGGAAAGGTATTAATTCGTATCTTCCCTCCAGTTACGGGTTAAATAATAGGACAGGTTCTATAGCCTTGGATGACAAACAGTCTACCACAGAAAATAATGGCAACCTACTGTGGGATAATCTTCTGCACAGTCAGAGACATGACCGCTGAAGCGTGTTCAAGTTTTATATATATATATATATATATGATCGTGTCGCCCCAAGCAAGGTATTTTACTGCCACTGTTGAGTAGGGGGTTACGTAGAAGGTAAGTTATGAGAAAGAGTGACAGGTTACAGGGGTGTTAGGAAGAGGGTAGGAGAAGGATGAGAATACTGCTGAGAGTGGAGTGGACGCAAGTTCGTGAGATAGTAGATTTATCTTCCCCACATAAGCTCATGAACTGTGTAACATATTCTGTAAACAATGCACTTGACTGGCTTTTGGTTTTTGTTCAGAGTGTGTATTATTGTAAAAAAACTTCCATTAACATTTTTTGCAAATGGAATAGAGTGGTTTCTCGTTATCGTTTTCCGGAGTCGGAATTTATAGTTTTCTTTTTTATCGCCCGGTTCACACTCCACCCACGTCTATTATACAGGTGTTTATGCTCATCCCTTGTTGCCTGTTTAGGATGTGGTTTCCTGCTTTCTCTTTTCCAAATCTTTTCACTCTTACGTAGCCCGCTGCACATCAGTGGCGTTACCGCCTTGCTCGGTGTGATATGATTAAAGAAAAACGACTTGCTACCTAGAATAATGTTTTATTCAATCCTTAGTTAAGGGGTGTCGTTCCTAAAATAATTTGGGTGATAGTGAATACAACAGACGAACCCAGAACTTGAAATCGTCTTGTTGATTTCATGTGACATGCAGATATTCCTTACATTACCCGCACATCACACTCGTTATCTTATTCTTTTTTAATTCTTCATCTTTTTTGCGCCGTGTACTTTCAGAACGTGTGCTATCATGGCGCCATATAATTTATTGTCCTTTTTACATCTAATTAATTTTTTATCACTCTTAAACGTTGTTCCACCATCCATTGCTTGCTAAGACGATGATGCGTTGTTATTCGTTTGTTTGTCTTACCATCTATTTCTCCTGTCAGTGTAAAATTTTGCGAGGACTCTTTCCTAATTATATACCTTAGAAATTCCAATTGTTCCTTCCTGATGTAAAATCTCTTCTATATATTATTACTCTCAAAGTTACTGTGAATCATTTATTAATATACGTGTACCGTACACCGTTATTATAACAGTAAATTACCGAATATCTTTTAAGCTCAGACCTTGTGTCAAACATAGCTAAGCTTCATAAATATTAAGAACAGAATAAAATTCAAGAGGATGAAATTCCAATGAAACCATAGTTGATTCTATCAGTAACAAACCGAGTGATTTTTGCAGAGAAAATGTCAAAGATAGTAGCATTTAATGCTGGAAAGGTTTTCGTAAGAACGAAAATACACTCAGTAACAGACACACACACACACACACACACACACACACACACACACACATATATATATATATATATATATATATATATATATATAAGATTTTCGGGTGCGGTCTCAGTCAAACCCTTTCATACTAAGCTGACATTTAAATATTTCAGGAAAGAACCCCTTCAAACTAATCACCTTCTTTCAATATGAACAAACTATAAAAGGCAAAAAAGACCACAACAAAATGTCTACTTCGTTTAGTTGCATTCTTTATGTTTTAAAAGTGACCACTAACTTTGGTATAGTTAATAGGTCACTTCATATACATACAGAAAAAAAAATTAAGCACCATGTTTCATTTAATTATTTTTTTTAGCTTTGGGGTTCATGAAAAATGGACAAAGTGTCCTGTTGAACTTTGACCTAAGGGCCGTCTCGCTTGAAAAAGAAATAAAAAAAAAATTCCCGAATCTAAGAAGGAAACACTTGTCTGTTACATCGAAAAGTTTGTTATGGACATGCGTATTTCTTAAACGAGTATTTTTATTTTTGCTTTCTTTTCTGAATTTTAGTCTTTATCTGCCACTCTTTTTCTAAGTGCACCAGTCTCTCTCTCTCTCTCTCTCTATATATATATATATCTATATATATATATATATATATATATATGTACATATATTATATATATATAATTTTAGCTTAACCCATATAAATAAGCCTAATCTTTTTTCCAAATGAAATGCGATTTAATGACGACATGTTGCCATAGAAAAAATACTTTCTTTCTGTCTTTCTTACTTTTACGTCCTTTGATTTCATCCCCCTGCATTTTAATATTTCTAATATGTTTACTTTTTTAAATTTTTAAATTTTGATTAAAATTTTGGTTTTAATTTTTTTATGTGCTTTTGACACATTTAAATTTTTAATCTTGTTAATAAAAAGCACTGAACAAAATTTATAAAATTTAACCTATGAACATCGAGTGAACTTAAATTCAAAACTGTTAAACTGTCAAAACTGTTAAACTGTTTTAAAAATGAACCTGATGATTGCATAACGCATGCAACTCCGATTCGTGACCTCGCCGTAGAACAATATATATATATATATATATATATATATATATATATATATATGTGTGTGTGTGTGTGTGTGTAGATAGATAGATAGATAGATAGATAGATATGAGTTGGTGCACTTTCATTTATTAAACTGTTTAGTTTCTGATTTTCAGCTGAATGTTGAAAAAATGTCATTAAACAAAAAAATTCACTCTCCCCGTTCTTACAGCATTTTGACTTCGACTTTTTATTTATTTATTTACTTATTTATTTTTTTATTTTTTTATTTTTTTTAAGTCTTCTATTATCAAAATGTGTGATATATCATATCATCTATATATATATAGTATTACATTATTCGAACTAATATCCTTATCTCTCTTGCTTTTGTACGACGTTTCGGCCGTTGTACGCTCCGGCTTTCAGGAATGTTTGGAATTTGGAACCGGACCCTTTATTACAATCACTGTTAAATCTATACTTGGTCGGCTTAGGAAATGTACTGATTCCTAAGTTTACATAGTTTCCTAGCACTTGAAGAATGCCGGAGCGTACAACGGCTGAAACGTCGTACAAATGTCAAGATAGATCAGGACAATAGTCCGAATAATATAAATACTGTATATACTACCTCATTCCAAAAGTATAGACAAAAAGAATGATATATTATTAAACATCGTACAAATGGCAACAAAGATGAGGACAATCGTCCGAATAATGTAAATACTGTATATACTACCTCATCTCAAAAATATAGAATTATATATACATATATTGTAATTTTGTTATTACAATGTTTTATAAAGCATTATATCACTACACAAAAATATCCTTGTTTCAGATCAATATTGTTCTTGTTCAGGTAATATTTGAAAAGTTTCAAACTAATTCTCACTTCTGATTAAGAAATATTGACACGTCCATAATAATATTGCTTAACTTCCTCCAACCAGCCATCATCAATCTTTCTGAATAACCATGAATTCATCTTATTTATTTAAAGAATTATTTTCAAACTTTCATTTTAAATCAGATCAATTTGTTCTGAAACATGAAAAGCTTTATGTAGTGATATAATGCTTTTGCTATATATATATATAATTATTTACATGTTATTGATCTCAATTAAATTAGATCAGTATAAAGTTTTAATAAAAAATGCTCAATAGATATTTAATGTAGTGCATTTAAATATTTAAATAAAACAAAAAAATCGTTCCTTAAATCTTCATCTTTCATAATTATCATTGTTCAAGTTACATACTCTCTCTTTTTCATTCTCTTTCTCTCTATCTCTCTCACACACACATACACACACAGACAGTTTCTGCGATTTACGCATTACTCCTTAGTCGTGAACTGAGTTCTCTTAGCTGCTGGCGTGTCTGTACACCGCGTATATAAAACACGTTAATATATCCTCTTCTCTCAGAGTGCACCGATAGCTTTGGGATAGAATTTCTGACATACTAAATCAATCGGATGTCTTTCTATAATCATTTCAACCATTGTAGTAACAAATAACCACTTAAACGCAACATTCTTCTGAGTATGAGAGCATTTGAAAAATAGATCAATATTAAAGCGTGAATTCAATAAAAAGCTCGAATGAAGAAAATAGCGATTGACATTGCATTTCAATTTTTGAAGATCAACGTACACAGAAAAGTGTTCCACAAGTGAGAAGTGCGAACAGGAAACTGTTAGCAGAGAACTTACCGTTACTTCTAGACATTTTGATTATAAAATGATGAGAATTTCCACTGAATTTGCTTAATTTCATGAAATTTAAAAAAGAGAATATTTTATCAGAAAATAGTCTAGAAAAGGGAATATTTCATTAAAAAATGACCATGAAAATATTTACAGAAAAGACACAAGGAAAATACGTTACAATGTTAAAAAACTAGCTGAATCAGAGATGTCAGATTTGTACCAATAACATTGCAGATTCTTCTTTGTATTTTATCAAGAATATATAAATTCCTAACAGAAGTATCAAACCAGTTGAGATAGAAAGTTAGAATGTATGGACGGGTGGTAGACTTGTAAAATTTTTAGTGCGACACAATAAACAATGTTTAACAGTTAACAAGGGATCGTAATTTATCTTTAAGATAAGCTAGCAATTTGACCATATCAAACCAATCAGACTTATTATTTAGTCAAGAATTATATGAGACATGATTTGATTATTTCTTCATTAACAGTATTTTTTGAGGCTGGGAAAATTTCAAAATGGGTGTTTGTTTCTTTTTGAAATCCTGTTCTGTAGACTTCATTTTTAACGACTTTCCGAAATAATGCGTCATCTTGCCGACAATTAAAAAGAATTTCGTTCCCCTTACTTATTAATCAGTTCACGTTCTTGGATTCTACGGTTTTCATATTCTCCTCTATACTTAGATAGTAATTTCTGACTTTTCCTGTTTCTTCTCTTTCATTTTAGAACAGTTTACGACAGCAATATTGAGTAACCACCCTGTTTTTGTAACAGTAAAATTTAAGTCTAGGCTTTCGAGAGATTTAATTAAAAAAGAGCTCTTCGTATGTAAACAAAGGAATTTCTTATTTTTTCATATTTTTTTATCGGTCATTAGTTCCTACTACTGTAAAAGTTACGTTTCACATACCAAAATCATGATCAAATATGGGCATTCAAGAATAACTAAACGAGAGCAGGTTGCTTACTTTAAAAATGTAACTGAATATTTCACAGCTGTGATTGTTCCTTGGCCAAGAGATCTAAAGAGCAATGAATCAGACGGGGGTTTCTACAGGATAGCGGCAAGCGCATTTTCTGTATTACGTCTCTCGGTCGAGAGATGTAATTATCAGTTTAAATAAGAAAAAATATCAAGGCCTCTCCTTAACCGTTATCCAGAAAGAAGTAACACATTGATTATTTCAATATATATATATATATATATATGTGTGTGTGTGTGTGTGTGTGTGTGTGTGTGTGTGCGAACGCGGGTGTGTGTACGGTTGAGTTATGATGATGTTTTAACCGAAAACTAAGTATATACTTAGTTTTCGGTTAAAATCAAATTAGACCAGTAGTCAGTTGTATTAAATGTGTCCAATACATTTACATTGTAGAACTTTTTAATATTTTTCATTTTTAAATGTGTTATTTCTGCGACATAGGTTTCAAACTTTTGGTATCTTCAGGCAATTTATAATAAATGACAATCTGACAATACATCTCCATACATAAAAACAGGCATAACATTAAAGTACTTAAATACAAGATCTAACTGCTCAACCTGCATAATCAAGTACATCCATAAGAAAATAGAACACAGACTATCAATAATTCTTGCAACAAAACAATCTTTGATGACAAAAAACAGGTTATGAAAAGGCCTTAAAGTAATCTTACCATAAGAACAAATTAGAATACAAACCTCATTCAAAAAAGCAAATGAAAAATAATAGAAATCAAAACATTATGTGGTTCAAAGTAGAAGTAAATCCCAAAAGTGCAAACACTTTTAAATTAATTACTAAACACTCACCACCGACAAAAAATCAGAATTAAACAAAATTAAATTTGGAAAATTGCATAAAAACCAAAACACCAGAAACCTAAATAATAATGTATACAATAACATCACTAACAAGGAATGTAACTTTAGGGACAAAAGATAATGCCCACTTAACGGACTTTGTAATACAGAAAGGGTTATTTACAAAGCCGAGTCACATGACATAGATGGACAAAGAAAAAAATTTTGGGGTCAACAAAAGAAATCAACAAAAACAGGAAATTATCACAAATCTATATTTAATCTAAAAAACGTTAAAGATTATACCAAACTGGCTAGCCCGATGGAGAAATTAAATATGAAAGATTTGGAGAATGGTAAAACACCATAACGGTAATAAATGTATGAAGTAGAAAAGTTAGCTATTATGTAGTTTTCAGAACCAAAAATATTATTGAATGAAAGATCAGAAATAATGTCGAGATATAATTACATCTATAAATACATATTAGGATCTTACAAACATGTTTCAGATCCTTTAGTAAAAACTCCCTAATTTTGAAAGTTTTCAGTTGTCTAAATATTCCACTCGCGCGTTCGTAAAATATCCTTGTTTTCACTAAAAAAAAAAAAAAAAAACAAACAGAAAGTCAAAAATTATAAATTACCTGGAGTTATCGAAAATGTGAAACCTAGGTTGCGGAAATAACTCATTTACAAATTATATATATATATATATAATGAAAATAAATTGGACAGTTTTTTTTACAAATGCATTGGTAATAATTTATTAAATAAAAATATTCATCGCTTTAGATCGAATTTTAAAATAAATGAATGGAGTTAATTTATCAAGAGGGAAGGAACAGTGGGGCACAGGAGAAAATAACAAAAAAATTAATGTTAAAAGAAGAAATAAGAGTTAGAATGTTAAAGTAGAAAGAAAAAAAGCCGAGCCGATATGATAGCATCGAACTGAAATTTTCTTACGATTGAACATTTTCAAACACAGGGCAGTATATTTAGGGGCCCCATTTTAAATTAATAACCTGAATTGTGAGATTTTTGTATTTCAATTCCGACGGCAAAAATAAAAACTTTGTCTAATAAATAAAATTATTTCAGTTGGATGATAATAATATCATTCATATATATTTTCTATGATAGTAGTATAATAATAATGTTGATAATAATAAAAAAATGATAATAATAAATATAAAAATAATAATATTTATAACAATAATTTTGATAATTATAACATTGAAATTTAATAATTTAATCAGAAATATTAAAGAATTTAAATAATAAAATATATTAAAAATATCAACCATAAGAAATTTAAATAATGATATTTTTTTCATAATTGATTTTCAAATTACCAGTATTTAGAATTAATAAAACCTTTAGCAAGGAAAATACAAGAGTATTTTAAGAAAACATTGGAGGTCAAAGATAGTTCCAGATATTCCGGAATGGTGATGGGAGCCCTGAACTGACAACAAAAATTTGCAAGCGGTCGTTGGGCAAAATCTACGTCAAAATTTCAGAGAAATGTCTCAAAACCTTTGTGTAATCCCAGCAACAGTCTCAAGCCATTTCCAGAGAATTCACGAGGTGAAAAAGCTCGATAAATGGGTTCCTCATGATCTCAAAGAAAATCAAAAACTTAGGCATTTTGAAGTGTGCTCGATGCTCTTTCTGCATAACACTAAATGATCCCTCTCTTGACCGAATAATCACTTGTAAGAAAAAGTGTATCCTTTATTATATCAATAATAGCAAATAATTATGGTGACTGTATGATTGTCTGCAGTTGGTGTTATCCACTGCAGATATCTGGAAGCCAATCAGAATATTAATGCAGTTCTTTGCTGCAATCAAATTCCTGAAATGCATGCAAGACTGTAGAAAATGAGACCTGCAATGGTTAATCGACGTTGTCCAATTCTGCGCCAGGATAATGCAAAACCACATGCAGCACGAATGACGTTGCATAATCTCACAGGTTTGAGATACGAGGGTTCACTCCATCCTCCATCTTATCCTGATTTTTCACCCACTAATTAACATGTTTAAGCACTTTAGAACATTTTAAATAGTGAAACCTTTCGGTAAAAACCAGAGGTGAAATCAGCTTTCAAAGATGTTGTTGTCTCACAGCCAATAACTATTTATCAGCATGGAATAAACAATTTCATCTTTAGATGGCAGAGGTGCATAAATGCTCAAGGCTCTTATTTTGACTAATTTCAAAATATCTATACTTAATTTTTCAAGAAAGTTATTATATTTCTTATTGCTCAAGGCTCGTATTTTGTCTAATTTCAACATGTCTATACTTAATTTTTTAAGAAAGATATTATGTTTTTAATTTCTCTAGGCTCGTATCTTGACTAATTCCAACATTTCTATACTTAATTTTTCAAGAAAGATAATAAGTTTCTAATTGCTCCAGGGCATATTTTGACTAATTTCAACATTTCTATACTTAAATTTTCAAGAAAGATATTATGTTTCAAAATTGCTCCAGGGTCATATTTTGACTAATTTCAACATTTCTATTCTTAATTTTGCAAGAAAGATATTATGTTTCTTAAATCGACTATTATTATTGTAACAATCTAATATTTTATTCTACGATGGATGCCTGTGGATCAGAAAAATAACACAGATTTCTGCATTTCTATGGGAGCAGTGGCATGTGATTTAGTCCGCCATTATCTTATGGAATCTACGGCATTTCTTTGAATTTAAAAAAACTCCGGACATTAGAGAAGACGGATTAATCGTTCTCCTTTTAAAAAAAGCCCACAATAAAAGGACAGGCTTTGAATAGATTAAAAATTTTATTTATATATTTATTTACGATAAATTTTTGTTACGAAAATGTGTGTCATTCCACAGGATTCGAACCCATGACACCTATCTACATAGGGGAAAAATTATCGTAAATAACCAGGCCGGTAGATATAAATATGCAATAATGTTTCATTATAAACAGAATATTTACTTAAATGCGAGCATCGATAAAAAATAACACATATACATATATATATATATATATATATATATATATATATATATATGTATAGTCATGCGCAGATAGATCTGTTTCGCTGTATCACATCTCATCAGTACGGTTAGACTCCGATTGCTTTTAACCCAGGATTGAAACCCGACCAAATTGGCGTAAGTCGGCGATTCTACATCTGGGCTATGGGTGCTCGGTAGAAGAAGGCAAACTTTTTAGCATGTGCATTATCATTAAACACACCGAATAGCCAGAGCGCTCTAATTCATTACAGAATGACCGATGCGTACATGCTAGAGTAGATACTGTTTATCAAAGTCTACCATTCTTCCAGAAGGCTCAATCAGTGTATGGGAGCGTATATATATATATATATATATATATATATATATATATATATATATATATATATACTTTACACGCCAAATTCTGAATAGATGAGACAGGAAATAAATAATGTATAAAAGTTATAAATTAATATCAATATCTGTTAGCATTAACGTGATATAGTATGACTTACACAAGCGTATAAAATCGTAATGGGCATTTTGCTGTTTCAATTGAATTCTCACATTGTGGATACAATATTGCTGAAGTCACACTGTTTATTCCGGACTAATTGCGGAACATTGGATATAATTTTCATAGCGTTAAAAATCCAACTAAATTTTTGTTACAAACAATGCTTAATTCGAATATTTGTAGACATTCGACATTTAAAACAGAGAACGAATGTGGAGCAGTTGAGCGGCTTTCCTTGTTCTCAGTTTCTTAGATACGGGTCGATCTGTGCTGTTTAAAATTACAGCAAAATATTTATAATGATATGTCGTCTAAAATGACAGCACAATACATATTGATGTACCTACTATTGAGTATGCTACATTAAAACATAAGAAACGATCAAAAGCCCTGAGCGTGACAGGAGGGAACATATTTTATATATATATATATATTTATATATATAGGTGTGTTTTTCAAGTAAATACACAATAGTGTTTATTATAATAGAGATGACATATATATATATATATATATATATATATATATACACTACTGGTCAGAATTGTGTTTTTAAAAATGATGTATTTCATACTATTTGTTAGTATTTATTCCCAAGTGAATAGTTTTAAATCAAAATAGAATGGTTCTTTTGTAAATACTTTACAATAAAATGTGGATCGAAAGAATTTATAAATATTTGATAATTACCTATATTGCAGTTTCATCAATGAAAGAATTAAAAAAAATAAGGCGATTCGAATGAGTTCATCCTTAATTCCTTGTCTTGTAAAATGTTGCAAAACATTAACAAAAACAAAACATTATATTTTCATTTAGAATTATATCCACTTGGAAATAAATACTAAACATAGTATGAAATGCATAATTTATTTAAAAAAAACTGGGATGGCCTAATTATTATGGTCTTAGTATATATATATATATATATATATATATATGCATACTTAGGAAGCAACATTTCATTTAAAGATCTTTCATTAAATGTGACCAATGAGGAAGATGTAATAGCTTTTATTATGTTTTTCCTGCATCTGAAAATTTAAAGAAGAAGCAAGCTTTTACGATTTTGAGTTATCTGGCATTTGCATTTTTTTTTTAGAAAAAGTGCTCGATACAATAAATATTGTAGAGCATAAAATAATCATAAAATTATAAATTCACAGTACATTGCGATACGGAAATTTCTATGTTTTGAGATTTCTAACTCGTCATCAGGCAATGTTAGGTTAAACTCATTTTCGCAACTAACATTTAACATTTTGCCGCAAGCAACCCAGCACAGACACTTTTGAACAGAGTTCTACATAAGAGGAGAGTGAAGGTTACACAGGGAAAGATCGAAGACAAAGAGGAACCGAAGACGAACCGGGGAAAGAGAAGGATAGGAATACTGGTGGGAAGAGTTGCGTGAGAGTATATTGAAAAAGGAAGAAGAACAAGATTCAGTATGTGTTTGGGGAAAATATTAGATAAGTATGGTAAAACATAACAATCGACATTGCATTTAAGCTCTCGGAGCCTGCTGCTATCATGAAAGCAAGTATACGTAAGGGAGTTCCATAGATGGAAATTACGATAAAAGAAGTACCTAGAGTAGAAGTGATTGCTGCTTTGGGTGTTTTGACTGTAACTGGGTGCCAGTCTGGTTGCCAGTCTGGTTGCTCGAGTAAATTGTTGTAGAGGAGGAATCAAGGAGCTGAGGTCGTCGGAACAGAAGCCATGAAAATATTAGTAAACATTGCTGATTCTCTTCTCAACCAGTCGAGAACCCTTAGATTTAAAGCATGACCGTATGACCAGATATGAATAGAGTATTCAATGCATGGACGGATGGTTGATTTGTACATGTCCAGTATGGACACAGTAGAGAAAAACCTCTTGGTCCGTCACAGTGACCCAAACTTCCTAGCTGTAGATTTGGCTATTGATTCAATATAGTCGCTTCAGTTGAGGTCAGCTGAGAGAGGAAGATCAAAGAGGCACTGTATATTGCTTTCGGGAAGACTAGCTAGATCCATGTAAATAGAGGGCAGAAGAAACCGTTTATGGTTGTCGATGGATAGCAGCTTTTGTATTTCAAGTATTAAAGTTCACGAGTTCTTACTCCAGTCTACCACAGAATGGTGGCCCCTCTCAAGATCAGAAGCGAGGTTATCTTTGTCCGCCTTGGCAGATTTTTGACTGAGGCGGGTGTAAATGGTGGGATTGTCAGCGTAAATGTTTACTTGGAATTTAATCACATCAGCGAGATCGTTGATAAAGATCAGAAAGAACGTCAGGACTAGGATGGAGCCGTGGGTGACACCTGCGCTCATTTTATATGATGTGAAGTCGTGCCCGTTCAAGAAGACCATCATTATACCGTTTGACAAGTATTGGATCAAATCAAGAAAGCGTCTAGTGATGCCATATCCCTGTACCTTGCGTAGATGGCCATTGTGCAAGGCTCTATCAAAGGCTTCGGAGAAATCCATATATATATATATATTGATTTATCACCTTCACCTGCACAACATTTCTAGAAAGGTCTTTGCTGTACTCATATGTTTGGAGGATTAGCTATTCTTTTGTTTTAAGCTGTCTTCCAAGTATTTATTATTTGTAAAATTTATTATATTTTTCTCTGAACCGTGTCAGAATTGTTTTGTGCTTGTAACATTTAGTCACACATGAGTTAGTGGTATTTTAAGTTTTTGCGACGGGAATGGAAATCATGTTTCCGATTTAATGCTCTGGATGCTGAGCTGAAATGAGATATCGTTTTCTTTGATATTTTCGTAGGGGTCACTGCACGGACCACATGGATTTGTTCTTTTTAAATATTTTGTTTCGGACGATTTTCTCTTCGAGTGGCAATGTCGGTTTGCACAGTGTGAAATTGTTAATATATATATATATATATATATATGTGTGTGTGTGTGTGTGTGTGTGTGTGTGTGTGTATGTATCTCCTCCACAATTATGTACATGTTTAACAGGCCGGACAATATTTACACACACCTGCATATAATAATAATAATAATAATAATAATAATAATAATAATAATAATAATAATAATAATAATTTTTTTTTTCTCCGATGAACGGCCGTTACATCCAAGTTTGTTTGTTTTCTTTCAACCAGCGTCTCTCTCTTTGAATTTTTCCTTTTCTCAATATGAAATTCTGTTTTAATATAAACAGGATTTTTTCTTTAGATATTAGGGAATTTTTTTTTTTTTTTTATGAAATTCTGCTTTATTTTAATTTATCTGTCTGTTCTTTAAATTAACCTAAATAAAATCATCCGTATTATATTTCCTTTAGCTGTCGATATTTCGTAATTTTTTTTTTTTAACTATTATAATTTTCTTAAAAACAAAATAAAACAAGAAAATAAATTGAATCCGATGAAAAACAATTTATATGGTATTATTTTATAGAAAGTCTACGTATTTATTGATAAATTTATTTTTATTTATTTATTGATTTAATTTACTTATTTAATTTATCTTATTATGATAATCCTATTTTTGACCAACGACTTTGTTGAAAAAATGAAAGATAAAGTGGACGAACAAATTATTACATTTTTTTTTTTTCAACAAACGTCTCTCTATTTGAATTTTTCCTTTTCTCAATATGAAATTTTGTTTTAATATAAACATGATTTTTTTTTCTTAAGATATTATAATTTTTTTTTTTTTAAACAAACTACTCTAGTAATATTGATGTTTTGTTTCGTTGAGCCGTCTTTCTCCTTGAATTCCAATCGCGTCTATGTCAGATGTTGCTTGGCAGCCCATTTAGGAGAAGGAAAACTCCGAACAACAACCCGCAACTCAAGGTGTTAATCGTGCCGAGGAGTGAATGGCTACTGCGTTATGAGGTCACAAACGATTCCCTACAGGCTTCGGGACCCTGTTTGTAAAAGACCGTTACCCAACGTGCCGGGCAACTTTGGGTGGACTTTTGGACCCGTGCGTCACTCGTGGGAAAAACATGAAAAACACAAATAGAAATAAAAAGTCCAGTATGGCTCTTCCAGTGGATAAACAGGGAGCCCGTCCTTCAGGAGGGAACCTACCTGAGGTCGAAAAATCTGCCATAGGAACAAACTCCTACACAAAGAATGTATCTTCAGGTCCCCACAACCAGGATAATCCTAATGATGGTCCTGAAAATTCACCAGCTAGATCTACAACCGTATATTTAAAGAAAGAAAAAATAAAATGGTCTCGTGAGGAGTACAAAGTCGTTATGACTGCATTTCATGAAGCGTTACTCAAACCTCAAAAAAACATGACTCACCAAACATATGACATTTGGCGTGAAAAAGTTGGTCAAGCAAATAGAAAGTATATTGACGAAAATAAATTGGCCAATGTACGTAGGTACATTATTCGTAATAACCGACTGTCAGAGGCTGAGATTCACGAAATTAAAAGAATTGTAACAAGAAGAGTCGAATCAACAAAATATGAAAAGGAACCGGAACCAGAAATAAAAAGTAATAACATCAAACAAATCACAGGTCATAATGTAGAAACCGTGAAACACGCAAATCACTGCGAAGATAATGATGTAAGTCTAAAAGTGTTGGAAAGGTGCGATCTGAGTCTGAGTCAGTTAAAAGACAAAAATAAAATGAGTTCAGAACACATCGAAGATAATTATTTGACGGAAAATAAGAACAATATACAGGAAGCCAAGATAGAAATAAAAAACCAGCTAAGTCAAATACAAAGTATTACAATGGAGGAACGTGAACAGCTCCCAAAATTCCAACCAACAAAACAAAACCTCCGAACTATTAAATTGTACAATGCAGCACTGAAATCAATACTGGATGAAGACCCGAATACAAATCTTAACGAAGTAATATATGCATCAGCAACAGCAGCAACAAGAAAATTAAACATCAAAATAAAAACAAGGCAGTCACGCAGACGTGAAGATCCACCTTGGAAAAGAAAAATCGAAAAAGAAATCGAACAACTAAGAAGTGAACTGTCAGTACTGGATGAACTGAGTAGAGGAATAAAAGTAAGAACTAGGAAAAAAAGAAGAGCCGAAAAAAAATATAACATCAGGAATGAAAATGACGTCTTATCAAATAAAGAAAAAATAAAGCAAAAAATCCAACTGAAGGCTCAAAGAATAAGACGCTATGAAAAAAGAGCAAGATTTTACAGACAAAACAAGATCTTTCAGACTGATACAAAGAGATTTTACAGGGAAATAGGTAAAAAAAGAATTGAAGTGACAGTACCCCCCAGAATGGAAGAAGTCACACAGTTCTGGGAAAAGATATGGGCTTGCCCTAAAGAACCTAGCAAGGAAGTACATTGGATTACGCAGGAGATAGAACGAATGAAGAATAAACCCGAACAGACATGGTTTGGAATTACAGAAGATGATGTTAAATTTGCACTAAAAAAAGCACACAATTGGAAAACTCCAGGTATAGATAAAATTCCTAACTTTTGGCTATATTATTTAAATGCAGCACATAAAAAACTAGCCAAAGAACTCCAAGAAATGGTTGACGATCCCACTAAAATTCCTGCATGGATGACAAAAGGAATTACATTTCTTCTACCCAAGAATGGTGACTCAAACAACCCGAAAAACTACAGACCAATTACATGTCTTCCGACAACATATAAACTAATAACATCTATTTTAACAAAACAAACATATTTATTCTTAGAAAGAAATGACATGATACCGCTTGAACAAAAAGGGTGCAAACGTGGCTGTTATGGTTGTAAAGACCAATTGCTAATTAACAAAATGATCCTGGAAAACTGCTACAGTACAAAGAAAAATCTTAGTACTGCCTGTATAGACTACCGAAAAGCATTCGATAGTGTGCCACATGAATGGATTTTAAAGACTTTAAATATATACAAGATATCGCCCGTCATCATCAATTTCATCAAACAGTGCATGTCTATATGGAAAACAACCCTTTACCTCAATCATATAAATGGAACCTATAAGTCTGATGAAATAAACATCAAAAGAGGTATATTTCAAGGTGATTCTTTATCTCCCTTACTATTCTGCATATCATTAATAGCACTAACCAGTCAACTTAATAAGACAGAATGTGGTTATAAAATAGGCCAAAAGAAAATAAGCCATCTATTTTACATGGATGACTTAAAGTTATATGCTAAGAATGATAATGAGCTGGAAGGTCTTCTGCAAACTGTAAAATGCTTCAGCGAAGACATTGGAATGAAATTTACTTTGAATAAATGTGCTAAAGCTACAGTTTTACGTGGATCAATACAAGAAACATCCTCAATTAGCCTAGACCATGCTGTAACAATAAAAGAATTGAAACCAGAAGAAGCTTATAAATACCTAGGTGTAAATGAGAGCGAAAACATTCACCATAAAAAAATGAAAGAAATAGTGCGTAAAGAGTACTATAGAAGGCTACGAATGATATTAAAAACTGAATTAAATTCACAGAACAGAGTTATGGCCATTAATAGCCTTGCAATCCCAGTTGTCCAATATAGCTTCAACATCTTAAACTGGACTCTAAACGACATCAGACGAATGGATGCTAAAACAAGAAAGCTTCTTTCTAAGCATAAGATGCATCATCCAAAGGCTGATGTAGACCGTCTATACATACCCCGTAAAGAAGGTGGAAGGGGTCTTATTCAGCTGGAATTGTCATACAAGACAACAACTATTGGCTTACTAACATACATAGAAACAACAAAGGATTGGATGATACAATTAGTAAGGCAACATGAAGAAAGAAAGAAAAGATATTCAATAATAAAAGAAGGCAGTAAATACAAACAAGATTTACAGTTAGTAGATTCTGTAGAAAAGCAAAACAGAAGCCAAGAACCAACTATTGCGGCAAAAAATATGAAAATGAAAGCCAAAGATAAAGCTCTTGAAAAGATGAAACAGCGCTGGCAAGACAAACCTCTGCATGGCCAATATCCAGTACGTGCCAATAAATCCAATGTTGACAAAGTTAATACTCATCGATGGTTACGTGCATCTGTATTAAAGTCTGAAACTGAAGGATTTATACTTGCAGCACAAGACCAAAGTCTTTTCACGAGAAACTTTCAGGCAAATATTATGCATAATAATATGGATCCAAAATGCAGGTTTTGTGATAAACACCAAGAAACAATAGACCACCTAATCTCAGGCTGTTCTGTGCTTGCCCCAAACGAATATAAAAATCGCCACGATAGAGTTGGGCAATATTTACATTGGACAATGTGCAAACATTATGGAAAAGCTGTAAACAAACACTGGTATGAACATCACCCAGCACCGGTTACAGAAATAGAAGATGTAACCATTCTATGGGATTACACCATCTACACAGACAGAAAAATTGAAGCAAACAGGCCAGACATTATTGTTAAAAACCAGAAGGAGAAAACTTGTCTATTAATTGATATGGCTTGTCCAGCGGATTGTAACATAGCAATCAAGGAATTTGAAAAACTGTCAAAATATAAAGACCTGGAAATTAAAATAGAAAAAATGTGGAAATTGAAAACAAGAGTTGTGCCAGTGATAGTAGGTGCACTTGGAATAATAAAAAATGGAACAAAACAACACATTGAAAGAATCCCTGGAAACCCCAGCTTAAGAGACATACAAAAAATTGTCTTATTAAGTACAGCCCACACACTAAGGAAAACTTTATCTATGTAATGCTGAGGATGATAGGGATGATAGAAAAACATGAAATGGAGCCATAACAACACGCCACTACCTGCCTTAGGTCTCCCCGCAGACTTGGTTGGTAGTGAGACCAAAGCAGAAATCGAAATATGATGAAAAATGACATGATAATAATAATAATAATAATAATAATAATAATAATAATAATTATTATTATTATTATTATTATTATTATTATTGAAAAAAAACGCCAAAGATGTTTCTTAAAACATTTATTGGGTTTCTCATCATCTCGAAGAAAGTTTTAATTTGTGCCGTGCGTAACCTTGTCAAAGAACTCTCCAAAATTTTGTTTAAAGTTGCGTGTTCTTTGACCATCTTTGTTCATTGCCCAAGGAAGAAGGTAGATCTCGAGAGATAGCTCATAATCCATTGATCCTATGCCAGTCGGTAGCACTACTAAAATGGAAGAGGTTAGTGTGAATCAAAAATAGCAAAAGACAATATAAATAACGAGAAAATCATTCCTAAAGAATGCTAAACAGGAAATAAGGGAAAATCATATCTATACCTATTTAGTGAGCGTTTGTATATATGTGTGTACGTTGAAGTAAGATCTATTTAATTGTGGGGTTAGATTTTGATGGAAATAAAACATTTCCTTTGAGTTCTCATGACGAAAATAACATTTCTCTATTTTTTGTCATTTTTATTTTTTGATTATTTTTTCTTTATTAATACTATTTGCGTATTACCCTCATGTTATTTATATTCCTGCATTCAATAACTAACAATAGAAGATCAACGGAAAAGGTGATAAAGAAATTTCACACACAGTGAAAGACACTTTTTCACCAAAAATTCAGTCCAATATTGCGTGGTACTGTTAGTGCGGCTTTTGAAATAATCTTAGAATATCATGCTCAAAATAATTTGTACAGGTTTCTTTCATCAAGTATATGCCTTATTCAAACGAATATATATATATATATATATATATATATATATATATATATATATATATATGTATATATATATATATATAATATATATATATATATATAGATATAGATATATATATATATATATTTATAATCTTGAGCCGTTCTAAACATCAAATTTTGGCTTTAATTTCTGTTGAAAATAAAGACAAAAAATTCTCCAACACTTGGATAATTTTTTATTAAGTTGGTTCTAAGCTTTCGGCTCACATAAGCCATATTCAGAGAGATGTTGGAGAATTTTTGTCTTTATTTTCGACAGAAATTAAAGCCAAAATACGATGTTTAGAACGGCTCATGATTAAATAGACATCCATTGTCTCTTATATTTAACAATACATATATTACAGCATGAAGATTTCATTAAAAATGACAGACAAGATATTTTGATTAAAGTTTTATGTAATTTTTATGTGATTTTATGATTTCCTTCTTTTTTTGTTTGTTTTTATTTTGAGGATATACATTATCTGGCAAGGCGGACAAAGATAACTTCGCTGCTGAGCTTGAGAAAGACTTATAAAAGGCTTATAAAACGAATCTGCTATCTGTCAACTACCACAGACAGTCCTTTCTGCTCCCCACTCATTAACATGGATCGAGTTAGCCTCCCCGAAAGAATTAAACTGTGCTTTCTCAGCCTCACTCTCTCATCTAACTTGAAATGGAACGCCTACACTGAATCAATGGCTATACCTACTACTAGGAAGGTTGGGTCACTGTTTCGGGCCAGGAGGTTTTTTCTCGCCTGAGACCATCTTGCATATGTACAAACCATCTATCTGTCCATGCACTGAATACTCTTGACATATCTGGTCATTTCGGGTGTTTCGACAGGCTCCAGAAGAGAATCTGCAATGTAATTGATCCCGATCTAGCAAGTCGACTCTAGCCACTTTCTCACCAACGGAATGTGGCTTCTCTCTGAGTTTTCTACAAATATTTTCATGTCTTATACTCCGACGGGTTAGCTCCATGGTGCCCCCTCAACACAAAATTAATGGAGCAACCGGAATGGCCACAAGGTCCCACATTATACAGTCAAAACAACCAAATGCAACCGCCAATTCTACTCTAACAGCTTCGCTTCTCGCAACTCCAGCCTGTGGAACTTCCTTCCATATACATTCTTCGTTGATAGCTACAAACTCCAATCGTTTAAATGCAACGTCAGTCGTCATTTCTTGTCTCCTTACTTCCATACTTATTATTTCCATAACACCTCATTAATCCTGAACTTCTCCCTTTTTCACTCGACTCTCACTCAACTCTCTTCATACCGGCTTTACCATCATTCTCTTGCCTATTTTCTGACACTCCCTGTAACCGGATCCTCTTCGGTTATTCTTTGTCTTCTCTCTCGCATGTAACACTTAACTCTTTTCTTATGTAGCCCCTGTGCGCACCAGTGGCAGTACTGCCTTGCTTTGTGAGAAACGATGAATAAATATATATAAATATTATCAAAATGCTTTGTTTATCTGAGTGCTTTTGGATATACTCTTAGTCATTATAGAGGATGGATTTTATTTTACGTGTAACAGAATATATGTAGTGCAATGTATGTTTGTGATGCATTGGATATCGGCTCGGAACGAGAAATCGGGGAACCGAGTTCGAATTCCAGCTGAATTCATTGTATTTACTTACGCGCAAATACCCTTGGGAAAGGTATTAATCCGTCTCCTTCCTTCCAGTTATGGATTATATAACAGGTCAGATTGGGTTCTATAGCCTTGGTCGGCAACCAGTCTACCGCTGAAAGCAATGGCAACCTACTGCGGGATAATATTTTGCCCAGTCAGTCATGTCTCTTTCGAGACATGATTGCCCAAGCGTGTATCACGTATGGCACTTAACTGACTGAATGTATGTTTGTATAGTATTGTGTATTCCATATACCGAACACGGTAGGCACGTTGTTAGCGTGTTCGTAGTTGATATCTAGTTAGTGTTGTGTTTTTCTATTTTATTTATAATGCTTCCATTATTTTTAACTTGTTTTGCATGTGGATGATTCTATGATATTTTTTTTGTCAACAAGTATGTTATGGATAGGTTAGCGTGATCCTTCGAGTCAGTTTTGTAGTTGTATGTCCGATATAATCATTTGCGCAGTTGGGTGCATCTCGATCAAAGATAAAGGAAAAAACTTTTGGACAATTTTTATATAATTTATTTCTTCAAAAGAAACATAATTTCACATAAAAATTTACATAAAAAAAATTAAAAATAATACGTTATCTGTCACTTTTAGAGAAACCTGCCGATATACATATATATATACTACCGGCCATAATTATTAGGACATCCCAGTTTTTTAAAGAAATCATGTATTTCATACTATTTTAATATTTATTGCCAAATGAAAATAGCATGGTTCTTTTGTTACTATTATTTGCAAAAACTGCAAGGCAAGGAATCAAAGATGAACTCTTCCGAATCACCCTAACTTTTCTTGATTCATTCATTGATGAAACTGCAATATAGGTAATTATTAAATATTTATAAATTAATTTGATGCACATGTTATTGTGCAGTATTAACAAAAGAAACATTCTATTTACAATTACACACTTGGCAATAAATACTAAAAAATAGTATGAAATACATATTTCTTTTACGAAAAACTGAGGTGGCCTAATAATTGAATGGATTTTCACAGCCGGGAAGTGCAAGAAAAGCAACTGCCTTAGTAGTCCGTTAATTCTTGTTGTTTTTACTGTAAGACCTAGTTACCAAACCAGTAAGTCGAACAAATTCGTGTAGAGGGAGGACGAGTGAAATAAGCTCGTTAGAGCAGAAGTTATGAAAATATTTGTAAAAAAGACTGAGACAAGACAGTTCCCGTCGGTGTGAAAGTGACTAAAAAGGAGATGTCAAATCGGGATTGACTGCGTTGCAGATCACGCTTTCAATTTTGTCGAGAACACCGAATTAAGTAGCAGGATTGCCCGACTAGATATGGCAACAATATTCAATGCAGGGACGGCTGGTAGATTTGTATATAGCAAGATGGATTCTGTCGAGAAAATTTTTATTGCACCACTTTAAGCAGAAGTTGTAGCTATTGATTCGATGTAGTCGTCCCACCAAAGGTCGGCTATGAGATCGAGGCCGAGAAAGCGAAGCGTATTACTTTCTCGAAGAATAGCGTGGTCCCTACTAATGAGAAACGGGAGAGTTTATCTATGGTGCTTAAAGGAAAGCAGCATAGAAGCATTGCAAGAAGCATTACAATTTATGATCCCTTTCTTGCTCCAGTCTACTACGGATTTCACGTCTTTTTAAAAAGATTGACTCTTGTTTGATATAATCTAATCGTTCCTGTCAAATTCCGTAATAAAAGTTTTATTGAAAGGGAATGGATCCATACCCTATTACACGAACACGGGTGTCTCCATAAACTCTATCTTAATTCTTATACTTTTCTTGATCTTCATTAAAAATTTTCCTGATGTAATAAGTTCTCAAGTAGAAAATTTAGTTAGAGACCAAAGAGGGGGTTATCCCTACGTCACTCAGTTGAGTATCAGTTCTAGGTGGGAGGTCGAGTGTGGGTACTCCAGACAAGTCAAATGTGAAGTTTTGAGGGGAATTTGCCGACAAATCTTTCGATCATGTCTGCTGTGGCTGTTAGGACCTAAACTTTTGTTAATAAATGAGTGATCGAGTAGCCAGACGCGTCGCTCTGGTAAAGCCGGAAGAATTGATTCCTGTGGGCGGTGACGGCCGAGAATGCAGCAGAGAACCAAGAAAATGAATGAGATTTAAGTCGGAACCTCCTGGCTGGGATGAAAGAATCTATGCCAGTTTTTACCCAGGAAGATACCTCCGAGGCGCATTTTCAACGCAGAGATTAAACACTTTGTTCCATGGAACGACACCAAAGACAAAATGGAACGACAACTAGCCCTCTCTTAGATAGCAGGAAGATTTCCTGTTAGTACGAGGTTCCTGGGAGAAAGAAGGAGTGCAGAGAGACATTAACGGGGCAACAGCTTGATGTAACCAAGAAGCAAGAGCTGCATGTCAATGCGGGAGTCAGGGATATAAGTGATGCAGAAATCTAGCAGAAAAGCTGGTCACTCTTGGAGACTGAGGATGCCAAAGCGTATTGATAAATCCACCACTTGCGTGAGAGACAGAGGGATTGCAAAGTTCAGGGCATGGATGACAGCAAGGTAAGTCACAGTGTATTTCAGCAACTTGGCATTGTGAGCATTGAAAATCATTTTCACGGCCAACAACCAACATTGCCTGATGACGAGATTCTATCTCGAAACATAGAAATTTCCGTGTCGCAATGTACATTTAATTCATAATGATATATATATATGTGTGTTCGTGTGTGTGTGTGTGTGTGTGTGTCTGTGTGTGTCTGTGTGTGTGTGTCTGTGTGTGTGTGTGCGTCTGTGTGTGTGTGTGTGTGCGTCTGTGTGTGTGTGTGGTGGACCCCGTTAAGTGTTCTGCAAGAATTAAGACAAACACCAAAATAGGAAATGACGATATATATATATTAAACAGAGCAAAATACAAATACGTGGAACTCTGTTAGTAGAACGAATAAATACGGGTTAGGAAGTCATACTATAACTGGGACTCGCAATGATCGTACAGTACCAGTCTTGGCTACCTCTGCCTATCGCTCTCTGCCCTTCTGCTTGTGTTTATCTCGTACGGATCTCTCACTCTTCTCTGTGAGGGGATGTATATCTAGTTGTAGGAAGAGTTCAATTCGTTGTAATGGGTGATGACAACATGCCAATATATATATATATATATATATATTCAATGTCAAGTAGCTGAAAAATATACAAAGGAATAATGAAGAACTCAGACAAAAAGAGCCTACGCACGGAATACATCATTTACAATTGGCAAATTCTCGAACAGCACAATGCTTTCTAAACATAGAGTACTGTGCAAAAGTATTAGGACGAATACTATTTTATCTATTATGAGGAATATTGACAGAAAATAAACAATTTAATTAAAGTAATGTTATTTTATTTACTCAACAAATGCTTTAACAAGAAAAAATAATTGTTACAAAATAAATTTAAAGTTTAGTAAAATAGCCTTTTGCTTTGATCACAGCGTTCAATTTGTCAGGCACTGATATCACAAGCTTTTTCAATGTAACTAATGTTATCTCCTGCCAAGTAGCTTGTTTTTGTTCCCAAAGTGTGTCTTGCGAAGTATCATTAGACTTATCAATTTTTTTTATCCAAAATTTCACAGAGATGTTCAATAGGATTGAGATCAGGGCTTTGTGTGGGACAATTCATATTCTGAAGCTTTCCTTCCTCTTCCTTTTTAGTTAAATAATTCCTGTAAAGTTGTGGTTTTACCCCCTGTATTTGAATTTCATTGAGTTTTTTATGAAAAATCACACATGTCCTAATACCTTTTCACATTACTGGTAGTGCGCAAAAGTTTTAGGACAGGGGTGATTTTAAACTATGTTTTGATACCTCATAAAAGATAAAATATTTCTTGTCCTAATACTTTTGCACAGTACTGTATATGGCAGATTAAAAACAAAACTAAATCATACAAAAATAATCATAGAAAATAAGGAAAAGGGCATCCGCTAACAAAAATCAATCTACAAACATTCTGCCTGGAAGAAAAAATAGATATAATGAACTTCCCAGACCAAAAATAAATTACTAAATAAGCAATCACAACACAAATTTTTACTACGCTATTTAAAAAAATCTAAAACTGAATACGAAAAAGAATAAATTAAAATATATTAAAAACAGAACAAAGCAAAATAAATAAATCCAAACAATTAAATCACTAAATAAATTGAGTAAATAAAAAAACAAATCAATGAACTACGCCCGTTAAAAGAACAGTTGGAATAATCCAACAGACTACATACAGTGCATCACTGACCGATATATATTAAAAACCAAGGCAAAAACACAACGCACATGGCATGGTGACTTCGTTTAACATGAAACAGACTATCGCCCGCTTATATATATATATATATATATATATATATATATATATATATATATGTTCGTATTGAGCGCTTTAGTGTTAGGGTTTTCGTCTTGGTTTTTTTTTCTTACTTGCTTGACTTTTTGTTCATGTACTTCGTTTGTTTCTTTTTTTACTTCCTCTTCGTTTCTCTCCGAGTGCGTTCTCGGTGGGTTGTACAAGACGATTTAAATTATAGCTTAAATAATACTAGTTTAGACAGAGATAGTTCTGTTACTATTGGTATTGTTATTACTATAGTTAATATTATTATTATTATTATATATATATATATATATATATATATATATATATATATATATATATATTACTGAAATTAACGAAGATTTACGAAACTTAGTTATAAACAACCGACAATTTGAAATGATTTGCTTGAACATTATTTTTTATCAATACTCGATATTTAAGTAGATATTCTGTTTTTAATTAAACAGTATTATTTACATCTACCGGCCTGATTATATACGTAAACTTTTATTATGAAAATGTGCGTCATTCGGCAGGATTCGAACCTGCGAGCCTTATCCACATAGGGGAAGCCACCATGTGATCTGGCACGTCTTAGACCGCTCGAACTCGAATGACCTTCAGTCTAAACGAGATAGATATAAATATATAATACTGTTTAATTAAAAACAGTATATCTACTTAAATATGACTATCGATCCAAAATAAAGTTCAAACAAATCATATCATATATATATATATATATATATATATATATATATATATATATATATATATTCCATTTGTAAACGAGTTATTACATGACCTACGTTTTTATCATGAGTGGTGTCTTCAGGCGAGAAAATTTCGAGATTATTCTATTTCCCACCAAAATAAAAAGCGAATTGTTGAATGAAAGAACGGAAATTATGACTAAAAATTATCTCTTAGGTTCATACAACCATCTATGAAAACACCATAATTCTATTTAATTTTAAAAACTTCCCATTAAAAAATCCTCTGCCACGTTAGTGTTAGAAAAAAAACACCGTTACGTGTACGTTCCAAAAGTAAACGGTAAAATCAGTTATTGCAAATCGCTTGAAGAAACGTAGAAACCTAGGTCGCGTAATAAATCTTTTAAAAATAGAAAAATATTCAAACGTTCTACAATATAATTGTGTTGAACACTTTTTGATACAAATGTGCACTGGTCTACCCTTATTATGACCAGAAAATAAGTAATTAAATAATTAATATATTCGTCATCCACATCGGAATCGAAACTTGACCGATTCGGTGTCAGTCGGGGGTCGCTAACCCCTAAGCCATAGGCGTATGAAATAAGAGAGGGAAAACTTTTGCGTGTTATATATAAGCGGATTATACGCACTCTAGTGACCGAAACAACTCAATTCATTACTAGGGAGTAATGCATAAAATGCGGAAGTGGTGATTGATTTTTTTTCCTCTCTAGAGAATTGAATTGTAATAAGAGCATAATATGTATATATATATATATATATATATATATATATATATATATATATATATAATGTGTGTGGGTGTGTGTGTTTATGTGTGTGAAAATGTATATGTATGTGCGTAGGTGTGCATTCATATATATATGCATATATGTGTGCGACATGTGTTTGTGTATTCATGTATGCATCTATGTATATAATTGTGTGTGTACGTGTACATTTTTATATATATATTTGTACAGCAACTTAATATATATATGTGTGTATGCGCGTCAGTGTGTCTGTATCTGTGTGTGTGTGTGTATGTGTGTGTGTGTTTATCCATTTAATTTCCGTCTATCGCAATGAACATGTGTTTTTTAAGGAAATCTCCATTGTCATGAACACCAGTTGGGAATTAATCTTACACAATATCAAGTGAAAACTCATATAGCTATCATCTCGCCAATGATTGCTAGAGAAGTGGATATATACCTGACACATCCTATATGCTTTATTTGAATAAGAAACACTTCAGAACTAAATAGTGTATTGTTGCCGAGCCCACGCTGGAACACCCAGGTCTTCACTTTCTAATGTTGACAGAGTTCAAAGGTATTTACGTTGCCTTGTGGCTGATGAATTATTTTCTACTATAATCTTAACCTCTTCAAGTAGATGGTTGTCCGTTAACTCATGGACAAATTCTTTGAGGTCCCGGGTATGACCGTAAACTGCATCTGGCAGAAAGGCCTCTGATTGAGAGACTGTGGGAAGCATGGAACCACCTCTTAATTGCTGTTGTTCCCAGATCCATTCGGTCCCGGAGTGGTAGCACCTGTTAGCTCTCCCCAGCTATGGGTACATATTTAACCCCCAAACCGCTATGAAAGTATTTACCAACAAAAATTTTTCAATGAAAAATAATACCAACAAAAGGTTTTTAAAGGAAAAATGTTACCAACAATCATACATTTTTGAAAGAAAAATGTTACCAACAAGAATACGTTTTTGAAGGAAAAAAATTATTCTACTACCCACAAAACAACTAATTCATTAAATGATTTTCAGTCTAAACAATATAGATTAAATGACCTTCAGTCTAAACAAGATAGATTAAATGACCTTCAGTCTAAACGAGATTGATATAAATATATAATACTGTTTAATTAAAAACAGAATATCTACTTAAATATGAGTATCGATCAAAAATAATGTTCAAACAAATCATTTAATATATATTAAAAGACCCCCAAGGAGTTGATATTCCGTAAACCAAAACAAACCAAACTTCCATTGTAATGCATATACATCTGCCTTCAGTAAATCTCTACTTTGTTATATACCAAATTCGGCGATAATGATAAATCTGCAATTCAATTCTAGAAAATAAATTCTGTGTCCACAGCGTTGAATCAACTATGATTCGAAGAATGCTGCAGTAACCACGATCATGAATGATGACAGAAATTAAATTTAAATATTCGACGGCCTTTACTTCGAACGTTACGGTGATTATTCTCAAACTTCATAGGTTATTAAATCTCAAAATCCGCAACAAATTTAGGACAACGATTAAAATTTTTAAATCATAAATAATTTTGTCGAGGACCATTCAACCTGACTTTACACAAATACTTTATCAACCCGACTTCTTCATAAAAATCAGTTTCACATAAACATTTCATAGTCTTCTTCCTCATTTTCTTTGTCTCTTTAATCGTCACCATCACTGTAAGACAATAAACTGCAACAAACGTCTTCGTCGAAAAATAATGGACGAGACACATATGTAAAAAAAAACATAAAATGTATTTTATTTCATTTTTTCATATAAATACATCTTCAGTTAGATGCCATGGGTTAGGACGTTGTTCGGTCAGATTTGGCAGAACCCACGCCACACCATCGGGGAGACCCAGATCTTACTCAACCGTACGCTTCAACAGTTGTGTCTAGACTCTTTCAAAATCAAAGTTCCCACTAAAAATTCCCACTAAATTTATCTTTCAGCTCTACGTCACTTCCGTGTCACTGACAGTTTTCTTCTGGTACAAACTTGAATGTGGGACATAAACTTTTGACCACAGTAAACAAAAAAAAATCTCAATTCGAAAATGTTTCCCCTTTTGCGCACCTGGCTGACATTTTTCCAAAAAATAAATTTCACTCAAGTTTCTGTCACGAAGTGCAATTACACTTTATTGTCAGAAATTTCATGATTCTCAATATATTGTCCAAAGAATATTTAACACCTTCAGAGATTTGTAAAAAATATTGATTTAATTATTAAAATAAATTTCAGCTACAGATATGTAAATATTTCATATACATTTATGTACGTGTGTGAGCGTATATATCTGTATATGAATGTTTCTAAGTGCTAAGTGCTTTTGGTCGAAATATTATCTATTTGTTTCTATTTAATAAAATGCTTTCTTTATTTAATTCATAATTTGCTTTCGGTAACAAATTGTTATAATATAAAATAATTTCTTCAAAGCAACTAGAATATTTTATATAAATTCCAAATAATATTCTTTGTGTGTTTTTTTCTCTATTCTAGAATAATATATCCGGAGATATATTTCTATAATTGAATGAGTAATTCTTTCAATAACTTCCAAAAAATGTAAAACATTCTGATTGGAAAAATATTTTATAAATGTATATATTTAACTTTAACATTCACAAAAAATATCTGAATAATCTCCATATCTTTGAAACTGGTAAACAGTGATTTTTTCCCCTATTCTTATGATTGTATTATTGTTTCCCGATTGGCTTTTGATGATAATTGACGGTTTAATTTTCTTGGCAGCTGTATTTGTTTTCTGTAATAAGGGCTTAAAAAATGATCTTCTGTTGAAAACATTTTATTCCAATTGAAACTGAGTGAATTGAGATTTATGAGGAAAAATAAACAAGACATGAATAATGAAAAAGACAAATGAATCAGAGAAAAGAAAAATTACCATAACAACTTCGAAGCCGTTTTTGACATGCAATAATAATTACGGAACGAATATACATTGGCAAAAAAGTCATACAATTATTTAATTACCAGAAAAGATATACAATTATTTAATTAGCTTATTTCTTTCACAAAAATTTAACATAGACTCATCGAAACATGATAATGATGCATCTATAAAAACATACGCAATAACACATACACACACATCTATCTCACTTTGTTCAATATCAATCTTAATCTTTTCATATATATATATATATATATATATATATATCCGAGTGAATAAGGAACGAAGAGAAATTACAACGTGCAAAATATTAGTTTAAAACAGTGCTCTATATATAATATATAGCTGTGATAAAATATATATTCGGTCTCTATTTACATCTCTATTTACATCTTTGTTCAATATCTATCTATCTATCTATCTATCTATGAAGGTTTCTTAATATATATGACAGATACTTAATATCTATTTCAGTCAATTCATCTGTGTGTGTATATATATATATATAGGTTTATTCATATCTATCTATCTATCTATCTAGACTTTGAAAAACAGTAGCTACACTGGCATGTACACATCGCTCATTCAGTAATGTGTTAGACCACTTTGGCTATTGGGTATAATCACAATATACACGCTAAAAAGTCTGCCTTCTTCTACGAACGCCCATAGCCCAGAATCGCCGACTGACACCAATTCGGTCGGTTTTCAATCCTCGGTTAAAAGAAGCAATCGGAGTCTAACCGCAATGATGAGCTGTGATACAGCTAAACAGATCTGTCTGCCGATGACTATATATATATATATATATATATATATATATATATATATCTATATATATATATATATATATATATATATATATATATCCCAAAATCTAGATGACCAAATTCTAGTAAACGATCTGAAGAGATGCATTAGTTTCAGAAGTCGTCTGGAGAATATGGTTGAAGCCAGTGGAAATTTTATTGAATAAATCTGTGGATTTTCTTTCCATTTACTTACTTCCCCGACAGCTACAATCTCCAAGATTATAAATTTAAAGTCAATAGCCATCTCTTATCTCACTAACCTGCATTCTCTCTTTTATGCTTCTTTCTCCTGTCACACCACCATCATCAGTATTCTCATCCTTCTCTTACCCACTTCCTGACACCCGCTATAACATGTCACTCTTTCTCATAATCTGTAGTCTTCAATAGCCACAAAATCAAACTAGTAAAGATCCGTCAGTACTTAGCGTAGCTTGAAGTTTGTCAGGTTATCATGAACGGTTGTACTACCATAAATAGTAACCAACTGATTCTGCCCTAGTCCTCTCTCCTCAAACAAAACACCATGAAAAAGAACAAACAAAATACCAAAATCAAACCAGCTACTCGGAATTTTACGCCCAATCCTCTCTGTGTCACTTTCACTAACTTTTATAGCGTAGAAGCATTCCTCCCAACTAACTCACCTGATATCTTAGCCCTATGTGAAACTAACCTTGACCATTCTATCCCCTCCTCTGAGTTCTATGTTCCTGGTTACCTTCCTCTCTTCAGGAAGGACTCCAACGTCCATATGCATGGGCTTGGTGTATATGTCAGTGAACACCTCCCACTAGCTAGAGTAACATCTCTCGAATCCCTGGACCAGTCTTTCACGTGCTTCCGTCTCTCACTTCTAAGCTCTGTTAGCTATCTTCTTCCTCTATCGCTCCCACTGCTCCTCTGACTGTTCGGTGCTTGACAGCATCTCTGACAATATCGACAAGGCCATCTTCGAATCCATCTGCCCATATTTTCGTGTTTGTCCTCCACACTAAGTGGCTGGAAAACTCTGTAATCAAACCTGCTGGAGTCCATACCTTTAGTTTTTCGATTTCCCAATCCCTTACGCAAGTGGTGGACTTCCCCACGCGTTTTTCCAATAGCCCTAACGGAAGGGACTCGCTACTAGACCTCTACTTCACTTCCACTCCAAATTCTTGCTCCACCAGACAGCTTTGCCTTATCGGAAATTCTGACCACGCTGTAGTTTCTGTCAACATCTCGTTCCACTCCGCCCCTACCCAAGAAACCCAAACCAACAGAATATCCTACTGCTATCAAAGAGCAGACTGGGATTCGTTCCGTGACTTCCTCTGCGACGTCCCTTGGAACAATGTTTTTAGTCTTCCCATCGAAGACTGTGCATCAGACGTCTCCTCCTGGGTTAAGGCTGGCATCGATGCATTCATCCCTGCCAGGAAATTTCAGTTTAAATCCCATTCGTCTCCCTGGTTCACGCCCACTTGCTCGGCCGCCATTGCCCACCGGAATCACTTCTTCCAGCTTTATCGTAGCCACGTGTCGGGCCAAAACAGGCGCCTTTTCGCCTCAGCTCGTAATAGGTGTAAAAAGAAACTTAACGAAGCTAAGATGCTGTTTGCTGCCAGGATGAAGTAGCGCATAGCATCCTCCAAGTTCGGTACCAAAGATTACTGGCGCCTCTACAAACGCGTGCTTAGCAAGAGTAAGTCCTCAATACCCCCACTAATAAACGATTTTGAGGTCCTCACCTACTCAGCGGACAAGGCTGAATGCTTTGCCCATAGATGCTCGACCAATTCGACTCTGGATTCGTCTGGAATCCATACACCCGATTTCCCATCTAGAACTGATGCCCAATTGAATGACGTCCACATCACGCCCTCGCTGATTTCTAGCATAATCTCAAAACTGGACCCTCACAAAGCGAGTGGTTGGGATGGAATCCCAATCATAGTTTTGAAGAATTGTGACCCTGAACTCTCCTCTATCCTTTCTAAGCTCTACAACTTCTGCCTAACTTCTTCCTACTTTCCTGCCTGTTGGAAGCCTTCTTCTGTGGTTCCAATATTCAAGAACACTGGTGAACCATCGGACCCCGCAAATTACCTCCCCATCATCCTTTTTCCGATCTTCGGCAAAGTGTTCGAAGCCATTATCAATGCCAAGGTCGTTCAGTATCTCACAGCCCACGGGCTCCTCACGGACAAACAGTATGGCTTCCGCTTCACCAGGTCCACTGCTGACATGCTAACGACCATCACAGAGTTTATATACCAGGCTCTCGACAAGAATGGTGAAGCCCGAACCGTCGCCTTGGATATCTCTAAAGCATTAGACAGAGTATGGCATGCCGGCCTTCTACGGAAACTGCAAAGCTATGGCATAACTGGACTTTTGTTCGACTTAATCCGGTCATTACTCTCTAACCGTACACTGAAGGTGATATTAAACGAACATGGCTCCCAGAACTACCCTACAAACGTGGGTGTACCCCAAGGCTCTATCCTAGATCTTTACGCTCTTTAATCTATATCAATGATCTCCCCGATACCATAAGATCACAAGAAGGTATGTACGCCGATGATACCACAGTTTACTCTCGCCTCGATCAAAAATCTGGTGTAGGTGACAAGGCGAACCTCGCTGCCGAGCTTGAGAAGGACCTCCAATCCGTGGTGGATTGGGGTAAGAAATGGCTCGTAAAATTCAATTCTTCCAAAACGAAGCTGCTGTCAATTAACCACCACAGACAACCGCACATCCCTCCCATTAGCATGGAACAGGCTTGCCTCACAGAGAGGAAATCACTACGCCTGCTTGGCCTGACACTCTCAGCGGACCTTAAGTGGAATGACTACGTCGAATCCATTGCTAAATCCGCAGCTATGAAAGTCGGCTCTCTGTGCAGGGCCCGGAAATTCATTCCGCCTGAATCTATCCTGCAATTATATAAATCCACCATCCGCCCATCTGCTGTCACATCTGGTCGGGTGCCCCTTCTATTCCCCTCGGGATTCTTGGCAAAATACTGCGAAGAATCTGTAATGTGATTGATACCGACTTGGCTGACCGCCTGCAGTATCCTCTCACCGGCGTGACGTGGCATCCCTGTGCCTCTTCTATAAATACTTTCATGGCTTCTGCTCTGATGAACTTAAATAACTGGTGCCCCCTACATGTGAATTTGCACGAGATACTGGATTGGCAACTAGGTCTGACCCTTTTACAGTGAAACCGATGAAATTTAACCGCAATTTCTACTCCAACAGCTTCTTTCCTCGCACTTCCCGCCTGTGGAATTCCCTACCGCATGCTTGCTTCCCCGACGGCTACAACTTCCAGGAGTTTAAATGTAAGGTCAATAGACACCTCCTAACACACTAACTCACACCCACTCTCTCCAACTCTCTCCCTATGTACATTCTAAGTCGTCTATCACCCTCCTTCTGACATTTCCTATACCCAATCCCTCTATGTAACCCCCTGCGCTATAGTGGCAGTGGAATGCCTTGCTTGGGGTGACACGATTAAAATATATATATATATATATATTTGTTCATAGCTATCTCCCAAAATTTATATACGTACATTCAATACAATGTTGATATATATATATATATATATATATACACCCATACATACAAGCCTCTTTCGCTGTATCATTGTTCATCAGTGTGGATAGATACATCCACTTGCTTCTGGCCGGGATCGAAACTCGACCTATTTGGTGTCAGTCGTAGTCGCTACTCCCCTAAGCCAGAGGCGCATCGAATCAGGAGAGGGAAATTTGGACGTGTTGTATATAATCAATCACCGACGTTTGTTCATATCTATCTCCAAAAATTTATATACGTACATAAAAATCAATGTTGATATATATATATAAAGAGAGAGAGAGTAAATGGTCATCTAAATTACGCACAAATAAAAATAACACTGATTATCAAATTTAACAGATATCTGTTCCAATTTAAAGAGTAATTTTTTTTATAATCATGTCGCCCCAAGCAAAGAATTTTACTGCCACTGTTTTTCAGGGGGTTATATAAAGGGAAAGTTATGAAAAAGACAGATTATAGGGGGTATCAGGAAGTGTGTAAGAGAAGGATGAGAATACTGATGAGAGTGGGGTGGACGGAGAAAGGAGCATGAGAAAGAGGATGCAGATTGGTGAGATAGGAGATGACTATTGACTTTACATTTAAATTCTTGGAGATTGTAGCTGTCGGGAAAGTAAGTAAATGGAAAGTAATTCCAAACATTCATTCAGTAAAATTTCCACTGGCTTCAACCATGTCCTCCGGACGACTTCTGGGAATTAGGTGACCAAATATAAGGGGCAATACGGTCGCAGAAAATAGGATAACCATTTTGTGGGATAACCATGACGGGTTCGCTTAGCATGGTGCAAAATCCCGTTGCTATACATAGGATTTTTCATCAGGCTATCTTCTTGAGCCAGGTCAATACTACCTCCTTAATGTAGACGTCAGTGCTGAGTCTAAAAATATGAATGGATCTATAACGGCACCATTTCTAGTGATCACTCCAAGCACCTTCGTAATCACCAACAAACTCATCGGAATCTTACTCAATCAGCAGCACTAGCCTCAGAATGATATGTAAACAAACGGGTTGTCGCTAATAAGCAAGCAGGACAGAATTTCATGGTGCTCTTTCTCTCTCAAACATTGACAAATTGACAGTCCACAAAATCTCAAACAAGGTCCATATACTAAATTAAATATATAAAATGGCGAAAATTAACTCATTGCATTGAGTATATTTACAAATAGATTGTTGATATATATATATATATAAGCATGCGGTGTATATATAGAACATTTCAAAGGAGTATCCTGTACATACAGTGGTAGGATAACTCTCTAAGGAAGCTCTAAATATATATGCATAGAAATACATATAGTTCAAATATAAGAGAGATGTAGGCATACACGTTATTTCATGGTAAATCGGGGGTGTAGGCCTATTTCAGGCGAACCATCGTCAGCTTCTGTCTTTATTATACAGAAGATTTTACACGAATGAAATTCACAAACAAAGACCCCCCCCCTCAAAAAAAAAGAAAAACGGTATAAAAATAAAGATCTCCCCCTTAAAAGAGAATATTTAAGAAAATATGCATCATTACATCAGTTCGGCGAATACACGCACACATTCATACATAGGCATATATATACGCAACATATAATCAAAGAGCACGCGTAAAAGCGGATGTCAACTTGGATACATTATGCAAGTCAGTTAGACTACTGACACGTAGATTTGGAAAGTAAAGAAAGGTGGTTAGGTGAGAGAGAGAGATACCGTTAAAGAGAAAGGGTAAGTGTCTTAAAGCGTAAACGAAAAGGGAAAGAAGAAGAAAGAAGAGAGGAATAAATTTAAATTCGAAAGAAAAGATGATAGGAGAAAGTGAAAAAATAAAAAAAATAAATATTATATATTAACGATGAAAGTGTAAGAAATTAGAGTCTGAAAAAATTAAGAAAATTAAAAATATTTAAGAAATAATAGTTAATCAATCTGTTGTAATCACAAATACCATCACACCCCCCATGTAATCAAAATTATACTAATTATACAGTCAGCAAAACAAATAAAATACAATATAAACTTAAAAATTAATTTAAAAGTAAACCTAATTGTTCTATTTAAGTTTAGTTGCTTAAACTTAATTGTTTAGTTTAAAATTAAATTTTACATATTAATAGTGAAAGGATAAGATTGGAATCTAAAAAACTAAGAATATTAAAAAAAATTAAGATATAATAGTCAATCAATCCGTTTTAATCGCAATTACCACCACCCCTCACTATATAATCAAAATTATACTAATTATTCGGTTAAGAATACAATTATAATGCAATATAACTTTAATAATGTAGGAAAATTATTAGGTCAACGGTACAATTATAATACAATATAACCAAAAAATGTAAAATGTCATATATATGTACACATACAACTCACACATACGTAAATACGTACACATACACATAGGCGCACACGCATATATATGTACACACATATATATATACAAACACACATATATACACACATACACCCGCAAAAACAAATATGTAAGCAATGCCATAGGCATATATAGATCCGTGTATATAAAAAACCATCAACGCATATAATAATAGAGTACAAATAAATAATAGATATTCCGTAAGATAGTGTGATGTGTGTAAAGTCTTCAGAGCAATGAATGAGGGGATAAAAGTTTAACATAATTTAAATCGGCTCCTATGCCAACATTTAAAAACTAGTTCCCTCCTCAGATTCAGCAGGACAATGTATAAATGTATAAGCGCAGACACGCATGTATATATATATATATATATATATATATATATGCGTGTGTGTGTTTGTGCGTGTGTGTGTGTGTGTGTGTGTGTGTTTGTGCGTGCGTGTGTGTGTTTGTGGCTGTGTGTGTTTGTGCGTGTGGGTGTGTATGTGTGTGTTTGTGCGTGTGCGTGTGTGTTTGTGCGTGTTTGTGTGTGTGTTTGTGTGTTTGTGTGTGTGTTTGTGTGTGTGTGTGTTTGTGTTTGTGCGTGTGTGTCTGTGTTTGTGCGTGTGTGTGTGTTTGTGCGTGTGTGCGTTTGTGCGTGTGTGTGTTTGTGCGTGTTTGTGCGTGTTTGTGCGTGTGTGTGTTTGTGCGTGTGTGTGTTTGTGCGTGTGTGTGTTTGTGATGATGGTCAAATTTAATGTTTTTATTCGAAAAAATGTCAGTAATAACTGTCTAGGAAACGAGGGATTGATACCTTATAAAATATTCTTTTCAAAAGAATTGCTCACTCAAATATAATAGTGTTAATCTCTTTTCTCGTATTGGTGGTGAATTTCTTCCTTACTTGTGTGAAAAATAATGTGAAACCTCAACATCCTTTTTATGACATTAGTTTTCTGTTGTATGTGATATATATTTACGAATTGGTTTTATTGAAAGTCATCAATTGTTGTGGTTTCTGTTATTGGATACAGATTTTTGTTTGTAATTCTGTCCAAAAGGGCAGATCGACACCAGGACACACATTCTTTACTCAGTCGAAGCCATGTTTAAAAATGATAAAGAATCTGACATTTTAAATATTTTTGAAGATGTTGGCTTCTAGCATCACATCCTTTTCAATGTTTCTATCTGGCAAGGCTAATTTTATTAATGGATTTCACCTCTGCGCAACGTAATAAAACCACTAAGATACAAAGGGTTACGGGCTATGGAAAAATTAGAAATAGTATTAGAAACAGAAACATTATTAATAAGCGGAGAGAAAAGGAGTTATTCGGAGGACGCTAGATAGCAATTGAAATTATATTTAAAATTTTTAAGGATAAATTTAACTGTAAAGCATAAAGCCGGTTGAGAATTCCACAAGTGAAAAGTGCAAGAAAAGAAACTGTTAGCAAATTATTATTGTATTGATCAGGTAAGTATCCTGTCAGGAGCCCTTTTCAAAATGGATCATTCTGCTTACCAGTAAAAATATGGGCGGACCTGAAGGAGACTACCAACATTTTAAATTTGTTGTTTTTCAGTTTGTTTGTTTTTTTACTTTTTTCAGCGCAGTCTTATCGGTTATTACATAAAGTTTCCGATTATCAAAAACTATTTGAAAAATTTTAATATTTAAACAATGGGTGGGTCTCATTTTCTCATACAACGTCATAGTAAATCGATCCTCCATTTTGGAACTACTCGCGTTGGGGTTGCTTTGTTTTGTTTTTTTGGGGGGACGAGTTGTTACTCTTGCTTTTGTCTTTTTCAAGTTTCCTTTAGTTCTTACGATGGCATCTTCCTTGGAAACTCCAATAATGGCTTTATTCAAAAAATTCGCAAAGGATTCAGTAGTTGAATATGAGCAAGCAACAAAGGTACGCGTCACTGCAACCTAATACTGGAGATTTTTGCTGCGTAGGCCATGTTCACCGCATGCCAGACAGTCGCATTCCAAAAGACTCCCTGTATTGAGACCTGGCCTCTGGAAGAAAACCCACATGGTGGCCACAGCTGCTGTATTGTGACATCATAAAACGCTATATGAAGGATGTGGGCATCAACACTGAGTCATGGGAGAGCATAGCAGTCAACCGGACCAAATGTAGAGGAACCCTGGCCCAAATCAAATCAAGGGAAGAGCAACTGACACAAGTCACCATAGAAAGGCGGGTTCACAGAAAGCAAAATGACAGCTCCGACAGATCAGAAACAAAACATAAATGCAGCCTCTGCAACAAAGCCTGCCACTCCCACATCGGCCTCCGCAGTCACAGACGCCGATGCTCCAGCCAATCAGAAAACTAGGCTGCTACGCATGGTCAAGCTTGACCGACGCAGGCCTAGGATACTATACTATGCACTTTTCACATATAAAGATGGAGTGAAGTAATTTATTTTTCAGAACAAACAACCAGTTCATAAGCACGTATTGTCTCTGCTCGTAATGAGTGCAAGCGTGTTCTAAATGAAACAAAGATAGTGTTTGCTGATTGAATAAAGTAAGAATGTACTGAGCTTCTGTACATGGCACTATTCGTCATGGAATCTATCTTGCACAATTATATATCAATTTATTTGTCTGGTTATCGAATATAGATGCTACATCCTGCCTGGTGCTTCTCTAACATGTCGAGAAAATATTTCAATATCAAAAGAATGTCATAGCACCTCGACTACAATTTCTTCTACACACACGCAAACAATACATGTTACTCACCTTCTTACATAATTTCTAAATGCTAAGATTGTAATGTTTTCCTTACCTTTCCAGAAGCGGTCAGAATATATTAACCTTTTCCTAACCATTTACTAGTCATTATATAAGTGCATGCAATATGTCTTTGGTGAATTTCTTACTTACCCTCTTTCCATATTTTCACTATCTAACTTCACTATATATACAGGCTCTGCCCTAAGTAACTATACAAGTTTATTTCAAAATGATAAATGTAATATAAAAGAAAATAACTACAATATAGAAACTAACAACGGGTGCACTTAAGGTTTTTCCAACATAAAATATTATGTATTTTAAAGATCCGTGTGCTCTCCATGGAGCTCAATGAAATTGCTAATTTTTCTGGGACTGAACGACATACTTTGGTGCACAGCTCCAACGGCACTTGAGCATTGGTTGCTTTGATCTGTTCCTTAAGTTCAGCGTTGCTACGGGGCTTTGCTAAGTAGATTTTGTCTTTGAGATCTCCCCAAAGAAAAGAGTCGAGAGGGATATGCCAAGCTCTCGGCTTTCTAGAACCACTTCAAAACCGCAATCTTTTGCTCTTTGTTGGCCGGGTGGACGTAATGTATATCTGAAATAGAAATGGAAATGAAATAAAATTGATAAAGAAATCTTTATAAAATTAAAATATACGATTTCAGCTTTCGAATGACATGAAATAAAATAGGTGCATAAGTATCAACAACGTTACAAAGAGGGGAAATATATCGTTACTTACGGCAGACCTTATATACATATATATATATATATATATATATATATATATATATATATTTATATATATTGTTGTGGATCTTTGTTGTCAATGTTTTGTGGAGTTGTGTCGAAACTTCGCCGCAAAGTTGTAGTGACCGATTTGTGCCAAATGTAAGACAAAGAACAAGAAGGTAGGTTCAAAGCAGTGCATTAGTATAATAAGAAGCAAGATATTCAAAAGAAGTGTTAATAATAAGTAACTATAAATACGTAAGTACGAAGGTATTATTACGCTACATATTCCCTGACTAGTAGTTGTTGTTAACTGCTCTTTAACTGCTCCCTTGGAAGTCAGCAGGTAATTACATATAACTACAGAAAGTGTCCAGTCCTCGTAGGAGAGTACTATAATATATATATATATATATATATATATATATATATATATAGTGATGAGCTATAATATTTAGAGCCAAGAGTGTTGATTTTGGCATGCGGGTTTTAATCGTAAAGTACTTGATATTGAGATGGAGAAAGAGTGTTGACAGTTTTAGTGCAAATAATTTGTCGCTTTAACTGAGCAGGTTGTTAAATGTTCTCATGTGTAGTTCCTGATTTCGAGAACTCTGATGAACCCTCCGATTCTTCATTCACCCTATAAATGTCTTACTGCTCTACAAGTATTTAAACCGAAACGCAGTGTACTATTTGCAGCAGCACCAGATAAAGTATAGGAAGAATTTAACATAATTTTTTTTAATCCTATCATTCCTAGTAAGGCGGTAATGCCACTGATTTTCAGGGGGCTACATAAGAGTAAAAAGTTTAGGGGGCTACATAAGAGTAAAAGAAAATGGGTTCAGCCGTTTCCGAGTCTATAGGTAACGGACACACACACACCCAGACACACACACACACACACACACACACACACACACACACACAAGTTCCATTTATAAATAAGTTTAGATTATTAAAAGATAGAGAATATTTAGATGAAAATAGTTTCCTTTAATATACAGAATCACGTGTTTCTCTACTTGACAATTTTTTTAAGATCAAATATAAAAATATTACATAAATTTGAAGGATAATATAACCGCAGTTTAAAATTTAGGAAATACGTATAATTTTAGAAAGCTATATATATAGATATATATTAAAATATAGGCATCCGCAGACAGATCTGCATCACAACTCATCAGCACGTTTAGACATCCGATTGCTTTTAGCTAGGACCTGACCGTATCTGGCATCAGTGGGCGATTCTACCTCAGAGCTATGGGCGCTCGGTACAAGAAGACAGAAGTTTAGCGTGTGATATACCATGCAAACATACGCCAGCAATTGAAAGTGTTCTAATTCATTACTGAATAAACGATACGTAGATGCTATAGTAGCTACTGTTTTTTTTTTCAAAGTCTACCATTCCTCCAGGGTACTCAATCAGGGTATGAGAGCGTAGTCATCCGCAGACAGATTTGTTTTGGTGTATCAGTACGGTTTATTTAAAAATATATACATGTATATATTAAAATATATACATATAAAATATTTACATTATCCTGCGTCTATGGCACGACTCAGAGTTTTATTTGTTAGGCAATTAGCAGGTGCATATTCCAAACTGACAGATTTATAGATGTGAATTTTATTTTATTTTATTTTTATTTTAATTTTCAGTTTTAAATTGAATTTTTTATCCACATGTTACTGTAGAATAATTAAATTTTTAATATTGTTACTACAAAAACAGTAACTTAAATTTATAAGATTTAATCCCTATGAATATGAAGTGCACTTAAAATCAAATATAATAGATTGTCTGTCTGAAATCTGTACCTGATGATTGCATAACGCATGAAACGCCGGGTCGTGCCATAGATGTAGGATAATATATACATATATATATATATAGTAAAGTTTATATATATATACATTCTCATATGTATATTTATTAATTTAAGTCACTATATATATAAATATATATAGAGAGAGAGAGTCAGAGATAATAAACAAACAGATAGATAGATAGATAGATAGATAGATAGATAGATAGATAGATAGATAGATAGATAGATTAGAACAAGCTGAGATAGATAGATAGATAGATAGATAGATAGATAGATAGATAGATAGATAGATAGATAAGGAACAGACTGAGATAGATAAGGAACAGACTAGATAGATAGATAGATAGATAGATAGATAGATAGATAGATAGATAGATAAGGAACAGACTGAGATAGATAAGGAACAGACTGAGATAGATAGATAGATAGATAGATAGATAGATAGATAGATAGATAGATAGATAAGGAACAGACTGAGATAGATAAGGAACAGACTGAGATAGATAGATAGATAGATAGATAGATAGATAGATAAGGAACAGACTGAGATAGATAAGTAACAGACTGATAGATAGATAGATAGATAGATAGATAGATAGATAAGGAACAGACTGAGATAGATAAGGAACAGACTGAGATAGATAGATAGATAGATAAATAGATAGATAGATAGATAGATAGATAGATAGATAGATAGATAGATAAGGGACAGACTAAGATAGATAAGGAACAGACTGAGATAGATAGATAGATAGATAGATAGATAGATAGATAGATAGATAAAATTTATGTAGTATTTTTCTTAAAAGCATTTTCTCAAAACAATATTTTCCGAAAACACAGAAAGATTTATTGATACACTTCTGATCAGAATTTGAAGACCACTTAAAAATCTTTAAAAAGAAATATTTTTTTTACGGATAGATTTTAAACTCCTACCACTTAAGGTTACCAATACTACACTCTAAAAGGTTATGGAAACAAAAAGCTATATTCCAAACATTTTATTTAGAAATTTACATTTTTATAAAATGAGGCGATTTACACATGATCAAAATTATAAAACCAGAGACAAAAATTCTACGAAATTGTACAAAAAGTGTATGAAAAGTGTATGAAAAGATTCAACAACCAAATTTAATAATGAGTTCTCCCTCCACTGCTTTTGATGACTTCAAAAATTCTGTCAGGCATGCTAGAAATAAGCGTTTCCATTAAGGTGCAGGGGATGTTGCTCCAGCTTCTGAAGATAGCTTCACGAAGTTCATTTTTGGTTGAATATTGTTTGCCATTTCGATAAACATCTCTTGTCATCCATCCTCAAACATTTTCAATTGGGTTCAAGTCTGGTGATCATGCAGGATGTCCCAAGAGATGGATCCCATTTTCTTGTAGAAAGGTCAAGATCCGTCTTGCAGCGTGGATTGCAGTATTATTCTGTTGGAATAACCATCCATCCACACACAAGCGATGGCCCTCCATCGTCAATGACGCTTTTTGTAGCATGCTAACATAACCAGCCGCTGTTTGACAGCTCTGCACCACCTGGAGCTTCATCTTCCCTCTGTAAGAAAAGGCACCCCATACCATTAGGGACCCTCCACCAGTATGACGTGTGGAGAAAATTTCAGGAGGCATGTTTTTGTTATGCCAATATCGTTGGAAGCCATCAGGACCATTTAGATTGAATTTTTCTCATAAGAAAACAGGTCTTTCTTCCACTTCCCAACGTCCCATGTTTGGTATTCACAACCAAACTTTAAGCGGTCCAACTTGTGACGTGGAAGCAGCCGAGGAATTTGTTTACGCTTTTTATTTACCATGCCTTTTTTTCTTAAGTGTCGTCTGATGGTTACGGGACTGCAATCAGCACCTGTGACTGCCTTAATTTGACTAGAAGAAAGTCACGCTTTATTCTCTTACTCAATGCAGCATAAACTTTTGGGGGCCTACCAGAGGATTTTGCTTTTCCATAATTCTCACTGTTCCTGAGAAAGTTGCAAATCACAGGTTTATTGCGATTTACCTTAGCTGTGATCGCCCGCAGTGACAAACCTTGCTTATGGAATTCTAGAATTCGAAAATGCTCAACTTTTGTAAATTTGCTTGCTTCAGGCATGGTAACACCTTTACGCAGTGATTGCTAATTGCTAACTGAACTAAAAACATTGGAATTACCATCAATCTAACAATTTATACCCCTGGTCTTATAATTTTGGTCATGCGCAAATCTCCTCATTTTATAAAAATATAAATTTCTAAATAAAATGTTTGGAATGTAGCTTTTTGTTTCATAGCCTTTTAGATTGTAGTATTGGTAACCTTAAGTGGGAGGAGTTTAAAATCGATCTGTAAAAAAAAAAATTATTTTTAAAGATTTTTAAGTGGTCTTGAATTTTTGATCAGGAGTGTATTTCCAATATATCTGGGAGTTTGCTTCCTGATCTTTTGTTTGAAGTGCTGTAAAATAGCAACATTTTCATTAAGTCCTTATTTTAATTTCACGTCCCATACACCGATTAAAATAGACTGGTTCTTTTCTTAAAACTGCACAATAGCATGTACGCCAAATGAAATTATAAATATTTATATAATTACCTATATTGCAGTTTCATCAATGAAAGAATGAAAAAAAAGAGTTATAAAGACTAGTTCATCTTTGCTTCCTTACCTTGTAGAATTTTCCAGAGTAGTAATAAAAAAAGAACCTTTGTATTTTCATTTAGAATTATCGTATTGGCAATAGATACTAAAAATAGTATGAAATAAATTTTTCTTTTCAAAAACTTGGGTGGTCTAATAATTATAGCCGGTAGTATATATATAGCAAATCTACAGGATGCAATGGGTAAATTGTCGCTCTTTGTCTTCTAAAATTTTGCAAAGTAATAATAACAAAATAACCATTCTATTTTCATTTAGAATTATCCACTTGGCAATAAAAACTAGAAATAGTATGAAATACATCATTCCTTTAAAAAAAAACTGGGGTTACCAAATAATTATGGCCGGTAGTATAAAATCAAGTTTGTTTGGCGTTGCTATTGAATACTTTGAAGTGATGCGATTTCTGTTATTTGGTACACTTATTTGTTCATGAAGCTGTAGCGCCAGTATATAGATCGATTCGTTCAAAGTGTCGTCTGATGTTAGCAGGTAATGCTTCTCTACAATTTTTCGTCTTCCTCGCTTTCCCAATTTCTAATTTAATGAGACACTAAATGACAACGCGTACTGTGTCAGCGAGCACGCCATCTTCTGAAGAAACATATTGTCTCGTATTTATTACTGAAACGAACAGCTTCGGATACCGGAGACAATCACAAGCTTGCAATAATCTGAAGCACCTCACACAATAAATACCAAGTTATTTCTGATTTTATATCCCTTGTGGTTGGTCACATATGAGATTAGAAAATTTCTCTTTAGTTATCACCATCTACAATCCGTAGAAAATTCTTAAGTGCACTTATTTGTCATTACATGTTTCCCACTTTTCATTTATTGCGTCAGGATTCTGCTTCAATCCTGCTGTGCACACCTGATTTTGAAAGCGGTTTCCAAGCTGTAGGCCCATACCCTTGTTTGACAAAACAGCTTCCAAATTTATGTAAATAATTCTATAATGATGAAAAGTGTTAAACATATTTCCACCAATGATCAGAAGCCAAACCTTTGATGGTTGTTTTATTGGTTGTTTCTGTTAATTAATTCTTTATCTTTCATCTCTAAAAAAAAAATCCAGCCCGATTGAATAACCAATTTAAACGTTTAGGTTACGCTGGAAATGTCTCAGTCCGACTGCCAACAGATTGATTCGAACGTTCAACTAGTTTGCTTTATATTTTCTTCGGTTGTTGGACCCTGGAAATATTCGTCATCCGAATGTCTTCATAGAATTTTTCAAACTTGCCCTAATCACATATATATCGTATTTTAGCTTTTTTTGTTTGCTTCCGGTCACATTTTTCTTTACATTGTGGCCTGATGAGATCCAGTTTGCTTCCTTGCCTTGTTGACACGATTTGACAGTTGACAGCAACGATATACGCTATCTCTCTGTAAGTCATTCAAGTGTGTTCATGCAGCGTTGGAATTTGCGTACACTTTCTTGGAGTAACATCCATCGCAGAGAATGGCCGTAGGACAACTAGTCGGCAGTTGAGGCAATAATGTCGGGGCGTGATGAAATTTTGATGCAATCACGGATGACGCCATATTTTTCAATATCAAGCAACTTTCATCATACAACGCGAAAATAGATTAATATTACTGCACACTACTGTAAATGCCTAATCTGAGGACGAAAACAGAAATCGAATACCCTGCCACTTCAGTGGGTTTAAACTGACCGTATGGTGAAAAAAAGAAAACTAAAGCAGTTGCCTCAATTAATTCGCACAGGGCTGTATCTTTCTATATCTTTAGTCATAAGAGCACAAAATTAAATTGTTCGTGCAAGCTTTTTGGTCCTCTTGTATCCCACTCTGCACTTTACTTATTCGATACCTAACGAAGGACTTTATCACTAAGAAGTATTTTCCAGTAACTCGATATCGAGAGATTGGTCAGAAACAACTTATGCCACACCTTTCATAGGCATTTGAAATTTAGTACGAACTATTAAAGCACTATTACATATCATATTACAGCACTACATTTATTGAAATCATTTTTTTAGTTATTAATATCGAATATAATCTAATACTTGTCTGTAAATTTATTTCTCAGTTACTTATTTAACAAAATAACATTTGGGATTTGTAAAATTAACCTTAGAATATTTAACAGAATTTTCCACTTCCTTTCTCTTAAGTGAACAATTGCGTTGTAATTTAAGCACTAGACGATTGAATTTGTTGATAAACTGAGTAGACAGAGAGAATTAAGAAAAAACGTAAGCACTGCTCATGTTTCTTGCCTTGCCTCGTGTTTTATCACAGAAAATTTCATTTAACATTCTCTTTGGCTCTAAATTAGTAGCGCATGTTTGTTTTAACTTTTAAAGTCTTGGTAAGTCTTTTTTTTATAGATATCTTCTTTTTTTTTAATCATATCACCCCGAGCAAAGCGGTAACGCCAATGATGTGCAGGGGGCTACGTAAGAGTGAAAAAATTGGAAAAGTGAAATCCGGAAACCACATCCTGAACAGAGAACAAGGGATGAGCCTCTATAACTGTACAATAGACGTGGGTGGAGTGTGAACCGGGCGATAGTTTAGTCTATTTACTTTAATTGAGAAAACAAATGAAAAAGAAAAAAAGAAAAGTGAAAAGATTGGAAAAGAGGAAGCCGGAAACCACATCCTGAACAGGGAACAAGGGATGAGCCGCTACACCTGTACAATAGACGTGAGTGGAGTGTGAACCGGGCGATAGTTTAGTCTATCTACTCTAATTACTCTTATCTAACTAATAAGAAAAACATACCAACAGTAATTTTAAAAAAGACAAAACGACACCTTCAATATTAAACTTGAAACTGAAAATTGTTTCTAAAATAAAACTGATTCATCGTACACTTCTTCTTTCATGTGCCCTGTCCTTTCAGGACTTAGGAGATCATGGCTTTCCACATCTCCCTATCCCTGGTGGCTTTTAGCACACCTCCTGTTACACCACTCAAACTCCGCTCTGCCGTCCACTAGTTAAAACCCATAAATCTAGAATATAAATATATAGAAACTAGCATGTTCACAAATTGAGGGATCAGTCTATATATTGGTTAAATATATATATTTGATCCCACACTTTATATTCGCTTTATAATTTATAAACAGTCGACATATATCTTTCTCTATGTGCCCTGTCCTTTCAGGACGCAGGCAATCATGGATTTACAAATCTCCCTATCCCTGGTGAGTCTTAGCACGCCTTGTCCTGTTACACCACGCAACAATCGTTCCGTCATCCATATGCTCAGGCCCTTCAAATATGTTATCCGCTGCTTTCCTCTGTCTCTTTCCTCTACTATCTGGCCTGTTAGTATCAGGTTCTCCAAGCCCTCCTTTCTCATTGCATGTACGAGCATCTTTAGCTGTCTCTTTCTGATGCTCAGTATTAATTTTCTTTTCGTTTCCATCATTACCCAAACTTCATCATTGCTCACATACTCGATCCATGATATTTGCAGCATCCTTCTGTAGAACCACATTTCAGTTGCTTTAGGTTTTTTCTTCATCTTCGATGATATTGTCCAACATTCAGTGCCGTATTGAAGAACTGACATCAAATAGCAATATCACTAGTAAAAAAATAAACGTTCCGTTTGTCAGAAATAATAGGTCCTTCATAAACACTCATTGTGCTATTTAGTCTTTGCTTCTTTTTCTTCTTCTTTGTTTTCCTCTTCTTCTTTGTCTTCTTCGACGCCTTCTTGTTTTTATTATTATTATTATTATTATTATTATTATTATTATTATTATTATTATTCGTCTTCTTTTTCTCTTTCTTCTTTTCTTCTTTTTCCTCTTGTTTATGCGTTGTGTCTCTTCAAGGCTAGACAGTCAGTGGCCCCTACATTCCCTTATCCTTTCTGCACTCTCACTCTTTCTCTTCTTGTTCAGCCATTTCTTTTACTCAATCCCATCAGCTATGTTCCGCCCTGTTTTCCCATGTCTCATTTTTTCTCTATCCGTTCTGTGTGTATTAGATTCTCCGAAACCTTCCTCATTATTTTCTTCGCAAATCTCAGCTCTCTCTCCTTCGCTATCTATCTATCTATTTTTTGATCTTCGTTAGGTTCCCTCCATTATTATTCTCTTTCGTTATCTCTCTCTCTCTCTCTCTCTCTCTCTCTGTTTTCAAGTATAAATTTCCTTTATGCTTGCATCCTCTCTAAAACGATGGCGTTGATTTCTTGGTCAGTCTATGGAGAACCACATTTTCGTTGCTTCGAGTTATCCGTCGTCTTTGAGGAGATCGTGTAGCATCTGCCACCATATAAGAGGTTAGATATCACATAACAAACCAGTGATAACAAAATGGCAGATATTTTGTCTTTGAAGTTCTAGAGAATAACTCTCTCTCAAAGTAAGCCCTGCGGGTAACTCTCAACCATTTCTTTCTGCGTCAGTCTCACAGCATCTCTCTCTCTCTCTCTTTCTGTCTTGTTAATATATATATATATATATATATATATATATATATATATATATTGTGTGTGTATCGAGGCAGCAAATAATGTACTAAATATATACTGTTAAATATAACAGACAATGAATGTCTATTATGTTTAATCATGAGCCGTTCTAAACATCGTATTTTGGCTTTAATGTCAGGTAAAAATAAAGACAAAATTGTCCAAAATTTGGATATCTTTTTATATTCTGGTTCTAGGCTTTCGGTTGACAATAGTCATCTTTAGAGAGGTTACAGGGACGCTGACGTAAAAAACATCCACCATCAAAAATGTTTTTATATTCTGGTGACATAAAACATGATAAAAGTCACCGAATAGCAGACGCAGTTCGTAAATTTCTAATGCAGTTCTATGACGTCACACCGCGTGCGAAAAAAATGTTAACAGAACCATATTTCTAAATGCAATATAATGTGCAGTGACTAGATTGAAATGTGATTTTATTGAGTTTGGGTTGTTATCATTTAATGTAGATTTACTCTAATATCTGAAGGTTCTTTTTACTGTGTATATGTGTGAGTATTATTGTATTATCGCCTAAGATCTGTCCAATATTACATATATGTTTATGTTTTTCTAAGACATGTTGTTTAATTGAACTATGCTCAGAATGGTGGCAGGTAAGTCTACGAAAGAGCGTAGTTGTAGTAAAATCAATATATGTAGTGGGTTCATTATTTTATCACAGATATAATCTCTGAAAGGTCACCTAAACTGATATACTACATTCGTTTTCTGTAGAGGATTTAGTTGTGTGGTTCTAGGGTTATTGTTGACTATGATGTAAATTGTTTTAAATGTTTTGCAATACATGATGAGCTTAATTTGTTTACTACTATCAGTTGGTTTAGCATTTCTACCTATTATTTTTTTAGTGTTGTTTCATCATGTTTGTAATTATTATGCATTTGATTGCACTAGTATAAATAAATAGTGTTATGTTTATTTTGACATACACTTTTATTATTAATATTATGAATACTGTTAGAGGTATTATTAGGTTTACTGAGAAACGTTAATTTGTTGATCAATGACGGAGTTAAGAAATCCATTGTTAACACGTGTTTGTTTAATGTTGTGTAATTCTTTAGAGAATATGACTTTCAAAGAAGATATCATTTGTGTGTGTTGATTTAAGTTTCTTTTTATCACAGCTAACTCATATGGTTGAAGGCATTCACTGTTATTGTTAAGATGACACGGGTTAATGCTAAATGTTTTCCTATATAGAGAAGTCTGTATGTGTTGGAATCAATAAACACATCAAAGAATAGAATTTTATTCTTAATATTATGTTTTAATGTAAATTTGAAGACGGATTTCCTTACAAACTTGTCTAAGTTGTGTAATTTGATCAATAGTTTTGCTAAAATGAAAATGTCATCTATGTATCTTACACATATAGAGGGTTTTTCAATGTGGGTTTAATATTGATTGGTGGATATTAATATGGTTGTATACATCACGGATAATGATGTCAATTGTTTGATGGACGGGGACATGAGTAAATAAGGATTGTACATCCAAACTTTGATTATTTGGTTTTACGGAATTGATTATTTGTGTGAATTCAATTCGTGGAGTTAATACCATATTTGCTCTGAATGTCGTGTGTTATTAATTTGTTAAATGATTTGGAAAGGCTATATATTGGTGCATGTATTTGTGAAATGATAGGTCGGAGTGGATGATCTTTTTATGGATTTTTACATTGCCATAAAGTTAGCTAGGCTGACAGCCATCTATATTTTTTAAGTTTATAAGATTATGTGTCAGCATTGTTTGAAGCAATGAGTTTATGGATATGTTTTTTTTTAATTGGTGGTATTATTAGTCAGTTTCAGAAATGTATTGTGATCGTCCAAAATGGCTTCTAATTTGGAGTGGTATTCATGTTTGTTTAAGATAACAAAAGTATTGTTTTTATTGTCACGTGGTATAACAATATATTTGTTCTTATTAGATGTGTGGCTGATTTTATTACAGGTGTGCTCATAATATCACTAGGATTTTTATGGTAACGGTGTTTGATTCATTCAGCTTTGAGTAATTCTTTTAAAAGCCTACCAGTGTAGTAATATGGTTGTCTTGTTTCAGTAAAAGTCTTTGTAGGTATAAAGCTTCAATTTGCATTTGTTTAAACACTGGATTTGATTTGTGTGCGACTTGACAATTTGGTCCGAGAATAAGAAATTCTTTTTCATTTGGAGTGAGTTGTTAAACCCATAGGTTAATGAAGATGTCATTGATGTTTGCTTAAAGTATTTTCCTTTATATAGTTTGTTTAAATTTTTGAATGACTTGCTTATGGGATTCATCTTCTTTAGTGTTGTATTATTTAATAATCCCAATATTTTCGTGAAATTTTATTCATGGTAGAAGTCATTGGAAGCTATCTGTATTAACTCAAAGTAAACGACTATCAAGAAAACTACATTTCAATTTAGTCACATTATATTATTTTCCATTTAGACATATGGTTTGTTGTTAACATTTCGCTTTCTAACGTGGTGTGACCTCATAGAAATGCATTACAAATTGACGACCTGCTTCTGCTACTCGGTAACTGTTATCGTCGCATGAAAAAGTTTTATGCCAACACAAGATCATATCATTTTTGTTAATGAATGTCTTTATCTCAACGTCCCTGTACCCTCTCTGACGATGGCTGTAGTTTAGCCGAAAGCGTAATAAAAAATATACAGCGTAATAAAAATTATCCAAACGCTGGGCAACTTTTATCTTTATTTTCGCCAGAAATTACACCCCAAATACGATGTTTAGTAGGGCTCATGATTAAACACAATAGACATTCATTGTCTGTCATATATAACAATATATGTCAAGATAATTATTTGGTGCCTCGATACGCTAAATCTAATATATATATATATATATATATATATATATATATATATAATTTTTAAAAGGCTGAACATAGGCCATAAGGATTCTGTTTTCTTGGATAAGTCTTGAACTGATCATTCGTTCATTATTGATATTTCAGCCGATATAGTTGGTTTGGACTACTTAATTGTCCAAAGAAATGCTGTTATAAGTATAATGTGCGCCAACATCTTTATTTGTTTTCTCACAATGTTTGTGATATAGAATTGTGTGGTTATCCCACTTGTTCTCGAATTATAGACTTCCAAATCCCGCAACACAGTGTAGTAAAATGCTATGTTTTAGCCATAACATGTCTTATAGACTGTGTTTTTTTTCTGACACTAGAAAGTTAATGTCAAACTAAATATAGGCAATATAAAGCATAAAATACACAAACCCTTAGCGACTACATACAGGTAAACGTAATAAATTAAATAAATAAAATTATTTTCAAATGTATGTCTTCATTTCAGATAAAGAGTTTGATCAGGCAATAAAAATTATTACATTCTTATTTAAAAGTTTAAATCTTAGTTGTTTAGTTTAAAGTATTAGCTTTCTATAAAATATCTTAAACTATCTGCGTTACATATTTCATTGAGTTATTTTGCAAGGTATTTGTTTCTGGTTTAATAACGTAGAAAAAGGACGAAAACAAGTTTTTACAGACCAGCCAGTAATAGTCAAGATAATACCGTAACTACCATAATGAACAATTTTCAATATATAAATATAGAAGCTAAAACACAAGACACATAGATTGAAGATTGACATGACAAATGAAACTGATGAATCATAATGCACCATTAACTAGTAAATATAAATGAGTTAAAATCCACAGGGATTGAATATTGTGTTGAAGTATCAAACAAACTTTCACCGATTATTGTTGACCTAACTGCCGACATTAATATTTACACAGCGCTTATTTATCTATTGAACAGCAGAAACAAACTGTCTGTCTGTCCAATTTTTAGTAAAAAAATTAGTAGATTTGGGAATTAATAAATTTAACTATAATATGTGCGAAAGAATAAAAATTTTTACTAGTATTTCTATTAAAAATTCTGCATCGGAGTTTATTGGTATGAAAATGTTAACTTACTAGTTACAGAAAATATTTAACAATGTTAATGTTAGATAGCCTACAGAAAACGTGGAAGGGGTACGCCATATAACTTTGCTTTATATATATATATATATATATATATATATATATATATATATATATTCAGGCGATAGGATGTTTGAACGGAATGAGAAAAGGATTTGAAATTCTAATCACCTTAACAAGGGCGGCGCGACCAACTGACACGTCATAAATCAGGTAAATCAGATGATGCCAAAAATCCGTACATAGTAAATAATGTAAAAAGATATTGTTAGATTTAGATAGATATTAATTAGTTTTGATAGACAGATAGATAGATAGATAGATAGATAGATAGATAGATAGATAGATAGATATGAATAAAATGCACGGGTTAGATAGATAGATAGATAGATAGATAGATAGATAGATAGATAGATAGATAGATAGATATGAATAGTTTTAATGGGTTATTCGTGCCTATCAGTTATTATATAAAGACGACTAGTCATAACTAAAGATTTTTATATTAGATTTTTAACCAAGGGAAATGAATGTTCATGTTTCTTTTATTTTAGCAGGTGTATTTCTTGGAAGTATAATTATTCGATATAATAATTCGGTTTAGAATTCTGAAGCGTCTGTCTTTTTAGATATATTTAAATTTACAAGGTAGATGTTATTGTTTTAATCTTACACATTAAAATACATAACAAGACATTTGCGTTTCTTGTTACAACGTAATTAAATACGTATGCTTTTTTCATTATTGTCCTGTCTTTATTCATTATTACGACATTTATTAAAAACCAGAAAGAAAAAACAAAAATTTGAAATCACAGATTTATTTGTTCAAAACATCCTTTTGAAAGTACAAGTCATAAAAAAAGAAGTGATTTTCTACTATTAAACTATATTTTTAAAAATGACAATATATATGAAATTCATCGGATGAACATTTCTGTAATAAATAGGTAAAAGACGAGAAGAGAAGGCTGGTTTGATTTTGGGATCAGAAAAATCAGGTCTTGATCTAATCGAGTGGTTCCCAAACAGCGATTGAGGAGGAAAGCAGGTGAGACGATATAACTGAAAATCAATCAAAGATTTAGAAACGTTTTCAAAAAATTCATTTGATGTAAATGAATATGATTTCAAATTATCAATTTATTATTGATTATTTTTAATTGCATGCATGTTTTCCAGTATAAATAGCCATACATAAGTTTATGATATTTTTGTATTATATCAAGTAATAAGAATATAGTAAATAGTGTCCGCAAATTAGAGCAGAGAGTTATCAACGATAATGTTCTGAATTCGAGCCTCGTGATATGCTTTTCATCTTCTCTTCTTTATTTAATGTGCTATGTATCATTTAAATTTTGTTGAGGCGAGAGCTAATTTCTTCCTAAAATGCAACCGAGTAAAAAAAAGTGTGTTCTGAATATTCGATTTCCGTCAGTACATAATTTTATTCCATTATTTATGAGGAATTTAGCTACCATTCAGCTGCCATACATGAAATAAATATGTTCTCACTGGGTGAATTCTAACCGGCGTTCCCCTAGGAGAAACCGTCATCAATTCTGACGTGCTTTGACGTCTCGTCTAAAGTGCGCCAATGAACAGTGCCTTTTGAGACAAATGTTTCTCTGTCTGTTAAAAAAAAGACATATTGCTCAGTTTAATATCCTAACGTAAGGAAACCAATTTGTAAGAAATAGATATTTTTTTATTTATTTATCTAGCTGATTTTTATTACTTTATTTAATCGTTTCACCCCAAGCAAAGTATTATCGCCAGTGATGTGCAGGGGGCTACATAAGATTTAAAGTTTAAGCAGGAGGAGAGTGAAGAGAAGTCGAACCAGTTACAGAGTGTGTTAGAGAAAAGTCAAGAATTAGAATAGGTGTGAAATCATTTGCGAAGGCAGAGAAAAAGAAAACGAACAAGATATACGGGGTGATCTAAAAAAAAGACTGGAGTCAAGTGGATAAGAGATGGCTATTGACATTGCATTTACATTTCTGGAGGTTTTAGCCTTCAAGCAAGCAAGTATATGGAAGGGAGTTTCACAGGCGAAAGTGCGAGAACAGAATCTGAGGAGTAGAATTGTCAGTTGCAGTTGGTTGATCTAACTGTAAATGGGTGGGATCTTGTTGTCAGTCTGGTTGCACGAGTAAATTTCTCTGGTGGCGGCACTAGTGATTTAAGTTCATAAGAGCAGAAGCCATGAAAATATTCGTAGAATAAAAAGAGGGATGGCACATCCCGCCGGTGAGAAATAGGCTTGAGTCGAGCTGCTAAGTCGGAACCTATCATAGTACAGATTCTCTTTTGGAGCATGTCGAGAACACTGTGATGAACAGTAGGGGCGCCTGACCATATATGACAGATGTATTCTCTGCACGGACGGATGATTGATATGTGCAAGATGGGTTAAGGAGGAAAAACTTCCTGGCCCGACACAGTGGCCCAAGTGGATACTTCTACTGGAGTAGAATCTCCGTTTACTTAAAATCTTATTGAAAATTGCGTGAGCATGAAACTCAGGCTAGATCTCCCCTTTCATGAGAGTGAACGTTGGAAAGACTTTTACTTTCTCTGCTTGTTCTAAACTATTTAGACTTCAAGGTCTTTACATTATCAAGCAGGTAAATTTGATTTTAAGCCTTTTTACTCGTTATTTTTTAAGTGTTGTTGTTTTTATTCCAGACAGTTGTTGAATAAGAGTTTTAAGTTCTGGCAAGTTGTCCGTTGGTTTTACCAACTCTTTTCGTTTTTCTCATTATATATATATATATATATATATATATATATATATATATATATATTAGGTACCTCCACTCATTTTTTATATTAAAATTGAAATTGAACTTTTAAAAACAAATAATTTCAATGTTCAATCATTAAAATTTGCTTTAATTGAGAGCCAATGGATTAAATTTAATAATGCTAATTAGCAAAACATACTGGTGTCTTTTTAACTGAAATTATATTGATTGAAATCTAAAATTTTGAAATGTTAGAATTTCTTTAGAAAATATACCGCCATTTTTTATGGATTGACACATTACGTAAACAGTATCCAAATTTCTGTTTTCAAAATCTTGCAAAAAATAAAATATACCTCGCTAATACGTTTTTAAGTAAATTTTTACAATTAAAACTTTATCTGTTTTCAATCAATTAATCATTGTTTACTGCCAGAAATCTAATATAAAACAAATTTAATTACGGTAGCCCTGTCTTATATCAGTCATTGAAGCGACGATTGATTTACAACTACCGGATGTAGTCTAAAATGAAATGTATGGTGTCTAATCGTGCTAAAATTTCCATTTCCTTTTTTTTATTATTATTAAAAATTAATTAATGCACATACGGTCAGAATTAATTAAAAAATTGTAGAATTGAAAAAAAATATTTGCTTTAAATGTTGAAGGAATTACTTGCAAAACAGGCTGTTAAATCTTAGCAACGTAGAGAATAAATTTCGTAAGAATGAAAATGCGTTCTTCTATGGTTTCCTATGTAAGGGGGAATAGCCCAGAACGCTTGTTAACATATAAAATCGATTTGACTCAGATGGAACATCGTACTTTATAAATTTTTAAATATACGTTTTGAAAAATTTTATTAATTTTTTTTTTGATAGGCAGTATAATCATCAATTCTTAACTAATGAAAAAAGCATACAGTTCTTCAAAAGATTTTTTAAAAATTTATGAATTATTATAATGAAAAAAAATGAAAACAATTCTTTTAAAATTTTATTAGTAATGGAAGAAAAATTTTTAGACTATAATGTCCTTGATTATTATTATTTATTCCGGCAATTAAAAGCTTGTCAGATTAAATTATATCAGAGTTTTATTGCATTTTTTAGTTTACTCTTCGGAGCATATTTTTTGATAGTGGCAAATAATTTAAATAAACAAAATAGATGATTTATATTCCCCGATGAGTTCAGCGTTAGTAAATCGCAGAGAATTAAAATTTATTAAAATTTATTGAATTTACGTGGAGGGTGGGGTAACATAGTTACAAAAATGTTTTTCATCAATATTTTAAAAAATAATAATTTAAAAACTGTTTTCATTCAGCTTTGAATGTGTACTGAAAGTTTTTTTCAAAATCCGACAATTAATTGATTTTTGACAGAATTTCCAAATTAATGTGTTTGTCACCGAAAAAGTGAGTTTGGTAAAAAAAAAAAAGAGTTAAGTAATCGATTGTAAACAGTCGTAAGATTTTCTCAGATTTTCTGCAACGCTAACTTAAATCAAAACAAAATTTTCTGTCAAAGTTTCGGACATGTTAAAAGGGATTAATAACTTTGACAAAATTAACAAAAATTACTTTTATCTTTCCTCTTAATAATATTATAAACATTTTGTTAAAAAAAAGTTCGTTATATTAAGTTTTGAACATTTTTAATTCATACTATGCTGGGTTTTTGTGATGTAATTGAGGTGACTAATATATATATATATATGGGATCGGGTTAGAGAGAGATAAATCATGACTACCAAAGATATGATCTTAATATATGCTTTGGTTAAAAAATGCTAGGATTTATATAAATAAATGTTAAAATAAATTGCCTAAAAAATTTTAAAAATGTTAATATATATAACGTACTTTGCCTCCCAAAGAGTAAAACACTACGCCTGCTTGGCCTGACACTCTCAGCGGACCTCAAGTGGAATGACTACGTCGAATCCATTGCTAAATCAGCTGCTATGAAAGTCGGCTCTCTGTGCAGGGCCCGGAAGTTCTTTCCGTCTGAATCTATCCTGCACATATATAAATCTACCATCCGCCAGTGTATTGAATACTGCTACCACATCTGGTTGGGTGCCCCTGCTATTCTCCTCGGGGTTCTTGACAAAATACAACGGAGAATCTGTAATGTGATCTATACCGACTTGGCTGACCGCCTGCAGTCACTCTCTCACCGGCGTGACGTGGCTTCCCTGTGTCTCTTCTATAAATACTTTCACGGCTTCTGCTCTGATGAACTTAGATCACTGGTGCCCCCTAGGTATGAATTTGCACGAGATACTAGATTAGCAACTAGGTCCAACCTTTTTACAGTGAAACCGATGAAATGTAACCGCAATGTCTACTCCAACAGCTTCTTTTCTCGCACTTCCCGCTTGTGGAATTCCCTTCCACATGCTTGCTTCCCCGACGGCTACAACCTCCAGGAGTTTAAGTGTAAGGTCAATAGACACCTAACCCACTAACTCGCACCCATTCTCTCAAACAACCTTCCTATGTACCTCCTTACTCGTCTATCACCCTCCTTCTGACATATCCTATATCCAATCTCTTTATGTAACCCCCTCCCTATAGTTGCAGTGGAATGCCTTGCTTGGGGTTATATGATTAAAAAAAAAAAACATGTAAGCATATATCCATTTATACACATAGACATGTAGCCACACCTAATACCATACACATATATGCGTATATACATGCATATGTCTGCACACATACAAACATTTATAAACACATAAATATTAATACATACATATACACGCACATATATAACTATATTTGGGTATACATACACATATACATTTTCACAAGCATATGTATACGTTCTTAAAAAAACTTCCCCGACTTACATACCCATATATATATATATATATATATATATATATATATAGCTATGTATCAATTGTACATTGCGACACGGAAATTTCTATGTTTCGAAATAGATTCTTATCATCAGGCAATGTTGATGTTAGTGGTTCATATGATTTACATTTAAATGACAAAACCCTTTGGTATGCTGTGAATGTATGTAAGTGTTTATTGTGGCTAATCAGAATGGAGGATACATACTAACCAACTTTATCTCTTTTTTTTCTTTTTTCCTTTTTCACACAAGAAAAACCCACATACATTCACAGCAAACCAAAGGTTTTTGTCATTTAAATGTAAATCATCTGCACAACTTACATTAACATTGCCTGATGTAGGGATTAAACACTAGAGAGTTAGTTGGTTAGATGTAAGGATGACGAGATTGCAGAAATTACCCGACAGCCATGACTGACTTTTCCTGTTTTGTTTGGTATGGTTCAGCGTCTTGTTGCCAGAGAGGTTTTTCCAGCAGCCACTCTTTCAACCCAGAACAGTACCGCATCCTTATAGCATTTGATGTAGACCTCTGTGTTGAGTCTAAGTCACTGTGTGAAAAATGAACGAATGCATAAAGTCACCATCACTAGTGATTATTTCAGTCACCTTAGTAATTACCATTAAACTCATTCAACTCTTTCTTAATCCTCAGATTGACAGCCAAGCACCGTGAAAAGTTCCTACTGGAGCCGCTGGCGTGAATGTTCAAGAAGTACAGCATATAGTACTAACTCTTTTCTAGTGGTTCTCTTTTTCTCACAGGCCGTGTTTAGCTTGTCCTAAGATACTGTGCAGCCGACAAAATTTAAAACCAACGCGCATTAGCAAAATTAAACATATAAAATGGCGACAGTTTACCCATTGTAGCTTATATATTTGTACACATGCGCGTCTGTCAATATAGAAGTTGTTAAAGCATACATGTACACTACTGGGCATAACTATTAGGTCACCCCAGATTTTATAAAAGAAATGATATATTTCATACTATTTTTAAATGAAAAATTCTCTAGAAATATAGAATGTTTTTCTTATTATTATTTTGTAAAGTTTTACAACTAAGAAAGCAACAATGAACTCGTCCAAATCACCCTAAATTTTCTTCATTCTTTCATTGGTGAAACTACAAAATAGTTAATTATTAATTTTTTATAAATTCATTTGATGCATATGTTGTTGTGCAATATTAAAAAAGAACCATTCTATTTTCATTTACAATTATTCACTTGGCAATAAATACTAAAAAATAGCATGAAACACATCATTTTTTGAAAACACTGGGGTGGGCTAATAATTATGGACGGTAGTGTTTATATATTAATTTTGACGTGTTTATATATTAATTATTAAGTGCAAACTCCAAACTACTACAAAGTGTATGTTCTATTTCGACATTAAAAGAACAACAATGTCTCATCTGGCAGTTAATAAGGATGATAAAAAACGTTTAATCTTCTATATTTAAACTGAACACTGTTCTAAATTATTTTTTTGAACGTTGCAATCATTTTCTTCGTTCTTATTCATTTAGATATATATATATATATATATATATATATATATATATATATATATATATATTGTAACTAAGTTGTTGAACTCGTAGGTTTTTTAATCATTTGTTCATGCATTTACTTTTATAAAGAGTGCTCAATACAAATGTAGAGCGTTATACTCTAATGGTTGTTACAGTGGTTGTTTATATATATTATTTTTTTAATCATTTTACCACGAGCAAGGCGGAAACGCCACTGATGTGCACGGGGCTACATAAATGTAAAAAGATTAATTAGAAAAGAGAATAAGGAGTACAAACTAGTTAGAAAGGAACAATAGAAAGCTGAGAAAGCAGGTGCGATGACAGATACATAGGTGGGGAGAAAGGGAAGGTTATACAGGGGTGGGGAGAGAGCTAGAGTCCAGTGGTTAGTAGATGAGTATTGACTTTGCATTTAAATTTCTGGAGGTTGTAGCCGTCAGGAAAGCAAGAATACGGGAGCGAGTCCCACAGGCGGGAAGTGCGAGAGAAGAAGCTGCAGGAGTAGAATTGTCGTCTGCATTTGGCTAACCTGACTGTGAATGGGTGGGACCCAGTTGCCAGTCTGGTTGCACGGGTAAACACCTGTTGGGGAGGCATCAGTGACTTAAGTTCGTCTGAGCAGAAGCCATGAAAGTATTTATAGAACAGACAAAGGGAGGCCACATTTCTACGATGGGAAAGTGGCTGCAGTCGAGCTGCCAGATCAGTACCTATCACATTGCAGACTCTCCTTTGGAGATACTCAAGAATGTTTGGGTGAATAATTAGAGCTATTAGAAATATTAACATAAATTAAAAAAATTAAAAATGAACATAATTCCTCAAATAATGTTAAAAATAACAACCTATTATACCGATCAAACACACTAACTATATTTAAGAAAAAAAATAAAGAAAGTACTAGTACATCCCACACTGATTCTAGTACAAAATAATACTAATTATATACTTTAATAAATTTAGTACAACAAACAATCATCTGCAATAACGCCTCACTATCAAATAATGTTTTACAAAAGACCAACATAGTATATCAATTCAAACATCCTTTGAGAGATTTTGTCTCTGATAAAGAAGAAAATAGTTGGTCACAAGACAACGACATTCTCCAGGCGACTTATACGATATATGTTACATTAATGTTTGCTTACAATCCACTTTAAAGCAAAATTCCTGTCTACATTCACTATTTAGAGAAATAATAATCGACAATACAAGTATAAATCACCACGAAAATAAAAATAAGAAACCCCAATTACAGATATCCTCTACATAAAAATTCCAACCGACACTAAATAAAATTATTTATGAGTATATCAACAATGTCTATAACTGCAAGGTTATAAAATATGAAAATTGTATTTTTAAAAATGAAAATGTAAAGTAATTTTTCAAAACACGTAAATTGTATTTCTTTATATTTACAATTACAAATTAAATAACCTCACTTAGACACTAAATTTTGAATCACAATTTCTATCCACGCGATCGCCCATTAATTCGTAACGGTCAACTTCATTAATTTTTCTTAACAATTCATCACTGAAGACCGTCTGGAATTAGTTTAGATAGCAGGAAAATACAAAGAATTAAAAACATTCGGTGCATTCCTTGATTGCTTTCAGTACAACACGAATGTGTCTAAATTATTCAACCAGAAATTGGTTTATGAAGATATACTGCATCTCACACCCTGATTGAGCACCCTGGAAGAATGGTGGACTTTGAAAAAACAGTAGCTACTCTAGCACCTACACATCGCTCATTCAGTAACGAATAAAAGTACTCTGGTTACTGGCGTATGATACATCATACACTAAAAGTCAGCCTTCTTCTACCGAGCGCCCATAGCTCTGAGGTAGAATTGCTGAGTGACGCTAATGCGGCCGGGTTTCAATCCTGGGTTAGAAGCAATCGGATGTCTAACCGTACTGAAGAGCTGTGATACAACAAAAGACATCTGTCTGTGGATAACTATATATATATAGTTTTTTTTTTTCATTACGCTATGCTGTTTTTTCCCCCAAAGTAGTGGAGGTACCTATAACACACTATACACTGGAACACACACACACACTCGCACACATACAAAATAAAGTAAGATAAATTACAAGAAGCATACGCACATAAACACGCACACATGAC